>ONZH01001339.1:0-56487 GCA_900303285.1 Rhinella marina | reverse complement strand
ATATGCACCCAGACATGCTTCCCCTGCTGTCCCAGTTGCATTCCAGCAGTGTTGGCATCCTTTTCTGAGGTTTCAGGGTGGTCTTTGGTGACCTCCAAGTGGTCGAATTGAGATTTCCAAGTGGCGAGCATTTTTTTCCCATAGACTTTAATGGGATTCGATATTCGGTCGAATAGTCGAATATCGCGGTCTATTCGAATCGAATTTCGAACTTTCGAATATTTCACTACTCGCTCATCTCTATTTATAACTTTTTTTTGAAGTTTTTTTTTAACTGTTTTTGTTGTGGCTTAACGGGGTTGACAGCACCCAGCTAAGCAGCAACGTGTACCGTGCACGGTCACAGAACAGGAATGCTACCTGTCCTGACTCTTTTTCTCACAATTTTTTTTCTCACCCTATCTCTCCCTAGATGACACAATTTTTTTTATTTATATGACTTCCTCTCCCTATCTCTACCTATCTCTTGCTTTCTCAGCCTCTTTCCCTATCTATCACATTAACTTCTATATCTAGCTTTTTCTTCCTCTCTCCTATCTACTTGTTTGACTATCTCTCTATCTATCTATCGATCTATCTATCTATCTCTTTTTCCTCTCTATCTACTGAGCTCCTTTCTCTTTGAAGTCTGAAAACGCACTGACAAAATGTCGGCGCGATCAGGCACTTCCTGGTCTGTGTGGGTGACGTCACATATCTTTTTTTTCACAGAAAACCAGGATACAAGGGATTATAGGAGTAATAATCCCTTGTATCCTGGTCTATTCTGTGAAAAAAGTACAGTTTTGCGTCGCCGTTTTTTTTTTTACCAGATTCGTTAAGAATCTGGTTCGTTACCGTTCGGTTCGCTCAAAATAACGGCGACGCAAAATATACGCATATTTGAAAAATGTAAACTCAAATATGTGTATATTTAGGGTAAGGAATACGGCATATTCCATACCCTAAATATACGCATATTTGAGAAAGTTCGCTAATGTGTACGCATTTTATGAATTCTAACGCATTAGCGTACGCATTAGCGTACGCATTGGCGTACATTCTCAATGAATATGCGTATATTTGGCGTCGCCGTTATTTTAACCAGATTCGTTACGAACTTGATCAAAATTCGGTTCGGTGACGAACCGAACTTTTGGGAAAGTTCGTAACGAATCTGGTTCGTTACGGTTCGGTTCGCTCATCCCTAATTAGGGTATTACTTTTAGTAAAGATAATATTACTGTTCTACACTACTATATATGCTAAAAAATAAAAATTGCCAGCATTAAAATTAGCGCTTGATCAGGTCAAACACTGCCAAATGAAACAGAAACGTTCCACTTTTATTAATGCTATTAAATTGTGCCATCATTGTGTTGGTTGTTTGATAACAGTGATTTTGTTATAATTAGACCTTGCGTGACAACGGCTTCCTTACACTGTCTCAAACTGTAATTATAATGTACGTGTTTTTCCCTGTATCTTATTTACTTGCTTCATTCAATAAAAAGACAATTTGAAAGAAAGAAACTGATTAAATTAGTTTGACAGGACAGATCCCTCATGAAACCATGTTGATTTGGCATACTTTGTTTATTTTCATTGAGGTACTCCAAGATAGCATCTCTTAGAACACCTTCATACAGTTTACCCACGACAGATGTTAAACTTACTGGCCTATAGTTTCCAGGATTTGTTTTTGGACCCTTTTTGAATATTGGCACCACATTTGCTATGCGTCAATCCTGTGGAACACTCCCTGTCAGTATAGAGTTTTAAATATTAGAAATAAAGGTCTGGCTATGACATTACTTAATTCTCTTATAATACGAGGGTGTATGCCATTTGATACTGGAAATTTGTCTATTTTAATCTTTTTAAGACACCGCTGTACTTCTTCCTGGGCCGGACAGGGCACTTTTAATTTGGAATTTATTTTTACATGCATTTCTGCATTTCATCTGACAGTTTATTTTCCTCAGTGAATACAGTGGAGAAAAAAATAATTATTAGCTTTGCTTGCTCCTTATCTGCAACTCACCCCTCATCACTCTATAAAGGGCCGACACCTTCAGATTTATACTTTTTACCATTTATATAATTAAAGAACATTTTAGGGTTAGTTTTACTCTCTTTGGAGATTAATCTCTCCGTCTCTAGTATGGCTGCTTTTCCTTGTCTTTTACATATTCTATTTTTTTCCTTATAATTTTCCAATGCTTCCTCGCTACCCTCCTGTTTTAGTGATTTAAATGCTTTCTGTTTGTCATTTATTGCTTTCTTTACAGTTACATTTATCCACAATGTCTTATTCTTGTTCTTACGCTTTTGTTCCCATAAGTTATGCACCTGTCACAATTAGAGTTTAGGATGCCTTTAAAAATATCCTATTTTGTGGCTGTATTTTTATTTTTGAGGACTTTGACCCAGCTACTTAGGCCAATTGCCTCTCTTAGTTGGCTAAATTTTGCTCAATCAACCACAATACCATGCATGCAGCTAGCCAGCCCCTGTGATGTCACAGCCCTTTAAATATCCTCAGCCATCTTGGTCTCTGCCATTTTCCTGTGTAATTAGTGCAGGGAGAGACGTGACAGACGCTAGGGATAGTGTTTAGGAAAAACTTTATTCAGCAAATAAAAGATTGAATAATCTTAACCTGAACTGCTCATAGTGTAGGGAAAGGATAGGGAGAGAGCAGGGACCAATAGGGGAGTGCCTCGGTAATAATAATTACTATTACAACTTGCTGCACTAATTGGGTATCCAAATTGCTCTAATACTACTGATTTTAGATTGTTTGCACTATATGATACATCAGTAATTCCAGTAATCATTGCTTGGGGTGAATATGCTGTGTAATACAACCACTTTTGGGGTGTATTTAGGGGGAAAATAACTATTTCAATTCACCCTTGCTTTTGTGTGGAAAGTGTGGTTTGATACAGGCAGTTATGGTGTGTATTTATTGCAAATCTAAATGCATCCATTCACTCTCTTGCGATGAAATTACCTTCTGATACAGCCAGTTTTGGGGTGTATTTAGTTTATATATAAAGTACTTGTGGTCTTGTGTGCTGCATGGGTGAAGAAAGCACACTCCTCAGGCTTAAAAGGTTTCTGTCACCACAATTATCCCTATTAAACAGGTTGACATTATACATGTTAATAAGTCAGCTGAATTTAACTGTGCTATTTTTTTTCTTGTGTATGTCCCCGTTTTTGTGCAATTTTAAGAGATCTCTCCCATGATCTATTTATCCCCAGGACTGTGACGAGGGGATATCCTCCGCACCTGGAGGAAGAAGGTTTGTACACAAACATAGAAGAGGATTCTTTATGGTAAGAGCAGTGAGACTATGGAACTCTCTGCCTGAGGAGGTGGTGATGGTAAGTTCACTAAAAGAGTTCAAGAGGGGCCTGGATGTATTTCTGGAGTGTAATATTATTACAGGGTATAGTTACTAGAGATGGGTCGTTGATCCAGGGAGTAATTCTGATTGCCTGATTGGAGTCGGGAAGGAATTTTTTCCCCTAAAGTGAGGAACATTGGCTTCTACCTCACATGGTTTTTTTGCCTTCCTCTGGATGAACTTGTAGGAAAACAGGCCGAACTGGATGGACAGATGTCTTTTTTTGGCCTTATAAACTATGTTACTATGTTACTATTTTATGCAAATTAGCCTCTCGGAGCAGAGGGGCGCTGCTTGTGCTCTAGGAGGCTCCATTCTCCCAACTCATGTAATGCCCTGCTATCTTTGATTGACAGGACCAGACAGCATTCACCTCCTCCAGCTGGCCCTGTGTGCTGGGGAAATCTTGCTCCTGTGTATTCGGCGCATACTGAACGGGATGGCGTACCTAATAAAAAGGATAGCATAGTTAGATTCAGCTGACTTTTGCACATGTATAATGTCAGCCTGTTTAATAGGGATAATTGTGGTGACAGAAACCCTTTAAGAAAAAAAAAAATACTAGAGGTGTGTCACACCATAAAGGCCCGAAAATGGTTAGCTGAGGATCGTCGAAGTAGAAGACTTCTCTACCCACTTTTATGGTAGTCAAATTCTTTTACACTTAATTTGATGCGTCAATGAGTAGTTGCGGAGTTCATGTGAAATAGCTGTCTGATATTATTGCTCTTTTACACTTGTTAATGTTAATGTTACAGTACAGTTACAGTTCCTTCAGTAGGCGGGCAAATAGCGACAATGATAATAATGTGGGAGCTGGTTTTGCGAGCGTTCAAGCACTTGTCCCTGAGAATGGTGTGATTAACATCAGTGACGCGCAGACAATGGCGGGCGATGATAAGGCCGATCACATGTTGGAGCCGGGTGAAGAGGGGGCTTTATCATCATCATCAGGAGAAGAGGATAGCAGCTTGTGCGTGAGGCAGAGGCTGAGCCAGCCGGGTGGTAGCGTGGCCGTGAGTAAGCAGGGTGGTAGCAGTGTGAGATCTGTAGCCAAATGTGCCCGGGGTAGACCGCCTGCTACGCAGTAGCCTACTTGTCCGGAAAGTAGTAGCTGTGCCCCAGTTCATGTAGGCAGCGGTAGCAGGCAGTCAGCATGGAGTGGTGGAAATTCAGATCAGCATGGCAATCTCTGTGACTAGGCCACTGTGTTGACTCCTCATGCTGTTGTCACCTCACCACTCGGTAATGGGGCACTACTCGTTTCAGCGTGTAACAGAACAGGTTCTGTAGAAATCTATGTGGAATCAGCTGACATCGGTGTAAAAAGAGTGTGCTTCTTCTTGATGCTAACATTGACCAGTAAGGCTGAGTTCACACTTCAGTTATTTGGTCAGTTTTGGCCCCATAACTTACCAAATAAGTGAAGTGATTCTAACAGTAATGCCTATCATCTGCGTGTCATACTGGCTCACAGTACTTTTTCACTAGCACAGTGGACTCCCTATGCATGTTTCTGCAATACACAGTGTTCTACACCACTATGCAGGCTCTCAGCAGCCAGGAAATAGCTGTTTTTTTAACACAAGTCATCACAAATAACTTTGGGTCAAAACAAATCTTTTTGGGAAATTCGCCAAAAACGGCTAAATCAAATTTTTTGAGAAATTTGCTCATCTCTATTTGGTATAGTTGTTCCTCCCTGAAGAAACACACTCTAAAAATGACAATTGGAAGGTTATTATTTTGTGGTTACTATTTCCCAGATGTCCCAGGTGGGCTAAAAATGGGTTGATAGGGCAATGCATTTACACAATAATAGCCTATTTTAAGCTATTCCAGTCATTATGCAGTCATTATACTTTGTTACATATGTATGCAAAATGTTGCTGACCAACTGTAGTAATAATAACAACAGCATCTAACTTGCTTTTCTCCTAATGGTGTATAATTGGTAAGTTTCCAGAATGCAAACTTATAACTACAATAAATTTACGTGTAACATGAGGACATTACATTCCTTTTACAAAAGAATGTGCACATATGCCCCATAAATAATAGTCTTTGATGTTGATATTTAGCAACAACATTTGAAAGAGATAAGGTGGTAAACACTCCACTAAATCCGATTTTCAATCTCATCTTATTTTTGCAGTACATCTGGCAATAGTTGCCCTGAGTGACCTTTTGCTGCATGTTGTAAACCACACTACAAACTTCAATCTTGCAAACCTTTTTTTAAGTTTTTGAATTTAATACACTTTGTGATGCTTTCAAGTACAGTGAAAAGAGGCCATTAAAAAGTTTCTTGTGACTTCTCCGTTATCATCTAAAAGGTGTTTAAACTATACTAATCTTTAGCTACCATATGTGTCTAGAGATCAGATTAATATTACATAACTTTTTTTTTCTAGAGTCCACTGTAAAGTATTATACAGTATTTTCTGTAGGACTGATAATTTATAAACTTTCGAAATTCAATAATACTTATAATTTATGAAATAACACTATGATTTTCATTGTTTTTACAACTTTTACTCTGTGCAGACTATTATGCTTATATTAAAATGGCGGCTTGCAACAATATTGTATAAAATAACAGTAATACATATATACTGTGAATGGTTTAGTAGTTTATACATATAAATCCGTATGATATATAAAAATTATTCCATACGAATACATGTTTCTAATAAATACAGTGATCCCTCAAGATACAATGAGCTCAGGATACAATATTTTCAACATACAATGGTCTTTTCTATGTATGTTGAAACTAGACTCAACATACAATCCCTCAGACTCAAATCCAACCAATCAAGGCCACTTCTCTGATAAAATAGCTGGATTAGCTTATAGTTATCAGCTTTTCCTGACTGTTATAGGTAAGGACTCATTTAATCGGTCTTAGTTATCTGCTCATTTTTCTTAAATCTTCATTTTCTCTTGTCTTGAATGACATTTTGGGGCTTTGGAACCGATTACTCAACTTACAATAGTTTCAACATACAATGCTCCTCCTGGAACCAATTAATATTGTATCTTAAGGGACCACTATATATATATATATAATATATATATATATATATATATATATATATATATTTATATATAATATATATACACACACACACACACACACAGAAATTCAAAAACACGTTTTATTCACCCATTTGTATAGCAGCTATGTTTCGATCTTGTCACAGGACCTTTATCAAGTATATGCACAGGCATCAGTTCGCTGCTTGCTACATGAAGTGCTGCTGAATCTATTATATATATATTTATATATATATATATATATATATATATATATATATATTATAGAAAGAGAGAGAAAAGGATTAGGTAGCTGGACAGTCTTATTCTGGGGTAGACGTATTTCTTTCTGTAGGCAGTAATAAAGTTACAGTCCACATGGCAGCTTTAGTTGAAACTAACCGCAACCAGTTTTAGTAAAATAAAACAAAACAAACAAAAAGAAGACCTATGCCTGTCCGGCACAGACTAAACATAAATATCTCCTAACTGACACAGTGCATGCCTAGTACCTGGCACCACATAACAGACTATTTAAGGTCAAAGTTATAACATAACTATACACCTAATCCCACCCAGTCCCAGTAATATGCCCACATTGTGCCCCCCAGTAATATGCCCACATTGTGCCCCTCACAGAAAGAAAAAAATTAAATAAACACCACATACTTACCTTCTTCCTAGCAGCAGCAGCAGGAGGACATCGGCTGCTCTAGTCTATGGAGGAGGAGGGGCCTAGGCTGACTGCCAGCCTGCCCCACCACTTGCACAGATCAGAGGTGTGGAGAGCCAGTAGGGGGGAGGAATGATGGAGTAGGGAGCCAATGCTGGCTCTCTGCTTCATCATGATACAGGCAACTGTTTCTGCTTCCTATGGACGTAGAGACAGCTGCCAGAAAGTGAGACATACCTCTCCTGTACCAGGACAACGGGACAGCCACTATAATCTGGGACTGTCCAGCTGGTTCCTGGACAGTTGGGAGGTATGCATAATGAAGGCAGGCAGACAGCAACAGTGGCAAGATGAGGTACTGCAACCAAGGCCAGATCTATTTACTGGCCTCAGCCGGAGGAGTGTGGAAATCTTCCTCAATCCAGGCTTGGTTTATTTTGACAAAAGTGATGTTTTGAACACTGGCAAAGGACAAGTTGGTCCATTTGGATGTGACCACGCCCCACACAGTGCTTAAAACCCTCTCCGAGATGACACTGTAGACTGGGCAAGAAATAAGAAAGAGAGCTTATTGTTCCAGTTTGGGCAACTGTTCCAGTCTGCCTGCCCAGAAATCCATGGGTTCAGCAAACAGGGTATGCAACAGAGACTGGGCAGAGTTTAGGTAGGCCTGAACATGTGCGCATGGAGGTAGGAGCTATCAGCAGGGGCGAACTGGGAATTAAAAATGGCCCTGGAAAAAAAAAGTGGCCCTATGTTGTGGGTGGGCCCAGATTGAGAGAAGGTGGTGCCAACATGAGTAGGTGGGGCCAGAAATACCATAAAAGGAGCAGTATATCATGTCACTTTTTTTTTTATTTGCTCAGTGCAGTACAATATACTGCTCCAGAAGAACCCAAAACCTCTCTAGAAGCTGCCCCTGTGTGGTGCCCAGTGCCAACTGCTATGTCCTGTCCTCCTCCTCCACTTGACTCTAATTAAGATATGGAGAAAGGGGATGAAGAGTTAGTTCCCTTTGAATGTTGGAGAGTTGCACTTTTGTTTAATGCATTTCGCAATATTTGCCTTTGACCTCCCCCATCCCATCTTGCCACTGATACTGTCTGTCTGCCTACCATAACGTTCATTTTGGCTTCATTCACAATACATGGGCACTGGCCGTGTGCACCTCCCATCACGGATGCAGACCCATTCACTTGAAAGGGTCTGCAATCTGGGAGATGCAGTGCGATGTGGAACGGAGGCATGGATCGGAACCCCACAGAAGCACTACGGAGTGCTTCCATGGTATTTCTGTCTGTGCCTCCGCACCACAAAAAAACAGTGAAGTGTTCTATTTTTTTTGTGGTGCAGACAGTCAGATGCGGATCGCAGAGGTAGCAGTTGCTATCTGGCCTAGGAGCCTGAGGTGGCCCAAAGACCCTTGTGCCACATAAGAAGACACAGAGCACACTAAGCTAAACTCTTGCACCAGGGCCCATGAGCGTTTAGCTACGCCCTGTCTGCGATCCGCATGCGGCAGCCCCATGGTCCATCGGTACCCATGCATTGCGGACCACAATTTGCGGTCCACAGCACGGGCACAGCCTACATTTGTTCACAGCACAGGCTGATTGTGATGAATATGAATTGCGATGGCCACTGTTGCTGTCTGTCTGCCTACCTAACTACCATCACATTCTGTACGGGAGCTATACACAGAGTGTGTTTAAACATCATCTGCACAATTTACAGAAGCTTTGGAATATGAAAAAGCATGAGACGTGTAAGAGCGGTGCGTTTGTAAACACACTATATGTTAACCCATACAATACCAGCACTGTATATGTACAGCGCTGGGAAGTGTATCTCAAATCCCAGAACTCGTAGCTGCTCCTACTCGATCATCAGCAGGGGTCCGGCAGTCACTGATAGCCGGACCCATGCTGTATGCGTCGGTATCTGTGCAAACACAGATGCCGGCGCATTAACCCTAGATGTGCAGCGGTCAGCACTAACCGCAGCACGTGCAATGTGTGCGGAGGGTCCCTGGTCCCATTGGGTTCCCCACGCTGAGAGGGGGGTAACCCAATGGCTGGGAAGACAGCCCGATGCCTTCCTTATGCATCGTGGCTGCCTTCCCTGTAAGCCTGTGAGATCCATCCACAGGCAAGCAGGCTGAAGTGTATTAATCTGTGTGATACACTCACATCCAATGCATTACAATATAGGTGTAGAGTGGGACAAAAACAAGTTTTACACAATAAAAAAATAAAAGTTTTAAGCAAAAAAAAAATTTAAAATTGTAAAAAATAGGGAAAAAAAGAAAAGTACACATATTAGGTATGGCCATGTCCATATCAACCAGGTCTATAAAAATATCAGATGATCTACCCCATCAGGTGAACACTGTAAAAAATAAAACAAAAACTGTGCCATTTTCTGGTCACTTTGCCTGACACAAAGTATAATACAAAAACAATCAAAAAGGCATATTTAGCCCAAAATGGTACCAATAAAACCATAATCTCATCCTGCAAAAAATTAGGCCCTACCTAAGACGATTGAACAAAAAATTAAAAAAAATATGGCTCTCAGAAAATGGCAACACAAAAAATGGCTCTCAGAAAATGCTTTTACTGTGTAAAACGTAACAAAAATAAAAATAATAGACATATTGGGTATTGCCGCGTCCATAACAACCTCCTCTATAAAAATATATGCCCCCTCAGATGAATGCTGTAAAAAATTTTTTTAGAAAACCTATGTCAAAACAGCCATTTTGTCTCACCTCGCCTCACAAAAAGTGTAATACCAAGTGATCCAAAAGTCGTATGCATCCCAAAAAGGTACCAATCAAACTGCCATCTCAGCCTGCAAAAAATAAACTCCCACATAGGACAATCACTCAAAATATAAAAACCAATGGCACTCGAAAACCAAGCCATCAAAATCTGTGCTGAAAAAGCCATATGGCGCTCCTTCCCTTCTGAGTCCTGCCATGTGCTCCCACAGCAGTTTACCAGTACATATGTGGTGTTGTCTTATTCAGGAGAAAATGGGTAAGAAATTATGTGGTGCTTTTTCTCCTGTTATCTCTTGTGAAAATGAAAAATTCAGGGCTAAAGCAACATTTTATTGGAAGAAATGAAACTTTTTATTTTCACAGCCAAGTATTTCCAAATTCCGTAAAGCGCTTAGGTGGTCAAAGTGCTCAGTACATCTCTTAATATATTCCTTGAGGTATGTACTGTACTTTCCAAAATGGGGTCACTTTTTGAGGGTTTCCACTGTAGGGGTATGTCAGGGTGTCTTCAAATACAAAATGGTGACCAAAAACCATATGGCGCTCCTTTCCTTCTGACCACTGCCACGTGCCCATAGAGCAGTTTTACACCACATATGAGGTATTTCTGTGAACTTCAGAATCCGAGTAATGTATATTGAGGTTTATTTTGCTGTTAACCCTTGCTGTGTTGCAAGAAAAAATTCATTAACATAAAAAAATCTACAAGGGTTAATAAAGTTTGTAACATCAGTTTTGAATGAACGCCCTAACTACCTCCAACTCCGGAGGACATCAGAATGGTACAGGAGGGAGTCCAGCGAGACCAAGATTGCAGCCCACTGAAGCATAGACCACAGCTTGAAACACCAGCCCTGAACCAGGTTAATGCCTCTGCACGCCACTCTCCCTCTACAGCAAAAGTGCCTGAACCCTGAAAACTTCACTACATGCAGACGTGGCGCAGCTTCTCATTCTTCTGTCAGCCTCTATTCAACAATTAGAAGACAGAGTACAGCACATTGAAACTAAAATGGGAGAATATGAAACCTCCCAAAACACTATAATTGATGCACACACTGATATGGCAGACGAGGTAGAGATATTAAAAGCAAAAATGGAGGACTTTGAAGACCGCTTCTGCTGCAATAATATCAAGTTTTGGGGCATTCCAGAAACAGTGTCTCTCAACGAGCTGCAGCCCTACCTTCATAAGCTGTTTTTTCTACTCATTCCAAATACACTGTTTATTGACAAAGCACATAGAGTGCCGAAACCACAATACCCAGGGACATACTGACAAGGATCTACATTTTTAATACCAAAGAGGCCTTGATGGCAGTGGCGCAGAAATGCAAAAACTTGCCTTCCCCTTAGTTATTTACTAACCTCTCTGTGGCTACACTCCGCCAACGGCTGTACTACGTACAATATTACCACAATATTGCATATAGATAGGGATACCCGCTGAAACTGCACAACCGACGGGATTATGCACGTGGTGAAATCCTATGAAGAACGGAAGAAGCTCCTCAATGAGTGGAAAATTCCCATGGAGCAACAGAAAGACAAGGAGACGACGACCCTTCCATCTCTGAGAAAGGAATGGAACACCGTCCCCCAAGGAAGAAACCGCAAGAGATTAACTTTCTTTGGATGACAAAGTGTCTGCCCGCTTTGGATAGCCTTTGCTCTCAGCTACTATATGGAACTGTTCCCCCATGACACTGTAAGCGGCATTACTGTATTGGTTGCCGTATTGGTTTTCTCTTTATGGTTTCTTGTTTGAATATGTTTTTATCATTAAGTTCAATTTCTTTTTAATGCTCTCTGGTGCTTCCATGGGCTCAATGGGGATTAAGATGATGTCACTTAGCGTCAAGGGGTTGAATAGTCCGCAACTAAGGTCTTATGCTTGAAAAGAGGCAATAGTCGCACACGCGGATGTCCTCTGTGTGCAGGAATCACACCTACTGCAAACAGACGCTTATCGCATGCAGCATTGCCTCTACCTAACCATTATACACACACATAATAGTAAAAAAACAAATGGGGTCTTTATCGCTTTAAGGAATACAGTGGCCTTCTCTGTTATATCCCAGCAGATTGATAGCAAAGGCCAGTACATCATACTAGTCTGTTCCATGAACAACATAGTTTACACATGTTTCACTAGATTTAGTGAATCTGTACTCACCTAATGCACACCAAATAACTTTTTTTTTCCAAAGGCCCATTTAAAAGATAAACAAAACAAAGCAGGGAAAGCTGATTCTGTGCAGAGATTTCAACACTGTTGTTGACCCCACAATTAACTCCAGCAACATCAACCGCCGCCCAGAGCTAGGTTTATCATCACTTCTGTGCACAGAGGGGCTTACAGAAGTCTGGCAGGCCCATCATAGCACTGAATGTGATTTTACTTATTTTTCCACCCCACACTCCTCCCATTCTCGTTTAGATATGTTCCTGGTAGACCGCACTACTCTGTTTCACTCATTATACACCACAATAAGCCTAATACAATGGTCACACCATGCCCCAATATCCCTATCCCTGAATGAACAATTCCAATCACAACGGGCTCCTATTTGGAAAAATAGCACCTTCATTTTGGGACACAGTAAATATACCCAGGAAATCACAGAAGCTTTAACAGAATATTTCAAATTTTATGCTGATTCCATTTCAGACCCCTACATTGTTTGGCAAGCCCACAAAGCATTTGTAAGAGGACTACTGATTAAAATAGGCCACCAGGAGAATAAGTCTACGGAAAAAACATAGACACCATTTTGGCTAGATTGACTATACTAGAGCAGGCTAATAAACAACAACCAATGGCCCTCCGCTTGGCAGAAAAAACCTCAGAGAGAGACAAGTTGAGAACTCTTCTCCTATTTAATTATGAGAAAGCCTTATCACACACAAAAGCCAGATACTATGCCCAACAAGGCAGGTAAACTCCTAGCATGTGGCGTGCTAAGGGGGGGGCAGTCCACCCCATGTGTCGGCTCTCAGGGGGTGCTAGAATCCAGAAGTAATAAGCGCTTCTATCAATACAGATGGAAGCACTCACCATTCAGCTCCCTGCGCTCCTCCCCTCCTTCTGGCCGGCGGCGCTCTGAATGGTGAAGCAGGAAGACTTCTCTCTGTTCCATCATTCAGCCTGCAGGCACAGATCACGCTGCCGGCTTGTGTGGGAGGAGCCTACAGTCCAGAAATATGCATAAGCCTCGCCCACATAATGCAGCAGAGCGATCTGTGTCTGCAGGAAAGACTGTGAGCTTCAGGAACAGGACGAGGTGAGTAGTTACTATGCTGTTGTTTTTTTAACACATAGGGGGCACAATGGGCATTGCTAATGTGAAGGGGACACAATGGGCATTACTAGCACAGAGGGCATTAATACTGTTAAGTGGGCACAATGGGGATTTCTACTATGGAGGGGGGCACAGAGGGCATTATTACTATTATGAGGGCACAATGGGCATTCTTACTGTGAAGGGGGTAAAATGGGCATCACTATTATTATGGGAGATTATTATTATGAAGAGGGCACAATGGGGGCATTACAACTATGAAGGGGCACAGATAGGGCATTTCTACTGTGAAAGTGGCACAGAGAGGGTATAACTACTGTGAAAGGGGCACACATCTGTATAAAACTAATATGAACGTTGTACAATTAAGGCAATACTACTGTGAGGGAGTACAATTTTTTTTAAAGTATAGGGGGGTGCCAGAGAAAGCCCGGCCCTGGGTGCCAAACAACCTAGTCACGCCACTGCTCCTACTGTAGCCTCTAAACTAAATGCTAAACACATCAGGTCCCAAATCTCTCATATTCTACACCCCCACACCAACAGGAAACTCACACACCCCAGAGACATAGTAGACCAATTCAGATCTTATTATGAAAAGCTCTACAACCTTAGGGATCAAATCCCCCTACCAGACTCATACTCCACACTAGTACGCAATTTCCTAACACAAACATCCCTACCATCTCTTTCTAATGCCCAACTCACACAGCTCAATAGTCCTATCACAGATAAAGAGATAGAGACAGTAATCAAATTTCTCCCTCTGTAATATTCACTTGATAGGCCATCTGGGTCGGGGGAGTTACCCAAACAATTTACCAAGCCACTGCTATCTCAGCTGACCTCCGTATACCAAGGGGCAGCCAATTGAATACCCTTCCCAGCTGAAATGCAAGCCGCTCTCATAATTACCCTTCCAAAACCAACCGACCTAACAGGATTTATTAGGGGATGACAGGCGGCAGACAACACCAGGAGGCTCTTGAATATTTTTAACTTTGCAGAATCTAGGGGGATTCCACTTCTTGAAGTGACCCTCGACGCCAAAAAGATGTTTGATAGACTCAGATTATCATTCGCTTTCTCTCAGCTGGACAAAATATGATTCCAGGGTCAAATCAGATATGCCATTTCCAGCCTTTATTCAAATCCATCAGCACAGGTTTTTGCAAATGGGTAATCTCCCGCATCTTCAATATCACAAACGGGTCACGACAGGGATGCCCCCTTTTGCCCCTGATATTTATACTTGCCTTAAGACCCCTAGCGCAGCACATAAGGAACACTACAAAGATAGAAGGGATCACCATTGGTACTCAAACCATTGCGCTATATGACATCATTTTGACCCTCACAAACCCGGGGTATTCTCTGAAAAAAGCCATAGAAGTCATATCCCATTTTGGAACCCTGTCTTATTATAAAATACTAGCAGAAAAACCTGGCTTCGCCTGGGTATATTTCATCTATTTCATTTAATGTTTCTGTGTGTCGTTGCAGAGAGAAAGTCAATGCAGCTGACAGAAGTTGATTTTTACCTTCATTTTTTCAATCCCCATTGGCTGCGGAGTGGGAGGGGGCATGACCTGACCGGGTCAGGGGCGTGGTTTACCGGGACCTTGGGGGGGTGATTTTAGGTCCTTCTTTTCAGGGTGGCCTGAATTATAGGTCAATGCCATGGTAATTTAAGGAAACACAGTGGGTAGCAGTGGAAGAAAACATTGCTTTGCACGGGTATATTTAATCTATTTCATTTAATGTTTGTGTGTGTGTCATTGCAGAGAGAAAGTCTCCTTCCCACCATTCCTGTAGCTGACAGAAGTTGATTTTTACCTTCATTTTTTCAATCCCCATTGGCTGCGGAGTGGGAGAGGGCGTGGCCTGACCGGGGGCGTAGTTTAGCAGGACCTGGGGGGGGGTTGCTTTTAGTGGAAGAAAACATCTTTTATTACTACTGAATGGTAGTAGTCTAATATTAGTCTATTTCATCTAATGTTTCTGTGTGTTGTTGCAGAGAGAAACTCACCCTCCCACCCCTGCAGCTGACAGAAGTTTATTTTTACCTTCATTTTTTCAATCCCAATTGGCTGAGGAGGGGGAAGGGGGCGTGGCCTGACAGAGTTGGGGTGTGGCTTAGTGAAACCTGGAGCAGGTGTTGTAAGTCCTTCTTTTGAGAGTGGTGTGAATCACAGGTCGGTGCCATGGTAATTTATGAGGACACGCAATGGGTAGCAGTGGAAGATTTACTACTGAACGGTCATAGTCTAAAATTAGTCTAAAACATAAGTTATATTTATGGTAACCGGAATACCTCTTTAACAGTATCATCCACAGTGCTCTGCACCTTTAAAGCATTGAATAGAAATGACTGGATTGTTACCTGAGATCCTCAGCTGGCTGCTAATTACCTGGCTGTGTTGTTATGGAAACCTGCCCTCCCTGTGTGTATCTGTGCAGAGAATGGCAGTTGGGGTTTAAAACCAATGCTGTCAGGCTAATATTGGCTAATGCAGGTCATATTTTGGGAATATCTCGGGAACGTTATGTCCTAGAGAGATGAGACCTGGTCTAAAACATTCCGGGGCACCTGATGTACCTGTGTGCCGAATTTGGTGAAAATCGGTCCAGTAGTTTGGTTGCGCATAGAAAACAGACAGACAGACAGACACTCATTTTTACAATATTAAGAGAAATTAAGCTAAATTGCAAGCTTTACCAATTCATATACCCATAGATGAACTCCAAGTTCTTAAGTCCTCGTTCCAGCTAGACTGGCAGAGCACCAGCATTACCTACCTAGGTATTCACCTTACATTATCATGCTCACTCCTCTACAAATATATTTTTATACCATTACTATCTACAAATAGAACAAGACCTTACTGGCTTCGCCTCACAGGAGTTGTCGTAGGTGAAGAAGGTGTCTTGCTTCCAAATGATGACCCACCCCAAGATGATCTACATATTCTGCGTACTACCTGTACAAATCCCGAACACATTCTTTAAAAAAGCTCAGACTCTTCTCAATAGATACTTATGGAACTAATGACCCACTAGAGTAGTGCAATCCCTGCTGATCAGGAGAAAAAATGTGGGAGGCATTGGCCTACCATCGATCTGAGACTATCATAGAGCCATAGGGTTATCCTTTCTAAAGAAGCGGTGGATAGTAGGCCACCAGAAGCCCTGGGCATAGATAGAGAGCCATGCTTTGGGCAAACGCACCTTAAGAGATCTACTGATCAGCTCGATCAGGAGGAAAAATACTCTAAGCAACTCTCTACTTACAAGACAACATGTCAACAAGCTATGGACTCAGCTACACTCTTCTAGTGTACTCCTTTGACACAACTCACAACCATCTCAACACTAGAACTGGGGACCTCACCACATGGAACCAAGTGGGGATTCGGAGTGTTGCACAACTGGTAGATGGTAACATATTGAAACCCTTTGAATCAATCCGGGCAGCCATCTCATTCCCACGTAGGGAGTTTTACAACTATTTAAGAATAAGACACTTTCTAAATCCACTACTACCCCCCTCCCCTCCCCCAAACTCAACTCAGATATAATCAGATTATTCCAGGCCCCATAGCTCTCTACAAATACTACCAGATACATCTATGATATTCTAGGTGACAAAACCACCTTTGTTAAAACACCCTTATAGCATGGGAAGCTGACTTACAGCAAGTCTTCTCTGACGAAGACTGGGCCAAAGCCACTGCCTTTTGGTCTACCACGTTCCAGTGTACAACACACTATGAAGCACGTGTAAAGACACTCTTTCACTGGTATTTTACGCCACATAGGCTAAGTAAAATCTACCCAGGCATATCTGCATGTTGCTGGAGAGAATGTAAACAAAAAGGAACCCTACTGCACACTCTGTGGAGCTGTCCTAAACTGAAGACTTATTGGCAGGGGAGAGTTGCGTTGATCTCTGAAATATGCTCTAATGTAGTGTTACCGTCCCTTGCCCTAGCCATACTATTACTAGGCATCCACCGCTTTGTACCCTCAACAAGTAAACTAATTGGACACATTGGTGATCACCCGCCACTGGAAAATGACAGCACCTCCAGACTTAGATGAAGTGATCCGAGTTCTGGAGACAAGATACAGATATGAGAAGATGCTACCAGCTACCATAATCAATAGATGAGTACTAGAGAGCACTTGGGAGCTATGGATGAGACATCCCAAATACACCCCTTGACACCCAAAAAAATAGTCTATACAGTGATCACCTGAATGGGTACTGAGAGAGCACCAGTTACAGTTTCTGTTATCTGGTTTTACTTTAAGTGATGCTTTTCTCTTTTGTTTTATGTATAACACAACCATGTGACTATTACCACCCTCGGCACCCTATGAGCCGATGTCACAGTACTATTGTTTTTGTAATATTGAACAATGTGCAGCCATTCATTGCCAACCTTGTTATGATATAAGGGAGTGATCCCTGTATAATGTATCCGTATCCTTGTATGTTTCGAGTCTGTGGCTGCGTCCACTTGCAGTATATCATTTTGTCTTTTTGATGTTGAAACTTAATAAAAAGATTGAAATAAAAGTGTCTATGCTTCTTTCACCTCGATCTGACAGGACACGAGAGAAGAGAGGATTTGTTTCTACAACATTTCTTTCCTGAAAGATTTGACATAGGATTGGAAAGTGAGCCCATACAGTCTTTATGATATCACCAGGACCAGAGGTTAACAAGATTAGGATCTGGGTTTTGGGGCTGCTGTGGGGGGACACAATAAGCAACAGAACAATGGACACAAATGTATGTCAGATTTACAAAATGTATTTGGTGGGTCTGAAGTAATAACCTGACACGAAGTTGGATGGCTAGGTGGAGATTAGAATAGGACAATCCGAAAGTAAGAGATCCATTACATTTTCACACTCATAACACCACTAGGGTTCAGTAATCAATTTTACTTTTAATTATTTCATTTTGGCTCTTTTTTTCCTCCACCACTATAGAAGTTGATATTAGGTTAGTATTGCATGTATATTGCATATCTTCATAGATTGTTGCCCTTTATTATTTCCCTGAGTAAGTTGGGCCCTTGTTTCCCACTCCTTGAACAATGGCACATAACACACTAGACGTACTGCACTACATATAGATAGGTAATGTACAGCACCTCAATCAGCCTAAGTTCATATAAAAACTATGTAGAATAGTTAAGACAACCCAATTCAATATTATAGACATGTTCATGTGACTGAAATGACTTATAGATACAAGCAGGATAGCCAGTATCCTCATTTCCAATAGCTGCCAACTGTCATGAGTTTGCTGGGACTGTCCCTGATTTTCAGAGGAAGTCTTTGCAAATATGCGCTGTCATCGGCCCAAAATTGGAAGGGCTAACAAGCCCCGCCAACAAATGATTGTTTATGGGCAGGCTTGGGGCATTCCCGGGGGCGGGGCTTATATGCCCCTACTTTACCAACTCAAATGTTAGTAAGTAAGCTTTCCCAGAGTTGCCTTCTCAAAGTTGCAGCAGGGACCCCATAATCAATCATTTGTCTTCTGCTGTGTGTGCAGTAATATTTAGATGTATGGTGGCCCCCCAAAATAAATGTTACTGGTGGGCCATAGACAACCCAGTCCGACGCTTTTCAGTGGCTTTATTTGTATAGTGCATCTATAGCTATTTCATTGCTATGACACTAACACAATAATAGGAAACCATGGAGTGGCAGAGGAGCTGCTTACCGGATTCTGTGTATATACTGACTCCTACCTTTTCTTCTTTGCCAGCAGTACCATATCATCTGTCATTAAATTCACTACCCTCTAGCATAAGATGACTCTACTGACTCAATTTATACAGTAAGTTAAACCTTGAGTTGGAGAAACCAGAAAATGTCAATCTATTCGTTAAATGCGACCTGAATGCGGTTAGAAAAAATCCATGCATGTACTGCAGAAATAAAGACTTTCGGATGTACAGAATAGATTTTACGTTGCAAAAATCCTGCGAAATATTTGCCATGAGTGAACATAACATAAAAAGCTGCCTTGGCACGCTATAAATACTTGTTTTCATCATGACTTTACAATTCAGGAGCATTGTTTCTTAAAACTGTGTTGTGCTGTTTCTCAGTTATTACACCTGGAAATGTATGATATTGAAAGTTAGCTTGACTGGATGAGGGTGTCAAAATCTATTTTTTAATGGAGTGTAAGCTGCTGCAGGGTGTGATCCGGCTGTGTAGCAAGGACACATGCAGTGTCTGTTACACAGCCGGATCGCACCCTGCAGCAGCTTATACTCTGGCCGTGCCAGAGACACAGACTTGATAAAGGCGTCCAACTTTGCTGGTACTGTATTACACTGTAGTTTTTCTGCAACTGTCGCTTAGCAGTCGCAGCATGTCGCATGTCACAGTGGACCACCATAGACTATAATTATAAAATTGTCATGAGACATCAATGTCGCACAACACATATAGCAGAGTAGTTGTACCCTATGTGTTGCGCGAGTTAATATCACTGTGTAACCCTAGCCTAAAGATGACCTACAGCAGTGAAGAAAAATATCTGGGTTGTTATGGAAACCTGGAATAAAACTGTGTACATATGACTGTGTGTAAGAAGCAGGCTGTGCAAAAGCCTGTGGGAGGTAAACACTGAATTGTGTTTCGGGAGCAATGTACCTGAGCTCCTCAGCTGGCTGCTATTTACCTCTCATTACCAGCATGGTTACTACACAGAGCGAAAACCTATTTCCCAAGTCTTTCTTGTTCTCACCCAGTTTCCCCTGCCCCTTTAAAGCTGACCTTTAGCAGTGAAGAAAAATGGCTGGGTTGTTATGAAAACCTGCATTAAAACTGTGTGTATGTGGAGAGTAAGGGCCTGCGAGCTTCTATTGGCTGATATGGGACATGTGACCATGTGTATGGCAGTTGGAATATGAAGAGAAAGACTTTCAAGCTAATATAGGCTCATGCAGATAATTTTTTGGGAATATCTCAGGAACAGTACATCCTAGAGAGCTGAGACCTGGTCTAAAATCTTCCCAGACACCTGATGTACCTGTGTGCCAAATTTGGTGAAGATCGGTCCAGTAGTTTGGTCGCGCATAAAGAACAGACAGACAGAAACTTATTTTTATATATATAGTAGACTATCAGAAGGACCCGGCTTCGCACGGGTATATTTAAATTTTTTTATTTAGTGTTAGTATACCCCATAACAGTGACCCCTATAGTACCCTTCCCCCTTAACAGTGCACTCCACAGCCCCCCACCCCTTAACACTGCCCCCCACAGTGCCCCACCTCCTTAAAATGGGACCTCCACAGCAGTCCATCTCCCTAACTTTGACTTTCACAGCAGCCCGACCCTTTAACAATGAGTTTCACAGCACCCCACTCCCTTAACAGAGACCTCCACAACACCCATCCCTTTAAGAGTGACGGCCACAGTACCCCATTCCCTTAACAGTGACCTCACAGTACCCTCCTGCCTTAACAGTGACAACCACAGCAGCTGCCCCTTTAACCACTTCACGTCCGCCCATAGTAAATAAACGTCCGTGAAGTGGTTGTCTATTTCTGAATGGACGTTTCTGAACGTCCATTCAGAAATAGCAGCTGCACGCTAATCATGCAGCTGCACAGTGGGGTACCCCAAAGAGAAGGCAGGGACCGTTCTTAGGGGTCCCTGCCTTGTAGATCTCTGTATACACAGCGCTCACCAAGCGCTGTGTATACAGAGCAGGAAGCACTATTGTGCTTCCTGTTCCAGCTCGGCGGTCACGTGATCGCCAGGGCCGGGAGCGTGCAGGAGCTGACGGGTCTCTCATAGACCCTTTCAGCCCTGCACTGAGGCTGTACAGCATAGTATTATGCTGTACGGCCTCTCTGGGGATGTATTTCCCCTGTAACTGGGGCTACTATATCAGCCCCAGTTACAGGAGAAATCAAGTGTAAAAAATAAATAAATAAATAAGTGAAGTTAAATGTCCCCCTGAGGTCTTGTATGACCTTATGGGGGACACAAAGTGTAAAATAAAAAATAAAAAAATAATAAAAAAAATAGAGTATTATATATAAAAAAAATAATTTTCCCCCAAATATGTCATTAAAAAATGTTACAAATAAAAATAAATAAATAAAATAGACATATTTGGTATCACCACGTCCGAAACGACCGGCTCTATAAAAATATCACATGATCTACCCCATCAAGTGAACTGCGTAAAAAAAATCTAATAAAAATGATGCCAAAACAGCTTTTTTTGTCGCCTCACCTACCAAAAAACATAATATCAAATAATCAAAAAGTCGTATGCATCCCAAAATGATATCAATAAAAACGTCACCTCATCCCGCAAAAAATGAGCATACAAGATCATAGCCAGAAAAATGAAAAAAAAAAGGCTCTTAAAAAATTGCAACACAAAAACATGATTTTTTTCTAAAAATGCTCTTATTGTGTAAAACGCAAAAAAATAAATAAAAAATAGACATATTTTGTATTGTTGCGTCCGTAACAACTGACTCTACAAAAATATCACATGATCTACCCCATCAAGTGAACGGTGTAAAAAAAAATATATAGAAAAATGCCCAAAAACTGCTTTTTTTTTCGTTAACCACCCAAAAATTAGATTAAAAAGTGATCAGAAAGCCGGATGTACCCCAAAATGGTGCCAATAAAAAGCACAGCTTGTCCCACAAAAAATAAGACCTCACGCAGCTCAGTCCACAAAAAATGAAAAAGTTATCGCTCTTAAAAACCATGACAAAAAATTCCATGTTAGAAAATGCAGATGCTGCTCCTCCCCTTCTGAGCCCTGGCGTATCCCCAAATAACAGTTTAAGACCACATGTGGGGTGTTTCTGCAAAGTGCAGAATCGGGGTAATAAATATTGAGTTTTGTTTTGTTGTTAACCCTTGATGTGTTACAGGAACAAATGATTAAAATGGAAAATCAGCAAAAAAAAGTGAAATTTTGAAATGTCACCTCTATTTTGCTTTAATTCCTGTGGAATACTTAAAGGGTTAACAACATTTCTAAAATCAGTTTTGAATAGTTTGAGGGGTGTATTTTCTAAAATGGGGTAATTCATGGGTGTTTTTTATTATGTAAGCCTCACAAACTGACTTCAGAACTGAACTGGTCCTTAAAAAAGTTGATTTTGCAAATTTGCAAAAATTGCGTCTAAAATTCTAAATCTTCTAATGTCCTAAAAAAATAAAATGACGCTACCAAAATGATGCCAACATAAAGTAGACATATGGGGAATGTAAATTAAAAAGGATTTTATGGGGTATCACTATCTGTCTTAAAAGCAGAGAGATTCAAATTTAGAAAACAGTGAATTTTTTCAAATTTTCGTTAACTTTTGGATTTTTTATAAATAAAATTAAAACTTATCAACTCAAATTTACCATTAACTTGAAGTACAATGTGTCACGAGAAAACAATCTCAGAATCGCTTGGATAAGTAAAAGCGTTCCAAAGTTATTACCACATGAAGTCACACATGTCAGATTTGCAAAATTAGGCCTGGTCAGGAAGGGAGTAAATGGCCCGGATGGGAAGTGGTTAATAGTGGCCCCTGGCACATTAACAAAAACCTCCATAGTACCCACCACTTTAACAGTGACCTCCACAGCGACCTGCTCCCTTAACAGTAACATCCACAGTGAACGTCCCTTAAATATGGCCCCTGCCCGCTTAACAGTGACCTCCACAGCAGCTAAACCTTTAACAGTGGCCCCTGCCCACTTAACAGTGACCTCCACAGTGCCCTGCCTTTAAGGCTAGTACTACCTGATGAAATGTGTTGTGCGACATGCTGCGACTGCGACATGACAGTCGCAAAAAATCCAGCTGAGATGGATTTTACTGAAACATCAATGTTGCGAGACACATGTAGCAGTGTGGTTGTGCCCTATGTATTGTGTGACTTATTGTTGCGCAACACATGTTGTCGTGTAGCCCTAGCCTAAAACTAACCTACAGCAGTGAAGAAAAATAGCTGGGTTGTTATGGAAACCTGGAGTAAATCTGTGTGCATGTGACCATGTGTAAGAGTGTGTGGCTCTATGGTGTAGTTTCAAAGGGGGAAGGTCTATAGCCTCTATAGCCCGACCAGAGAAAGGAAAAAACAACGAGCGCCAAATTCATATACAAAGATACTGGATATTTCGATAACCCAATGCCAGAATTGTATTACTTAAAAAGTAATATTTTGCAAGGAGTATAGTAATCGTAAATGTCAGTTGCTTATTAGACGTAAATAGGATGAATAAAATGAAATAAATAAAATTAAGCAGCACTTGGAGAGCTAAAAGAAAAATTGCGCAATTTACTTTAAAAGCGTTCGTGTGCACTTACTTCACCAGGGAGGGGCCTGAAGAATAAGCTCAAGACACCGACAGGTCCACCTCCCCCGCCGAGATCGTTTGTAGATTTTTAGAAATCGATGTGAGCGATTCTGGCATCTTCTTCTATAATCCTTTATTCAAAATCTCAACGCGTTTTGGGGGTTAACAGAAATATCCCCCTTATTCAGGAGCACTTAAACAATAAATAAAAATCAAACAGAAAGAGCATAGAGCACAGAATGTGTCCCTTTAAATGGATTCCCATCCAAAATAGAGTGTACTGTCGGATCTGAGGTGGTGCATTCCACTCTGGAACGCAACTCACCTCTAGTGAGATGCGTTTTAAGAATTCATAAATAAACTGGGGGAATTAGATATTTACCATTGGTGGCCCAGGGGAGGGTCTCTGGCTGGGGTCTAAATAGTATAAAGGGGCGAAAAATGTGAGCCATAATTTAAAAAATTCGGAGGCCGGAAACGGTCGGGGAACGCACATGCGTTCCATGCTGCTGTCCGGATGGTTTCTAAGGGGAAGTAGGGTCCCGGAAATAGGTTGTGGAGCACAACATGAGTTCCACAGCGAGATCGGCCATGCGTCTCTATGTGGAACGCATCTCCACAAGAAGTAACCTGTGTAGCGCTTGTGAGTTCCAACGCAAGACTGGAATGCGTCCCAATGGACTAAGAGAAAGAGGAGGGCGGGCCCAAGAGACAACTGAATATAATACATAACGGCATTACATAAATAAATCCATAGATGAATATAAATAAATATATAAATAAATACATAGATAAATACATAGTAACATAGTAGTTACATAGTTTATAAGGTCGAAAAAAAGACATCTGTCCATCCAGTTCGGCCTGTTATCCTTCAAGTTGATCCAGAGGAAGGCAAAAAACCCCTGTGATGTAGAAGCCAATTTTCCCCACTTTAGGGGAAAAAATTCCTTCCCGACTCCAATCAGGCAATCAGAATAACTCCCTGGATCAATGACCCATCTCTAGTAGCTATAACCTGTAATATTGTTACCCTCCAGAAATACATCCAGGCCACTCTTGAACTCTTTTAGTGAATTTACCATCACCACCTCCTCAGGCAGAGAATTCCATAGTATCACTGCTCTTACCGTAAAGAATCCTCTTCTATGTTTGTGTACAAACCTTCTTTCCTCCAGATGCAGTGGATGTCCCCTCCTCACAGTCACAGTCCTGGGGATAAATAGATAATGGGAGAGATCTCTGTACTGACCCCTGATATATTTATACATGGTTATTAGATCTCCCCTCAGTTGTCTTTTTTCTAAAGTAAATAACCCTAATTTTGAAAATCTTTCTGGGTACTGTAGTCCATCCATTCCAGTTATTATTTTAGTTGCCCTCCTCTGAACCCTCTCCAGCTCTGCTATGTCTGCCTTGTTCACAGGAGCCCACAACTGTGCACAGTATTCCATGTGTGGTCTGACTAGTGATTTGTAAAGTGGCAGGACTATGTTCTAATCACGGCATCTATGCCTCTTTTGATGCAACCCATTATCTTATTGGCCTTGGCAGCAGCTGTCTGACACTGGTTTCTGCAGCTTAGTTTGCTGTTTACTAAAATTCCTAGGTCCTTTTCCATGTCAGAGTTACCAATGTTTTACCATTTAGTATGTACTGGTGACTTGCATTATTCCTTCCCATATGCATAAGCTTACATTTGTCAGTGTTAAACCTCATCTGCCACTTCTCTGCCCAAGCCTCCAGTCTATCCAGATCCATCTGTAGCAGTGTACTGTCATCTTCTGTGTTAATTCCTTTACACAGTTTAGTGTCATTTACAAAAAATGATATTTTACTGTGCAAGCCTTCTACAAGATCATTGATAAATATATTGAAGAGAATAGGGTCCAGTACTGATCCCTGTGGTACCCCACTAGTGACAGTGACTTAATCTGAGTATGTGTCGTTAATAACCACCCTCTGTTTTCCATCACTGAGCCAGTTACTTACCCACATACAGACATTTTCTCCCAGGCCAAGCATTCTCATTTTATATACTAAACTTTTATGCGGTACCATGTCAAATGCTTTGGCGAAATCCAGATATATGACATCCATTGATTCGCCGCGGTCAAGTCTAGAACTTACCTCCTCATAGAAACTGATTAAATTAGTTTGGCATGAACGATCCTTCATGAAGCCATGCAGATATGGAGTTATTTGCTTATTTTAATTGAGGTACTCCAAGATACCATCTCTTAGAAAACCTTCAAACAGTTTACCCACAACAGACGTTAAACTTACCGACCTATGGTTTCCGGGCTCTGTTTTTGGACCCTTTATAAATATTGGTGCCACATTTGCTATGCGCCAATCCTGTGGAACACTCCCTGTCAGTATAGAGTCCTTAAATAAGAAATAAGTGTCTGGCTATGACATTACTTAATTCTCTTAGGATACGGGGGTGTATGCCATCCGCTCCTGGCGATTTGTCTACTTTAATCTTTTTAAGACGCCGCTGTACTTCTTCCTGGGTCAGACATGACACTTTTAATGGGAAATGTACTTTTATATTCTGCATTTCATCTGACAGTTTATTTTCCTCAGTGAATACATAGTTCCATAGTTCCATAGTTGTTAAGGTTGGAAAAAGACAACAGACCATCAAGTCCAACCTGTAATCCTGCTATATCGATCCCTTGATCAATGTCCATCTTCCTTTTAAAAAGGGGTTGGGCCAAGGGAAAGGGTGAGTACAACAAGATTTCTATACATTGTCATAAGCCTCAATTTTGTTTTGAATTAAAAAAAGTCATCTAAACCCTTTTTGAAGCCATCTACTTTGCTTGCTGTGACCATCTCCTGGGGCAGGCTATTCCAGAGATTCACAGACCTTACTGTAAAGAATGCTTGTCGCCTCTTATGACCGAATCTTTTTTCTCCAGTCGTAGGTAGTGGCCTCTTGTCTTTTGAGGGGGTTTAACACAGAATAGCTTCCCTTGATATTTTTTGTATGGTCCGTTTTATTTGTACAGGTTAATCATGTCCCCCCTTAGACGTCTTTTTTAAAGGCTAAACAAATTCAGTTCATTTAATCTTTGCTCATAACTAAGATCTTCCAGGCTCTTTATGAGTTTATTGCCTCTCCTCTGTACTTTTTCTAACTCCAGGGCATCCTTTTTATGGACTGGTGCCCAGAACTGAACTGCGTATTCCAGTTGAGGCCGCACCAATGCTTTGTATAGTGGCAATATTACATCCCTGTCCCGCGAGTCCATACCTCTTTTAATACAAGACAAAATTCTGTTGGCCTTAGAGGCTGCTGACTGGCATTGCATGCTGTTATTTAGTCTATGATCTACTAATACACCCAGATCCTTCTCCACAAGTGACTCTCCCAGTTTTACTCCCCCTAGGACATATGCTGTGGAGAAAAAAATATTTAGTAGCTTTGCTTTCTCCTCATTGCTCTCTGCAACTCCCCCCTCATTACTCTGTATGGGGCCCATACCTTCAGTTTTATACTTTTTACTATTTATATAATTGAAGAACATTTTAGGGTTAGTTTTACTCTCTTTGGTGATTAATCTCTCGGTCTCTAGTTTGGCTGCTTTTATTTGTCTTTTACATAATCTATTTTTTTTCTTATAGTTTTTCAATGCCTCCCCTCCTGTTTTAGTGATTTAAATGCTTTCTTTTTGTCATTTATTGCTTTCTTTACAGTTCTATTTATCCACATTGTTTTTTTTATTCTTTCTCTGAATATATAGATAATTGCGTAATTTGAGAAATGGACATATGTATTGGAAAAATAAATGTAAAAGTGTTCTAAAAAAATAAATAAATTAAAAAAAATAATATTCCAAGTTCATTTTGTTGCTGTACAAAAATAAATACATGGATACAAATAAAAAAAAGGAAAATATTCCAAGGAAAAAAAAAGTGACAGTATTATACTCGTAGTGAGTTAAAATAGGGAATTAATTCCTAAAAATTGTTGGTCATAGAATGAATTAATAAATAAAATGAATGGATTAATATAGATTACTAAAAAATTTTTGTCATAGAATGAATTAATAAATAAAATAAATTAGTATTACGATAAATAGTTGAATACATAGACAAAGGACTGACCTGGATAGATATACCCATAGATAATTAGATACATAAATAACAGAGGACTGAATTAATAAATAAAATAAATTAATATAAATAAAATAAATTAATATAGCGATGAATAGTTAAATACATAGACAAAAGATTGACCTAGATAGATATACCCATAAATAATTAGATACATAGATAACAGAGGACTGATATGGATAAATACACCAATAAATATTTAAGTAAAAGTCTGATATATATGTTGAGCTCATAGAGGTTATTGTTTACAAAATGAATAAATAGATGAAATAAATACATAAAACATATTGATAAATGAATTAATAGATACATGCAAGAACAAGTCAGCGTAAAAAGAATCTCATACGTAATTCATGGAGTTATACCAGATGTTTAGAGTGTGTTGTTTGAGGTGTATTTTCTGGAGATCCTATGCTAATAGTTGTTATACTCTAGGGCCTCATTAAGACCGGAGGGTGATAGAGTGTTGAGCCTAAAGATCCAGTACATCTCTTTCCGACAAAATTTTTGGAATGAATCGGGAACTCATTCTAGAGGTGTTACTTTTAAAAGTGATGGGTTGCCATCGTGAGCTGTAGTGAAATGTTTGGGAATGCTGTGAGTTTCTACACGTCTTTTAATGTTGGAGCGGTGTTTGTTCATCCTTTCTCTCTGATTCCTGGGTGGTAGAGACAATTATCTGTCTTGTTCCGTGTTTGATAATATCACAGCATTTGCATCTCTTAATACCACACCTAAAGGCTCCTTTCTTTGTTAGTTCTCGTTGTCCTAATTTTACTGATGGGGTCTCTTTGTGGCTGGGCAGTTTAAGGCAGGAAGGTGCTAGTATGTTTTTTTTTTTTAAATCTCTTTTTATTCAGTTTTTCATGTTATAATGAAAGTTATAACAAACATCTTACAGTCAGTGGAAAGTACAAATCTGTAAAAATGTAACAATGTAAGGCTTTGTTCACACCTCAGTTATTCGGTCAGTTATTTCCATCAGTTATTGTGAGCCAAAACCAGGTGCGAGTCAAAAACACTAAACAGGTGCAGATCTTTTCATTATACCTTATGTCTGTATCGGATAACTGATGTGTGAACAAGCCCTAAGACAGTACTTTAAGCAATTTTTCATATAGGAGAGGTAGGGAAGGGACTGAAAGGGGGGGGGGTAGAAAGAGGGATAGAGAGATTGATGGAGGAACAACGGGAGGATTTTAGATATAGACAGAAAGTTGCCCAATAAAAAGGTAACACATGTACATGTACATAGTTATATCAAATTCTTCAGATGATCAACAGAGAACAATGTATACATTCTAAAATGCTGAGGTTCAGAGAGAGATCTCAGAAAACTAATATTATAAAGTGGATAAAAGCATGCTAATGCAAGCTAGTAGACCACGAACATAACGTGGATATATAAGTCCAGTCTTCAAAATTAAAAAGAAGAGAAGAGGACTGGTGGTCAGAGCCTTACATGTATCCTGAAGGTATAATTGTTAGCGTCATGTAGAGTGACAAAATTTTTTCCATGGTGCTCATAGCTTAACAAATTTGGAATGTGTTCTGGTTGCCCAGCTGTCTAGCTCCTCCATCAAATATATTTGGTCTGCTTTGTTACACCACTGTTCAAAAGTAGGGGGATGAGTATTTAACCAGTTTAGTGGGATCAATAATCTAGCTACTTGTATCAATAAGGTTGGCAGGTCTGAGAACGCTGGGCACCAGTTTCCTGATGGCAACCAGAGTAAGACAGATTGGGGAGACAGTTTTATTGAATAGTTACAGATTGTATTGATGTTCTGTTCTATATTTTCCCAATATGGGCGTAGTAGTGGACACAACCACATGATATAGCCTAAGGTACCTTTGTCTGCTTGGCATTTCCAGCAGTGTTCTGTCTCGGATAATCCCATGTGGAAAAACTTGTTACGGTCATTATACCAGCGGGTCATGGTCTTGTAAGAGTGTTCTTAGATTTTTATACATTTGGAAAAACAATGTGATGTATTTGATCTATTTTTGTTGATGTAAATGTTTTATTTAAGTCTTTTTCCCATGATCTGATGTAAGCAGGAGTGCATTCTCTGGGTTTGTCATTTAAGTGTTTATATAGGAGTGAAATAACATGTCCTTGGATAGTGATGCCTAAGATGAGTTTCTCAAACCATGTCGGTCCAGACGTAGAGGTATATGTGTTGAGTAAAGTTTTACAGGAACAATTAAATTCTTGTCTAGCTAGGAGAATGCAGTCTCAGATAATTTGAGAACAAAAAGAGGGTATATCCTCAATGGTTTTGATGTTTGACATGAGTGTGGAAAGTGGTGTGTCTTTTAGTAGTGCCCAAAAAGAAGGAGTGAAGTAGAAGGCTGCAACAGATATGGGATATATGCTGCTAGTACATTTTTGGGGGGTTTAGAGAAGAGGGGGAAGGCTGAGTGTATGGTCGAACGTTCAAATACACCCCTTTAGTTAGTACTGTAGGAGCTAATGTGGAGTCTATTAGGCCCCATAGTCCTGCACATTGTCTATCTGATAGAAGGGCCAGCTCAATGTTGGAGTTCAGGGTCCTATATTGAGGTACGCAGAGTTGGAGCCATCTTTTCAATTGTATGGCCTTGTAGTAATGGCGCATGTCTGGTAGCCCAAAACCACCTTGTGAGCGACTTTTTATCAGTTTATCATACGCTATTTTAGGCTTTTTACCTTTCCATAAAAAGGCTACAAATATGGATCGCACTTGTGCAAAGAAAGATTATGTAAGATGAATGGGAATCATTTGTAACATATACAGTAGTTTAGGGACAATATATGTTTGCAAGAGATTTTTCCTACCTATCCAGGAAACCCAAAGTATAGACAATGTATGTAGTTGTTGTTTTATCTTTTTTAAGAGGGGTATATAATTGGACTTATCAAGGTTTGTAGGATCCCTGGTAAGTGCTGTCCCTAAATATGAGATAGAGTCTAAACTCCATTTGAAGGAAAAAGAGGATTTTAGAAGCTAGGTCGTCTGAGCAGGGAGGGAAACATCCAGTGCCTCCGATTTTTTACTTTCGTTCGACAATGTTCCAAATTCACTAAAAAGACCTAAAATCTTTGGGAAAGCTTGTATAGGGTTTGTGATCAGAAGAAGAAGATCGTCTGCAAATGCAGCACGCTTATGTTCTTCTGTGCCAACTTTTAGTCCTTGTATACATGGGTTATCTCTAATTGCTTGTAATAGGGTTTCCATCACTAGGATGAATAAAGATGGGGAGAGAGGACATCCTTGGCGTGTCCCATTTGTAATGTGGAAAGGTTTAGACAGGATCCCATTAACTCTTACTCTAGCACTGGGCAATTTATATAGTGACATGATGGCTTGTATAAAGGGGTCTGGAAAGCCAAATCTATGTAGAGTGCGTTGCATGTATAACCAATCAACTCTATCAAAGGCCTTTTCGGCGTCAGTGCCCAATAGAACAAGTGGGACTGCTTTTCGTTTTGTCCAGGTAATGGCATTAATAAGTCTACAAGATTGGAAGTTCCCCTCTCGGACCAGGACGAACCCTGCCTGATCTTGATGTATGATCTTGGGGGTTAGTGCATTAAGTCTGGATGCTAAAAGCTTGGCCCATACAGTATTTTAATGTCCTGATTAAGTAGTGAAATGGGTCTGTAGTTGCCACATTCCTTTCCCTTCCTTAGGAATAATGGTGATCGTGGCTTCTAAGACTTGTCTCGGTAAGGATTCTCCATTAATTAAGGCTTGACAACATTTGGTAATGTGAGGTGTTAGTATGGAAAGGAATTTTTTATAGTACCCTGAAGGCAGACCATCCGGTCCTGGGGCTTTACCCATAGGCATGGATTTAATAATCTTATTAATTTCTTCCTCTGTGATGGGGGCTGAAAGTAATGCACAATCAGTTGGAGATTGATAACTTTTTGTATAACCTTTCACTTCCTACTCTAGCTGGTGTTGTTTATCTTTATGTTGCAGGTTATTTGATGTATTGGGAGAGATTTTATCCAGGTTATATAATGAAGCATAATAGGAGCAGAATTGCTCTGCTATGTCTTTTGTAGATGTAGCAAGAGAGCCTGTAGGGTTTTTTATAGCATGTATGTACTGTGCATCCGTACGTTTTTTAATGAGATGTGTCATTAGCTTATTGTCTTTCTCACCATGCATATATTGTTTAAACATAGCGTATTGATAGGCCTTAGCACATTTGATATTTAATAATTCTTTCAGTTGTTGTCTCTAAGAAAGAAGGTCATCCTGGGCAGATTGTATTTTAGCCCTTTTCTGTATCATTTCAATGGTTGCTATTTGGCTTAGGAGGGAATTACGTTTTTTCTGTCTCTCTTTTTTCATTCTAGACCCTAGTGCAATGAACTTGCCGCGTATGAATGCTTTGTGGGCATCCCAAACTATGGTATGGTATGTATCAGATGGCTTATTATCTTGAAAATAGAGGGATAGCTTGTTGGAGATATCTGTGATATGTTTATCAGTATCTAAAAGTGATTTGTTTAATCGCCAGATCCATTCCCGGGTAGGGAGAGTGTTGAATGATAGCGTAGTTGTGACCGGGGCATGGTCAGAGACAGTTATTGTACCTATGGAGGAGTGATCTAGCATGTCAATATGGGTTTCTGAAATTAGCACATAATGTATTCTCTGATATGACCGATGTACTGAGGAGTAAAATGTGTAGTCTCTAGAGGTAGTGTTGAGTGTTCTCCAGGAATCTATTATACGGTTTTCCCATAATAATTTTTGGATACCTCCTAGTGTTTTCTGAGTCTTGGTTGAGGTGCCTGTGGATGAATCTAAAAGGGTTTTTAGTGAAACATTAAGGTATCCACCTATTATTTTAATCCCTTCAGCAAAATTGTGAAACTTAGATAAGGTAGTTTTCAACCATTTATGTTGGTGATTATTTGGAGCATATAAACCTGCCAAAGAACCTAAAGTTTGTTCAATTTTCTCTTTGATAGATAGATATCTACCGTCTGGGTCCTGCTGTGTAACAATAGATGCAAAGGGTATATGTTTCGCAATTGCTACACTCACTCCTCTTGCTGCCGATTGATATGTGGAATGAAACCATTGCGAGAAACTTGTATGAGAGAATTTAGGGATTTTAACTGTTTTTATGTGTGTTTCTTGTAGAAAACAGATACAGATGTAGCAGGGTTAACACACAAACTCTTAACTCAAATTTCTTAACTCATCGCGTTATCCTGAAAAAAAAGCCATTGAAAAGCAATTGAAGGTGTTTGCTTAACGCATTTAGTTTAGATAACATGTCTCAGAAAGCATGTGTGTTAACTCTGCTATATTCGTATCTGACTTATTTCTCTTTAAGAGAGTGGTAATTTGTGACCTTTTTTGAGGCGTATTAAGGACTCTGACATTAAAGGTAACTTTTATGGACGCCATGAGTAATCAGATGTTGTGGTCTTGCTTGGTCTCTGGGATATCATCCAAAACAAAATATTATATAAAACATCAACCAAAACAGCAACAGAAAAACATATTTTAGGTATGTGCACTAGAAGATTGCTAATTATGCCATGCTCCACATATAGTAGATACCATAGCACAAGGAGCAACACAGTTCCAGTGGTCTTTGGGTTTGACCACTGTTTAGGAGTATTTGGGGCGGGTGGTGTTGAAAACTCATCCTAACCCGAATCCTCACTCCCGTGCTTCTGTGGATACCTGTGTATTGCAGGTGTGTATATATAGAGTTAAATATAAACAACACTAGAGATAAATATAAACAACACTAGAGATAAACACAGTGACTTAACCTGAGATCAAAACTGAATAACCTGTGGTAAGAACTCCCGTAAGAGGAAGAAGTTGATGTTATACAATACCACAAGTGTTTATCAGTAGAGTTCATATCGATGTTTTGATGGTTGCAGTCCAGATCTTAAGGAACATCAGGAGTAGAGATGAGCGAGCACTAAAATACTCGGGTGCTCATTATTCGTGTCAAATTTTTTCGGATGTTGGGTGTTCGTTTCGAATAACGAACCCCATTGAAGTCAATGGGAGACTCAAGCATTTTTTGCAGGGGACCAAAGCTCTGCATAGGGAAGGTTGTGTGAAAACCTGGAAACCTCAGAAAATGATGGAAACACCACGGAAATGGACAGGAAACAGCAGGGGCAGCATGCATGGATGCCTCTGAGGCTGCCTAATCATACGATTATGCCAAATTCTGGGCAACAGCCTGGTGGTGACCCTCAAGACAATTGTGCTGACCCAGACCAAGATAGGCAAGGCACATGCCCATTACATGTTAGTAAAGCACCCACCTAGGTGCAACGAAGGTCCATCACCGCCTGCAGGTGAAACCACTGCCCATGCTGGCACTGCTGTCCTATCCCCCACCCCAGGACGCAGGCATAAGCGTCTCCCTCTCCGCACCCACCCAGTAGTCCACAGCGTACACAAAGTTCTCCCAGCACAGTGCCCAGCTCTCCCCATCCCAGACGGGCAAACACGCACCCACCACCCACACTGTCCACGGCAGACCTCCAAGCACAGTGCCCAGCTTTCCTAATTCCAGATGGGCTAAGATGCACACTGCACCCACCTATTAGTCTCCACATGTGGGTGGGTGCAGAGCCTTTTAGTGCCCCTCAAGACAATGTTTGTGTGCCAGGGCCTGGTAGTAACCGTCCTTGAAGTTGTTATTGGAGAGGCCACCGGTGACCCTGAAGACAATTTTGGCTGACAGTGAAGTGGCGAGCCTCCAAAAAATCGTGGGTGAGAGCCTGGAGGTGACCCTCAGAAACAAATGGTTTAAAAAAGCATGGTGGTGCACCCCTGAATGACAGTCTGTGACTGAGATTGCAGGTGAACCCGCTAAAATTGTAGTCTAGCACACCTTGGTGGTGAACCCCTAAATTACAAAGTTTGACTGAGATTGCAGTTTACAGCATGGGGGTGAACCCCAGAGTGGCTTGGTTAGACTAAGATAGCAGCTGAACCACCCACAAATTTAGCCTGACACAGCATGGTGGTGACTGCAGTCCAGTGAACAATTCTGTGGTGTGTGGTACACTAGCCGGAGTCTAGAAAATATAAGTTTTTTCTCTCAGTCATATATCCTACAGTGCAGTGCAAAATTCTGTCGTGTGCTGCACACTAGCCGGAGTCTACAAAATATACATTTTTTCTCTCATTCATATATCCACAGTGCAGTGCAAAATTCTGTTGTGTGCTGCACACTAGCTGGATTCTACAAAATATACATTTTTTCTCTCATTCATATATCCTACAGTGCAGTGAAAAATTCTGTCGTGTGCTACACAAGAGCCGGAGTCTACAAAATATAAATTTTTTCTCTCATTCATATATCCACAGTGCAGTGCAAAATTCTGTCGTGTGCTGCACACTAGCCAGAGTCTACAAAATATACATTTTTTCTCCCATTCATATATCCTGCAGTGCAGTGAAAAATTCTGTCGTGTGCTGCACACTAGCCGGAGTCTAGAAAATATAAATTTTTCCTCTCATTCATATATCCTACAGTGCAATGAAAACTTGTGTGGTGTGCGGTACACTAGCCGCAGTCTAGAGAATACATTTTTTTCTCTCAGATACATTTAATACAGTCCAGTGAAAAATTCTGTGGTGTGTGGTACACTAGCCACAGTCTAGAGAATACGTTTTTGGCCTCAGATATTAATTCTACAGTTTAGTGATTACACAAAATGTTGAACCCAAGTGCTAAGGGTTGAGGACGAGGACGTGGGTGTCCAAGTGATGTAGGGGGGCAGAGGCCGTGGTCCTGGGCAGGATGACACAGTACCTACTGATGAGGGAGCAGTGGAACGCCGCAGAGTTTAGCTCTCTAGCTTTATCTCGCAACACACAGGGTCACGTGGTACACCACTATTGAAACCACAACAGTGCGAACAGGTGATGACATGGATAGCGGATAATGTGTCCAGTAATTTATCCACCACCCAGTCTTCCACGCAGTCCACCCACGCTAGCCAAGGGGGTAGACCTCTGGCTCCTCCAGCTCAACCTCCTTCCCCCCAGCCTGTCCCCCCCATGGAAAATATGGATTCAAATACGGCATACTCACAGGAACTCTTTTCAGGACCCTACCCAGAGACACAAACCACTGCTCAACAGCAACCTGAGCAGTTGCTCTGTCCCGATGCCCAAAATTTAGAACTTTTGCAGTCTGTGGGTGATGAGAGTGTGGACTTACTGAGTGTGGGCAGTAAGTTCCAGAGGGGAGCAGAGTGAGGAATCGGAGGAAGAGCAGGTGGATGATGAGGTGACTGACCCGAGCTGGGTTGGTAAGTCTAGTCAAGACAGTGCTTCTGAGGGGGAGGCAAGTGCAGCACCAGAACAGGTTGGAAGAGGCAGTGGGGTGGCCAGAGGGAGAAGCTGGGCCAGAGCAAGTAGATCAGCAACTGTTTCATGGAGTGAAGCGCCCGTGCCGAGGCCTAGATGTTCGCAAGTCTGGGGGTTCTTTAAAGAAAGTGAGGATGACCGATGGACTGTGGTGTACAACCTGTGCCACACCAGGATCAGCAGGGGAGCCACCACTACCAGCCTAACCACTACCAGCATGCGCAGGCATATGAGTGCTAAACACACGACTCAACCAAGGCCGTTCACCTCCTGCGGGTCACACCACTGCTCCTTCCCCTGTGTCACATGCTGGCTTTGCGAGTCAACCCCCCGCCCAGGACCCCGGCATGAGCGCTTCCCACCCTACAACCACCCCTTCACCTCCACGATCCTCCACACCCTACACCAATGTGTCCCAGCGCAGCGTTCAGCTGTCTTTGCATCAGACTTTGGAGTGCAAGCGCAAACGCAAATATAATTCCACCCACCCACATGCACAAGCCCTAAACGTCCACATTTTCAAACTGCTGAGCCTGGAGATGCTGCGCTATAGACTGGTAGAGACCGAGGCTTTCCGCAACCCGATGGCGGTGGCTGTCTCTCGGTACTTGGTCCCCAGCCGCCACTATTTTTCACGATGTGCTGTCCCAGCCCTACACCGGCACATGTCAGAGAACATCTTCTGTGCCCTAACCAACGCGGTTACTGAGAAGGTCCACCTAACCACGGACACGTGGACAAGTGCCGGCGGGCAGGGACACTATATCTCCCTGACGGCACATTGGGTTAACTTAATGGAGGCTGGGACCGAGTCTGACCCTGGGGCCACTCATGTACTGCCCACACCGAGGATTGCGGGGCCTACCTCGGTCACGGTTTCTCAGACTTATTTTGCCTCTTCCTCCAACCCCTCCTCCTCCTCCTCTCAAATACAATCTGTGAGCACGGCGCCTTCAGTCGGTAGCTCTAGGCGCGGCAGCACTGCCGTGGGTAAGCGCCAACAGGCGGTGCTGAAACTGCTGAGCTTAGGTGACATGAGGCACACCGCCCAAGAGCTGTTACAGGGCATCACAGTGCAGACCGATCTTTGGCTGGCGCCGCTGAAACTCAAACCAGGCATGGTTGTGTGTGACAACGGGCGTAACCTGGTGGTGGCTCTGCAACTCGGCAGACTCACACATGTGCCATTATATACCAATACTATTTCCCAAAATAACAGCAACCCATATAAACACTGCATATAAAACCTGCCTGGCCCACGTGTTCAATCTTGTGGTTCAGCGGTTGCTCAAGACCTACCCCAATTTGTCTGATTTGCTCACCAAGGTGCGACGCATCTGTGCGCATTTCCGCAAGTCAACCACAGATGCTGCCACTCTCAGGGCAGTGCAACGGTGCTTACAACTGACAGCTCACCGACTGTTGTGCGACGTGCCCACACAATGGAATTCCACATTACACATGTTAGCCAGGGTTTACCAGCAGCGCAGAGCGATTGTAGACTGCCAGATGACAACTTCCACGAGAACTGGTAGTCAGGTTAGTCAGCTTCCCCAAGTCTACAATGAGGAGTGGACATGGATGTCTGATATCTGTCAGGTGTTAAGCCACTTTGAGGAGTCAGCACAGATGGTCAGCGGCGATGCTGCCATTATCAGCGTCACCATCCCGCTGCTATGTTTGCTGAAAAAGTCACAGCTCAGCATGAAGTCAGAGGCTTTGATCTTGTCACAGTAGATGGGGGAAGAAGATACGTTGCTTGATAGCCAGACCACCCTCAGGTCTGTTTCTCAGCGCGTATTGGAGGAGGATGAGGAGGAAGAGGAGGAAGAGGAGGAAGAGGAGGAGACTGTTGACGAGACTGAAGAGGGTACCTATGCTCATTCCTTCTTATCTGTTGAGCGCGTATGGGCTGAAGAGGAGGAGTTGGAGGAGGAGGAAATGGAGAGTCAGCCCACTGAGGAAAGGGAATTCTTGCGTGTTGGGACTCTTGCGCACATGACTGACTTCATGTTAGGCTGCCTTTCCCGTGACCCTCGCGTTAGAAGCATTTTTGACAACACCGATTACTGGGTGTTCACCCTCCTGGACCCCCGGTACAAGCAGAACTTTTCCATTCTCATTCCTGTAGAGGAAAGGAGTATGAGAGTGAATCTATATCAACAGGCCCTGGTGCACAAGCTGAAACTATCCTTCCCATCTGACACCGCTAGAGGCAGAGGACGTAGTTCTGTGGGCCAACTAGCGGGGGGAGGAGGGGAGCAGGCAACTTGTCAAGAACTGGCAGGGGAACACTCTCCAAGGCCTTTGCCAGTTTTATGTCACCCCACCAAGACTATGTCACCCGTCCCCCAGTAGGGGGGAGCTGTTCAGAAAGATGGTGAGGGAGTAAGAAGCTGACAATACCAACGTCCTGCGTGATCACTCTGCTCCATACAACTACTGGGTTGCAAAGCTGGACACGTGGCCCGAACTGGCGCTGTACGCCTTGGAGGTGCTGGCCTGCCCTGCTGCTAGTGTGTTGTCAGAGCGGGTCTTCAGTGCAGCTGGTGGCATCATCACTGATAAGTGTACACGCCTGTCAACTGACAGCGCTGACAGGCTGACGATTATTGAAATGAATAAAGCCTGGATTTCACCGGAATGCAAATCTCCACCGGGGAAAAGCAGCTCAACATGAATATTCTTTATGTATCCTCTCCTCCTCCTCCTCTTCGCACACAAATGCTGAGCCAACAGGCAATTTTTCTGAGGGCCAACTGGCGCTCTTTACAAACAATGTTCTTTACGGAGGGCCACCTACAGGCCCTCTCTCCAATAAATTTTTTAGTAGCGTCAACTATAGACACTCAAAAACAATTTTACAGGAGGTTCAACTACAGATACTCCAAAACAATTTTTTAGGAGGGTCAACTTCAGACACTCAAAAACAAATTTTTGGGAGGCTCACCTACAGCCATTTGACTGCAATCTCAGTCTGACCAAGGCATTGGTGGTGTCACTGCCATGCTGTGTCAGGGAAAAATTTTGGGTGATTCACCGGCTAACTCAAGTAACTTGGTCACTCTGGGTTCACCGCCATGCTGTGTCAGTGTAAAATTTTATGTGCTTCACCTACTACCTCAGTGTAACTTGGTCACTCTGGGTTCACTGCCATGCTGTGTCAGAGTAAAATTTCATGTGCTTCACCTGCTACCTCAGTCTAACTTGGTCACTCTGGGTTCACCGCCATGCTGTGTAAGTGTAAAATTCTATGTGCTTCACCTGCTACCTCAGTGTAACTTGGTCACTTTGGGTTCACCGCTATGCTGTGTCAGTGTAGAATTTTATGTGCTTCACCTGCTACCTCAGTGTAACTTGGTCACTCTGGGTTCACCGCCATGCTGTGTCAGGGTAAAAATTTATGTGCTTCACCTGCTACCTCAGTGTAACTTGGTCACTCTGGGTTCACCGCCATGCTGTGTCAGTGTAAAATTTTATGTCCTTCACCTGCTACCTTAGTGTAACTTGGTCACTCTGGGTTCACCGCCATGCTGTGTCAGGGTAAATTTTTGGGTGGCTCACCTGCTACCTCAACTAACTTGGTCACTTTTTGGTGTCATCACTAGAGTGCGGCTACTATACCGCACACACCAGAATTGTTCACTGCACTGTAGTATATATAACTGAGAGAAAAAAACGTAGCCTTTAGACTGCGGCTAATTTAACGCAAACCACTGAATTTTTCACTGGACTGCAGTATGTATAACTGAGAAAAAAACGTAGTCTTTAAATGGCGGCTATTGTACCGGAAGCCACTCAATTTTTCACTGGACTGTAGTACATATAACTGAGAGAAAATACGTATTTTAAAGACTGACGCTGCTGTACATCACACTACAGAATTGTTCACTGGACTGTAGTATATATAAATGAGAGAAAAAAACGTAGTCTTTAAATGTAATATAATATATTCCAGTGGCTCACCAATCCAGAGAATTACGGATAGAAAGGGGGCAGCTTTAGACCCCCGAAACGCGTTTGATGTTCTAAAGGGCATTCTGCTATACATCCAAGTCAAAGGAGGACGTCTTCACTACACTTCGTCCTTGATTAAAGCATATCAAGACAAAGAAACACTGTATTGCTTTCAAGAACCTTACTACAGCCGTTTTTTGCCAACAGAATATAAGAGACCAAAAAGTTTTAAGATATTTACGGTAGCTTCAGGCTCCGATCTACAACTGAAGCGCAGGCACCCACGTGGGACGTCACGTGGGACGCTGCTACTTCGAAGAAAAGTGTGCACTGCACAAGAACTCGGGCTGACAGTCAGAACACTGAGGACACAGCGCTCAGAGAACATCGCGCTCCAACACTACTGAGGGTGGTAATGTATAAACTATATACCACTGAACAAGTACTTATATAATATACATAACCTTACAATTGATATTAGCAATAGAGTGTTGGCCTAAATACAAACACTACTTGCTAATACTTGCCAAAAAGGACATGATTGTACAGAATAATCTATACAATTCTGAACTCATATAAGACGGCAAAGAGCTAATAAATGCCAAGTGAACCACAGTATTTATTGTAAAAGCTTCTACAAATCCTAATAATGGAACTTCATAACATCCTCAAGGACTAATAATTGTGGAATCTACACATTAGCTTATTTCCACAGAACTGTTCGATATCCACTTTTTTTTACCTGATATCTTTTTTATCTGATATCATTTTTTATCTGATACCTTTTAACTCACTATTCCCCAATTTATTTTATTTTTTCCATCCTTTATCTATTTCTATTATGTATTCTTTTGTTTTTTGCTAATGGTTATTATTTTTTACTAATTGTTATTTCTAATATAAGACCTTATAACTTTTGGGCCCAGGATAAGGAATAAACTTATATACATTGCTTTTTAAATACACTACCAAGTAAAATATATTTTATTATACTATATATTGGTATTTATTCTTTATATTAATACATAAACACCAAATTTGAGTGTGCTCCACCCATATTCTAATATTTTACAGTAGTCTTTAAATGGTGGCTATTTTACCGCAAACCATTACATTTTTCACTGGACTGTAGTACATATAACTGAGAGAAAATACGTAGTCTTTAAATGGAGGCTATTGTACCGCAAACCACTACATTTTTCACTGGACTGTAGTACATATAACTCAGAGAAAATACGTATTTTATAGACTGACGCTGCTGTACAGCACACTACAGAATTGTTCACTGGACTGTAGTATATATAAATGAGAGAAAAAAATGTAGTCTTTAAATGGCGGCTATTTTACCGTAAACCACTCCATTTTTCACTGGACTGTAGTGCATATAACTGAGAGAAAATACGTATTTTATAGACTGATGCTGCTGTACAGCACACTACAGAATTGTTCACTGGACTGTAGTACATATAACTGAGAGAAAAAAACGTAGTCTTTAAATGGCGGCTATTTCACCGCAAACCACTCCATTTTTCACAGGACTGTAGTACATATAACTGAGAAAAAACGTAGTCTTTAAATGGCGGCTATTGTACCGCAAACCACTCAATTTTTCACTGCACTGTAGGATATATAACTGAGAGAAAAAACGTATATTTTCTAGACTCCAGCTAGTGTGCAGCACACGACAGAATTTTTCACTGCACTGTAGGATATATAACTGAGAGAAAAAAATTATATTTTCTAGACTCCGGCTAGTGTGCAGCACACGACACAATTTTGCCCTGCACTGTAGTATATATGACTGAGAGGAAAAACTTAGTCTTTAGACGGCGGCTATTGCACCGCAAACCACTCAATTTTTCACTGCACTGTAGGATATATGACTGAGAGGAAAAAAGTATTTTCTAGACTTACGCTACTGTACAGCACACGACAGAATTGTTCACTGCACTGTAGTGTATATATAAATAAGATAAAAAACATAGTCTTTAAATGGCGGCTATTGTACCGCAAACCACTCAATTTTTTACTGCACTGTAGTATATATAACTGAGAGAAAAAAACGTATTCCCTAGACTGACGCTACTGTACAGCACACAACATAATTGTTCACTGAAATTTCACAGAAAATGGTGCACTACAAAGGTGAATGCAATTGACAAGATATGGCTAACTCTCACACTGATGTTAAAATGAGACTTTCGCCAATTTATTCTAATATCAAGAACATACCGGAGCCCGTGCACCCCGTCAAGGTATCTCAAGTGGCACGGGACCTAACGCTCAGCCTACTATGGTATAGGTAATTGCAGATAGGGGCATGAAGTCCGACACACAGCAACCAGCTCCCATTTACCTGCTGTGTGAAATCACACATTCAATGGGAGGGGGGCGGAGGCTGTGAGTCCCTCTTAACCCTGATGTCATGTGACCCAGGCTACAAAGGTGCACCTGAATGTTGCCCATTAGTCAAATCAAGGCACTTTCAACCTGGAGTTGCCACACCTCCAGGTATAAATGTCCAAACACAGTCACAGAAAAAAGTGATCTAAAATGGCAGAAAATGCTCAAAAACCCCAAGTGATGTTGCGCATTTATGACCGGGGGAGCAAATCCTGCACATGTGGTCCGCTGCTGAACGCAATCCCAAGCAAAAATGCATACAATGGAGGATGCCGGCAGCGTACCACATGTACCACAACAACATCCTACACAGGATAAGCAAGTGTGCGGATGTGACAAACTATATAACGAAAATTCACAGAAAATGGTGCACTACAACGGTGAATGCAATTGACAATATATGGCTAACCCTCACACTGATGTTAAAATGAGACTTTCGCCAATATATTCTAATATCAAGAACATACCGGAGCCCGAGCACCCCGTCAAGGTATCTCAATTGGCATGGGACCTAACGCTCACCCTACTATGGTATAGGTAATTGCAGATAGGGGCATTAAGTCCGACACACAGCAACCAGCTCCCAGTTACCTCCAGCATGAAATCACACATACAATGGGAGGGGGGCGGAGGCTGTGAGTCCCTCTTAACCCTGACGTCATGTAACCCAGTCCCTCTTAATGCATTTTTGCTGGGGATTACGTTCAGCAGCGGACCAAATGTGCAGGATTTGCTCCCCCGGTCATAAATGCGCAACAGCATTTGGGGTTTGTGAGCATTTTCTGCCATTTTAGACCACTTTTTTTCTGTGACTGTGTTTGGACATTTATACCTGGAAGTGTGGCAACTCCAGGTTTAATGTGCCTTGATTTGACTAATAGGCAACATTCAGGTGTACCTTTGCAGCCTGGGTCACATGACGTCAGGGTTAAGAGGGACTCACAGTGTCACACCTGGGTGCAGTGCGCACCTTCACTCACCCCCTGTCTTGTCTGGGCGCAGTGCGCCGCTACACTCATCCCGTCAGCGGGACTGTTCCCCGCGGCCGTTGCTGTCTGTTTCTCCACAAGCTTCTATTGCGGTGATTCCAGCAACTAGCACAGAATCTGTGGAAACTATACTCTCGTCCCATCTAGGGGCTGGCAGCAGATACTGCAGCTCTTACACCTTCTGTGAAACCGTCATCAGTCCTGCACCTGATCCCTATCAGAGGCCTATTTAAAGCAGCTCTGTGCGCATGTCTGAGGCCAGAGTATCAGGTCTTCCAGCGTACTCCAGCTCTCAGTGCTCTCGTGTCTGTTCCTGTGATCCTGTCTCCAGATTACCTCGTCTCAGCTAGCCTGCTGGCTATCCAGTCTTCGGCTGTACCACTGCACCCGCATGGCAAAGCGACCTGCTAGTCCCCAGCTGCGCAAATCCAACCCGCCTTGCGGCGGGCTCTAGTGAATGCCCAGGGGCTAGTTAGACTCCGCACGCCAGTACTTGTTAGTACTCTGAAGCTGGCTAAACGGAACTACATCCAGCCAGCAAGGCTAGTGACACACAGCCTCCGCCCCCCTCCCTTTGTATGCGTGATTTCACGCTGGAGGTAACTGGGAGCTGGTTGCTGTGTGTTGGACTTCATGCCCCTATCTGCAATTACCTATACCATAGTAGGGTGAGCGTTAGGTCCCGTGCCACTTGAGATACCTTGACGGGGTGCTCGGGCTCCGGTATGTTCTTGATATTAGAATAAATTGGCGAAAGTCTCATTTTAACATCAGTGTGAGGGTTAGCCATATATTGTCAATTGCATTCACCGTTGTAGTGCACCATTTTCTGTGAATTTTCGTTATTTAGTTTGTCACATCCGCACACTTGCTTATCCTGTGTAGGATGTTGTTGTGGTACATGCGCAGGATTTGCTCCCCCGGTCATAAATGCGCAACAGCATTTGGGGTTTTTGAGCATTTTCTGCATTTTAGACCACTTTTTTTCTGTGACTATAATTGTTCACTGGACTGTAGTATATATAAATGAGAGAAAAAACATATTCCCTAGACTGCACTACAGATCCCAGCAAGCCAAGGTACAGCAGCAGCAGCAAAAATGAGTACTGAGAGGACTTTGGGCAATTTCTTTGGGGTCTGTGTGGACCACGTGCTGTCCCTTCTGCCACCAGTCGCTGTGCATAGTGTGCAGCCAAGATGGCGGTAGCTGCACTACAAGTCCCAGCCAGCAGCCAGGAGGAGACCAAAAAAATGGTGCTTGTAGCCCTTAGAAGGGCTGTTGGGTTCTTTGAGAATGATTCCTGCCTAACCAACATCTAAATTGAGGCCCTAGCACTCTCCCTGACAGACAGCAGCTCTATCCCTAATCTCATGCAGGCGGCGTCTGACGCGAGCAGCGCGGGACCAGATTCTTATATTCCCAGGTCATCTGATCTGGCCAGCCAATCCCTGCTATCAACTTGTAGGGGTCCCACGTGATGCTATGAGGTACCAAAGACTCTCCTGCATGTTGATTGGCTGAGAAATGGTATCTAACATGCAGGAAGAGGAAGATGCCATTTCCTCGAGGATCGCGATATGCTCGTCCAAGTATTGAGCATGTACGAATACCCTAATGCTCGAACAAGCACCAAGCTCAGAAGAGCATGTTCGCTCATCTCTAATCAGGAGTGACTGGAGTGTGCCAGAAAAAATGTTCATCACACTGTGACATTGTGAGTCCGTATCTTGATCTGTTGATAAACGCTGAGGGGAGGATATGGCTGGTCCTGATGTCTTGTAGATATAATGTCTCTCATAATGATTTTGTTATGTTCAATAGGTGCAGAGATTGGGAAAGCATAAGAAAGTAGCTGCAGTTTATTCTAAGTGTCTTTTGCTGTTAGGCATTTTGCTTTTGGAGACTACTTCCCAGGGTTCCAGGTTAGGTAGTTGTGGCAATTTAGATAGTTTGATGTCCACCGGGAGCCATGACTCTATGAGCAATGGTGAAATATCCAGGATATTCCAGACGGCTTCTAGATCCTGTTGTGTGCGGATTACACAGCGGCAGCCATTTTTGGCAAATATGAGCCCAAAAGGATATAGCCACCTGTATAATATTTTTAGTTTTCTAAGGTGGTCAGTAAGTGGCTTGAGAGCACGGCGCTTAGCTAATGTGGATAGGGTTTTGTCTTGAAAGAGGAGGATCGAGGAGTTACCATACCACAGGTCTTTTTTGTTGCAGGAGGCCCGCAAGATGGCTGCGGTATCTCTAAAACTTAGAAGCCCGCATATAACGTCTCTCGGAGGGTCCTCTTGCTTGGAGCGGGGCGCAGAGAATGATGTATCCTCTCTATAGTGACAGTCTCCGCTTTTTCATCCCCAAGAAGATCGACAAATAATCGCTTAGCTGCCGGTTCAAGTTCTTCAGGCAACACAGATTCTGGTAGTCCTTTTATCCGGACATTTTTCCTACTCTTGGTCTTCAATCATAAGGTAAGCCTTGTTGAGTGCTGTGATCTGCGCCTCAAATGTTTGTACCAAGGCCACGCTGTGCGTAACTTCTAGGCCATGATTATGTTCGAGTGTTTACACTCGGTTACCCAGGGCTTTCATATCTTGTCTCAAGTCTCTAATCTCCTGGATTAATGGTGGCAGGGCCTGGGATAAAGTCATTTTGAAGAAAGACCTAGTGAGTGTTTCATTGCCTTCAATTTGTGATGTTTCTCCAGCTCCTGACATGCAGCCTCCCTCTTCTTCCTCCTCACCTTCAGAGTCACGTGCGAATGCTTGTTGCGCCATCTTGTTGATTCGCGCCGGGGACACCGCTAGCTTTTTCCTCAGGAACTTGTCCATCTCTGCTTGATTTTTCTTCTGCTTGGGAGTCCCAGGGGTGTCTCTAGATCTGTCTCTCCAATCTTGACCATTTTGGTGGATCTCCAGTGCTGTTTAGCTAGGAAGCACGGGTCTGTGAGGCAGGAGCTCTTCTCTCAGACCTCCGTCTTGCACAGTGGTTAGGCTCCGCCCCCATGATAGTGTGTTTTTGAGTGTTTTCGCTCTGCAAAATGTGAGGGTTGGATTCCTGGGTATGGTTTTCCCTAAAATGGGGTCCTTTTGGAGAATGTCCCAATGATTCTCTATGATCTGTCTAATTACCATATGCCTGGTATTGTAGTTGGTAATCATATTTAGTTGGAAAGATCCTTGTCTTTTGATTCTACTCCATTTTCCCTAGGGCTAGCCCTAGAGGATTTGAGGCTGTCCTTCTGGCTTAGAGAGAGAGAGCTCTTCGGGCTAAATCATCTATTAATTTATTTGGGTAGTCTTTTTTTTAACCTATTGCAAAGGGTCCTAACCAGTATATAATGATCATTTAAACAATTTCTTCTTATTCGCTTCATCTGGCTGTAGGGGATGTTTTTCTTCTATTTTGCGTAATGGCAGCTGTTATAATCTAAATCGCTATTGGCGTTGGAAAATAGCGTTTTCAGGGCTTTTTTCAAGTGAGAAAATCAAATTCCAGGTGTTTTTATTGAGATTTTCAATGAATTGGCATAAATCTTCTGAATTACCTTTCAATATTAAAATCAGGTTATCTATAGAGATGAGCGAGTAGTGTTCGATCGAGCCGGTATTCGATCGAATACTACGCTATTCGGCATACTCGATTTCAATCGAGTATAACGGCGATGGCGCACTTAGAATTCGTTTCCCCTCCCACCTACCCTGGTGCTCTTTTTCCACCAATCACCATCTAGGGGGGGTATGACAGGCCCGCGGAGCACGCTGGCAGCGCGAAAACGGCGTCTACATGGATTGGCTGGAAAAACCATGTGACCTCGAATATTAAAAACTCAGCTCTTCCTGCTCGTACGCATATGCTGCGTGAACTTAGTCAGGGACAGAGGCTGGAGAAGGGAGAGAAAGGTTTTAGCTGTTGGACAGGCAGAAGCGTGATTAAAAGCCCTTATCAGGGCTACTATAGTGCAGTACAGTGATAGCTTTACTACAATATACACTCTGCAGAGAACGGCTGCTGTATTCAGGGATAGCTGCTGGAGTAGGGACAGAGAGAGGCATTAGTGGTGTATTAGGTGCTCTGCTACATACCAAACTATATTTGGCACTACTGTTCTGCGTTCTTTTTGGCTGCAAAACCCTGTTATATACCTAGTGTGTATATGCAGCATCTGATCTGGCAGTAAACGGCTGTTTTATTTATTTATTTTTTTTTAAAATACAGTTTATTAGGCTCTGTGTGCCTGCAATACCCTTTTTGTATACCAGGTGTAAATACCCACCGTCTGACCTGTTAGTACACGGCTGTGTACCTAGAAATATAAAAAAAATAGGCCTTTTCATTGGCACCTGTACTGTGCGTTCTCTTGCAAAATAATTTTGTATACGTGGTGTTAATACTCACCATCTGATCAGTTAGTACACGGCTGTGTACCTAGAAATATAAAAAAAATAGGCCTTTTCATTGGCACCTTTACTGTGCGTTCTCTTGCAAAATATTTTTATATACGTGGTGTTAATACCCACCGTCTGATCTGTTAGTACAAGGCTGTGTACCTAGAAATATAAAAAAATAGGTCTTTTCATTGGCACCTGTACTGTGCGTTCTCTTGCAAAATAATTTTATATATGTGGTGTTAATACACACCGTCTGAACTGTTAGTACACGGCTGTGTACCTAGAAATATTTAAAAAAATAGGCCTTTTCATTGTCACCTGTACTGTGCGTTCTCTTGCAAAATATTTTTATATACGTGGTGTTAATACCACCGTCTGATCTGTTAGTACACGGCTGTGTACCTAGAAATATTAAAAAAATAGGCCTTTTCATTGTCACCTTTACTGTGCGTTCTCTTGCAAAATATTTTATATACGTGGTGTTAATACACACCGTCTGATCTGTTAGTACACGGCTGTGTACCTAGAAATATAAAAAAATAGGCCTTTTCATTGGCACCTGTACTGTGCATTCTCTTGCAAAATATTTTTATATACGTGGTGTTAATACACACCGTCTGATCTGTTAGTACAAGGCTATGTACCTAGAAATATTAAAAAAATAGGCCTTTTCATTGGCACCTGTACTGTGCGTTCTCTTGCAAAATAATTTTATATACGTGGTGTTAATACACACCGTCTGATCTGTTAGTACACGGCTGTGTACCTAGAAATATAAAAAAAATAGGCCTTTTCATTGGCACCTGTACTGTGCGTTCTCTTGCAAAATAATTTTATATACGTGGTGTTAATACACACCGTCTGATCTGTTAGTACAAGGCTGTGTACCTAGAAATATAAAAAAAATAGGCCTTTTCATTGTCACCTGTACTGTGCGTTCTCTTGCAAAATATTTTTATATACGTGGTGTTAATACCCACCGTCTGATCTGTTAGTACACGGCTATGTACCTAGAAATATTTAAAAAAATAGGCCTTTTCATTGTCACCTGTACTGTGCGTTCTCTTGCAAAATAATTTTATATACGTGGTGTTAATACACACCGTCTGATCTGTTAGTACACGGCTGTGTACCTAGAAATATTAAAAAAATAGGCCTTTTCATTGTCACCTGTACTGTGCGTTCTCTTGCAAAATATTTTTATATACGTGGTGTTAATACACACCGTCTGATCTGTTAGTACACGGCTATGTACCTAGAAATATTAAAAAAATAGGCCTTTTCATTGTCACCTGTACTGTGCGTTCTCTTGCAAAATAATTTTATATACGTGGTGTTAATACACACCGTCTGATCTGTTAGTACACGGCTGTGTACCTAGAAATATAAAAAAAATAGGCCTTTTCATTGGCACCTGTACTGTGCGTTCTCTTGCAAAATATTTTTATATACGTGGTGTTAATACACACCGTCTGATCTGTTAGTACACGGCTATGTACCTAGAAATATTAAAAAATAGGCCTTTTCATTGGCACCTGTACTGTGCGTTCTCTTGCAAAATAATTTTATATACGTGGTGTTAATACACACCGTCTGATCTGTTAGTACACGGCTGTGTACCTAGAAATATTAAAAAAATAGGCCTTTTCATTGTCACCTGTACTGTGCGTTCTCTTGCAAAATATTTTTATATACGTGGTGTTAATACACACCGTCTGATCTGTTAGTACACGGCTGTGTACCTAGAAATATAAAAAAATAGGCCTTTTCATTGGCACCTGTACTGTGCGTTCTCTTGCAAAATATTTTATATACGTGGTGTTAATACCCACCGTCTGATCTGTTAGTACACGGCTATGTACCTAGAAATATTAAAAAAATAGGCCTTTTCATTGTCACCTGTACTGTGCGTTCTCTTGCAAAATAATTTTATATACGTGGTGTTAATACCCACCGTCTGATCTGTTAGTACACGGCTGTGTACCTAGAAATATAAAAAAAATAGGCCTTTTCATTGGCACCTATACTGTGCGTTCTCTTGCAAAATATTTTTATATACGTGGTGTTAATACCCACCGTCTGATCTGTTAGTACACGGCTATGTACCTAGAAATATTAAAAAAAATTGGCCTTTTCATTGGCACCTATACTGTGCGTTCTCTTGCAAAATAATTTTATATACGTGGTGTTAATACACACCGTCTGATCTGTTAGTACACGGCTATGTACCTAGAAATATTAAAAAAATAGGCCTTTTCATTGGCACCTGTACTGTGCGTTCTCTTGCAAAATATTTTTATATACGTGGTGTTAATACCCACCGTGTGATCTGTTAGTACATGGCTATGTACCTAGAAATATTAAAAAAATAGGCCTTTTCATTGTCACCTGTACTGTGCGTTCTCTTGCAAAATAATTTTATATACGTGGTGTTAATACACACCGTCTGATCTGTTAGTACATGGCTGTGTACCTAGAAATATAAAAAAAATAGGCCTTTTCATTGGCACCTGTACTGTGCGTTCTCTTGCAAAATAATTTTATATACGTGGTGTTAATACACACCGTCTGATCTGTTAGTACATGGCTATGTACCTAGAAATATAAAAAAAATAGGCCTTTTCATTGGCACCTGTACTGTGCGTTCTCTTGCAAAATATTTTTATATACGTGGTGTTAATACACACCGTCTGATCTGTTAGTACACGGCTAGTGTACCTAGAAATATTAAAAAAATAGGCCTTTTCATTGGCACCTGTACTGTGCGTTCTCTTGCAAAATATTTTTATATACGTGGTGTTAATACACACCGTCTGATCTGTTAGTACATGGCTATGTGCCGAGAAATATTAAAAAAATAGGCCTTTTCATTGGCACCTATACTGTGCGTTCTCTTGCAAAATATTTTTATATACGTGGTGTTAATACACACCGTCTGATCTGTTAGTACACGGCTGTGTACCTAGAAATATAAAAAAATAGGCCTTTTCTTGGCACCTGTACTGTGCGTTCTCTTGCAAAATAATTTTATATACGTGGTGTTAATACACCACCGTCTGATCTGTTAGTACACGGCTGTGTACCTAGAAATATAAAAAAATAGGCCTTTTCATTGGCACCTGTACTGTGCGTTCTCTTGCAAAATAATTTTATATACGTGGTGTTAATACACCACCGTCTGATCTGTTAGTACAACGGCTGTGTACCTAGAAATATAAAAAAAATAGGCCTTTTCATTGGCACCTGTACTGTGCGTTTCTCTTGCAAAATAATTTTATATACGTGGTGTTAATACACACCGTCTGATCTGTTAGTACACGGCTGTGTACCTAGAAATATTAAAAAAATAGGCCTTTTCATTGGCACCTGTACTGTGCGTTCTCTTGCAAAATAATTTTATATACGTGGTGTTAATACACACCGTCTGATCTGTTAGTACACGGCTGTGTACCTAGAAATATTAAAAAAAATAGGCCTTTTCATTGGCACCTTTACTGTGCGTTCTCTTGCAAAATAATTTTATATACGTGGTGTTAATACCCACCGTCTGATCTGTTAGTACACGGCTGTGTACCTAGAAATATAAAAAAATAGGCCTTTTCATTGGCACCTATACTGTGCGTTCTCTTGCAAAATAATTTTATATACGTGGTGTTAATACACACCGTCTGATCTGTTAGTACACGGCTATGTACCTAGAAATATTAAAAAAATAGGCCTTTTCATTGGCACCTATACTGTGCGTTCTCTTGCAAAATATTTTATATACGTGGTGTTAATACACACCGTCTGATCTGTTAGTACACGGCTGTGTACTAGAAATATTAAAAAAATAGGCCTTTTCATTGGCACCTGTACTGTGCGTTCTCTTGCAAAATAATTTTATATACGTGGTGTTAATACACACCGTCTGATCTGTTAGTACACGGCTGTGTACCTAGAAATATTAAAAAAATAGGCCTTTTCATTGGCACCTGTACTGTGCGTTCTCTTGCAAAATAATTTTATATACGTGGTGTTAATACACACCGTCTGATCTGTTAGTACACGGCTGTGTACCTAGAAATATAAAAAAAATAGGCCTTTTCATTGGCACCTGTACTGTGCGTTCTCTTGCAAAATATTTTTATATACGTGGTGTTAATACACACCGTCTGATCTGTTAGTACACGGCTGTGTACCTAGAAATATTAAAAAAATAGGCCTTTTCATTGGCACCTGTACTGTGCGTTCTCTTGCAAAATAATTTTATATACGTGGTGTTAATACACACCGTCTGATCTGTTAGTACACGGCTGTGTACCTAGAAATATTAAAAAAATAGGCCTTTTCATTGGCACCTTTACTGTGCGTTCTCTTGCAAAATAATTTTATATACGTGGTGTTAATACACACCGTCTGATCTGTTAGTACACGGCTGTGTACCTAGAAATATTAAAAAAATAGGCCTTTTCATTGGCACCTGTACTGTGCGTTCTCTTGCAAAATAATTTTATATACGTGGTGTTAATACACACCGTCTGATCTGTTAGTACACGGCTGTGTACCTAGAAATATAAAAAAAATAGGCCTTTTCATTGGCACCTGTACTGTGCGTTCTCTTGCAAAATAATTTTATATACGTGGTGTTAATACCCACCGTCTGAACTGTTAGTACACGGCTGTGTACCTAGAAATATAAAAAAATAGGCCTTTTCATTGGCACCTGTACTGTGCGTTCTCTTGCAAAATAATTTTATATACGTGGTGTTAATACACACCGTCTGATCTGTTAGTACACGGCTGTGTACCTAGAAATATTAAAAAAATAGGCCTTTTCATTGGCACCTGTACTGTGCGTTCTCTTGCAAAATAATTTTATATACGTGGTGTTAATACACACCGTCTGAACTGTTAGTACACGGCTGTGTACCTAGAAATATAAAAAAAATAGGCCTTTTCATTGGCACCTGTACTGTGCGTTCTCTTGCAAAATAATTTTATATACGTGGTGTTAATACACACCGTCTGAACTGTTAGTACATGGCTGTGTACCTAGAAATATAAAAAAAATAGGCCTTTTCATTGGCACCTGTACTGTGCGTTCTCTTGCAAAATAATTTTATATACGTGGTGTTAATACACACCGTCTGATCTGTTAGTACACGGCTGTGTACCTAGAAATATTAAAAAAATAGGCCTTTTCATTGGCACCTGTACTGTGCGTTCTCTTGCAAAATAATTTTATATACGTGGTGTTAATACACACCGTCTGATCTGTTAGTACACGGCTGTGTACCTAGAAATATAAAAAAATAGGCCTTTTCATTGGCACCTGTACTGTGCGTTCTCTTGCAAAATAATTTTATATACGTGGTGTTAATACACACCGTCTGAATCTGTTAGTACATGGCTATGTACCTAGAAATATAAAAAAATAGGCCTTTTCATTGGCACCTGTACTGTGCGTTCTCTTGCAAAATAATTTTATATACGTGGTGTTAATACACACCGTCTGATCTGTTAGTACACGGCTGTGTACCTAGAAATATTAAAAAAATAGGCCTTTTCATTGGCACCTGTACTGTGCGTTCTCTTGCAAAATAATTTTATATACGTGGTGTTAATACACACCGTCTGATCTGTTAGTACACGGCTGTGTACCTAGAAATATAAAAAAAATAGGCCTTTTCATTGGCACCTGTACTGTGCGTTCTCTTGCAAAATAATTTTATATACGTGGTGTTAATACACACCGTCTGATCTGTTAGTACACGGCTGTGTACCTAGAAATATAAAAAAAATAGGCCTTTTCATTGGCACCTGTACTGTGCGTTCTCTTGCAAAATAATTTTTATATACGTGGTGTTAATACACACCGTCTGATCTGTTAGTACACGGCTATGTACCTAGAAATATAAAAAAAATGGCCTTTTCATTGGCACCTGTACTGTGCGTTCTCTTGCAAAATAATTTTATATACTGGTGTTAATACACACCGTCTGATCTGTTAGTACACGGCTGTGTACCTAGAAATATTAAAAAAATAGGCCTTTTCATTGGCACCTGTACTGTGCGTTCTCTTGCAAAATAATTTTATATACGTGGTGTTAATACACACTGTCTGATCTGTTAGTACAGGCTGTGTACCTAGAAATATAAAAAAAATAGGCCTTTTCATTGGCACCTGTACTGTGCGTTCTCTTGCAAAATAATTTTATATACGTGGTGTTAATACACACCGTCTGATCTGTTAGTACACGGCTGTGTACCTAGAAATATAAAAAAAATAGGCCTTTTCATTGGCACCTGTACTGTGCGTTCTCTTGCAAAATAATTTTATATACGTGGTGTTAATACACACCGTCTGATCTGTTAGTACACGGCTGTGTACCTAGAAATATAAAAAAAATAGGCCTTTTCATTGGCACCTGTACTGTGCGTTCTCTTGCAAAATAATTTTATATACGTGGTGTTAATACACACCGTCTGAACTGTTAGTACACGGCTGTGTACCTAGAAATATAAAAAAATAGGCCTTTTCATTGGCACCTGTACTGTGCGTTCTCTTGCAAAATAATTTTATATACGTGGTGTTAATACACACCGTCTGATCTGTTAGTACACGGCTGTGTACCTAGAAATATAAAAAAATAGGCCTTTTCATTGGCACCTGTACTGTGCGTTCTCTTGCAAAATAATTTTATATACGTGGTGTTAATACCCACCGTCTGATCTGTTAGTACACGGCTGTGTACCTAGAAATATAAAAAAATAGGCCTTTTCATTGGCACCTGTACTGTGCGTTCTCTTGCAAAATAATTTTATATACGTGGTGTTAATACACACCGTCTGATCTGTTAGTACACGGCTGTGTACCTAGAAATATAAAAAAAATAGGCCTTTTCATTGGCACCTGTACTGTGCGTTCTCTTGCAAAATAATTTTATATACGTGGTGTTAATACACACCGTCTGATCTGTTAGTACACGGCTGTGTACCTAGAAATATTAAAAAAATAGGCCTTTTCATTGGCACCTGTACTGTGCGTTCTCTTGCAAAATATTTTATATACGTGGTGTTAATACACACCGTCTGATCTGTTAGTACACGGCTGTGTACCTAGAAATATTAAAAAAATAGGCCTTTTCATTGGCACCTGTACTGTGCGTTCTCTTGCAAAATAATTTTATATACGTGGTGTTAATACACACCGTCTGATCTGTTAGTACACGGCTGTGTACCTAGAAATATAAAAAAAATAGGCCTTTTTCATTGGCACCTGTACTGTGCGTTCTCTTGCAAAATAATTTTATATACGTGGTGTTAATACACACCGTCTGATCTGTTAGTACACGGCTGTGTACCTAGAAATATAAAAAAAATAGGCCTTTTCATTGGCACCTGTACTGTGCGTTCTCTTGCAAAATAATTTTATATACGTGGTGTTAATACACACCGTCTGATCTGTTAGTACACGGCTGTGTACCTAGAAATATAAAAAAATAGGCCTTTTCATTGGCACCTGTACTGTGCGTTCTCTTGCAAAATATTTTATATATGTGGTGTTAATACACACCGTCTGATCTGTTAGTACACGGCTGTGTACCTAGAAATATTAAAAAAATAGGCCTTTTCATTGGCACCTATACTGTGCGTTCTCTTGCAAAATAATTTTATATACGTGGTGTTAATACACACCGTCTGAACTGTTAGTACACGGCTGTGTACCTAGAAATATAAAAAATAGGCCTTTTCATTGGCACCTGTACTGTGCGTTCTCTTGCAAAATAATTTTATATACGTGGTGTTAATACACACCGTCTGATCTGTTAGTACACGGCTGTGTACCTAGAAATATAAAAAAAATAGGCCTTTTCATTTGGCACCTATACTTGTGCGTTCTCTTGCAAAATAATTTTATATACGTGGTGTTAATACCCACCGTCTTGAACTGTTAGTACACGGCTGTGTACCTAGAAATATAAAAAAAATAGGCCTTTCATTGGCACCTGTACTGTGCGTTCTCTTGCAAAATAATTTTATATACGTGGTGTTAATACACACCGTCTGATCTGTTAGTACACGGCTGTGTACCTAGAAATATTAAAAAAAATAGGCCTTTTCATTGGCACCTGTACTGTGCGTTCTCTTGCAAAATAATTTTATATACGTGGTGTTAATACACACCGTCTGATCTGTTAGTACACGGCTGATGTACCTAGAAATATAAAAAAAAATAGGCCTTTTCATTGGCACCTTTAACTGTGCGTTCTCTTGCAAAATAATTTTATATACGTGGTGTTAATACACACCGTCTGATCTGTTAGTACACGGCTGTGTACCTAGAAATATTAAAAAAATAGGCCTTTTCATTGGCACCTGTACTGTGCGTTCTCTTGCAAAATAATTTTATATACGTGGTGTTAATACCCACCGTCTGAACTGTTAGTACACGGCTGTGTACCTAGAAATATTAAAAAAATAGGCCTTTTCATTGGCACCTGTACTGTGCGTTCTCTTGCAAAATAATTTTATATACGTGGTGTTAATACACACCGTCTGATCTGTTAGTACACGGCTGTGTACCTAGAAAATATAAAAAAAAAGGCCTTTTCATTGGCACCTGTACTGTGCGTTCTCTTGCAAAATAATTTTATATACGTGGTGTTAATACACACCGTCTGATCTGTTAGTACACG
>ONZH01001338.1:0-29346 GCA_900303285.1 Rhinella marina | reverse complement strand
GCGAAAAGCATCCGACTTGATGCTGAGGCAGTGAGTTTTTCAACAGGCAAAGCAGCGGGATGGTGAGGCTGATAATGGCGGCATCGCCGCTGACCATCTGTGTTGACTCCTCAAAGTTGCTCAACACCTGGCAGATATCAGACATCCACGTCCACTCCTCATTGTAGACTTGAGGAATCTGAGAGACCTGACTACCAGTTCTGGTGGAAGATGACATCTGGCAGTCTACAATCGCTCTGCGCTGCTGGTAAACTCTGGATAACATGTTTAATGTGGAATTCCATCTCGTGGGCACGTCGCACAACAGTCGGTGAGCGGGCAGTTGTAGGCGGCGCTGCGCTGCCCTGAGAGTGGCAGCATCTGTGGTCGACTTGCGGAAATGCGCACAGATGCGGCGCACCTTGGTGAGCAAATCAGACAGATTGGGGTATGTCTTGAGGAACCGCTGAACTATTAGATTGAACACGTGGGCCAGGCATGGCACATGTGTCAGTCTGCCGAGTTGCAGAGCCGCCACCAGGTTACGCCCGTTGTCACACACAACCATGCCTGGCTTGAGGTTCAGCGGTGCCAGCCACACATCGGTCTGCGCCGTGATGCCCTGTAACAGCTCTTGGGCGGTGTGCCTTTTGTCACCTAAGCTCAGCAGTTTGAGCACCGCCTGCTGGCGCTTACCCACGGCACTGCTGCTGCGCCTAGAGCTACCGACTGAAGGCGCCGTGCCCACGGATGGTAATTCGGTGGAGGAGGAGGGGTCGGAGGAGGAGGAGGCATAGTACGTCTGAGAGACCGTGACCGAGGTAGGCCCCGCAATCCTCGGTGTGGGCAGTACATGAGCGGCCCAGGGTCATTCTCGGTCCCAGCCTCCACCAAGTTAACCCAATGTGCCGTCAGTGAGATATAGTGTCCCTGCCCGGCAGCACTTGTCCACGTGTCCGTGGTTAGGTGGACCTTCTCAGAAACAGCGTTGGTCAGGGCACGGATGATGTTCTGTGACACGTGCTGGTGTAGGGCTGGGACGGCACATCGGGAAAAATAGTGGCGGCTGGGGACGGAATACCGAGGGGCAGCCACCGCCATGAGATTTCGAAAGGCCTCGGTCTCTACCAGCCTATAGGGCAGCATCTCCAGGCTAAGCAATTTGGAGATGTGGACGTTGAGGGCTTGGGCATGTGGGTGGGTGGAACTGTATTTCCTCTTGCGCTCCAGCGTCTGCTGTAAAGACAGCTGAACGCTGCGCTGGGACACGTTGGTGGACACTGTGGAGGATCGTGGAGGCGAAGGTGTGGTTTTCCGGCGGGAGGCGCTCGTGCCGGGGTCCTGGGCAGGGGGTTGACTAGCAGAGGCAGCGAGTGACGCAGGGGGTTGACTAGCAGAGGCAGCGAGTGACACAGGGGAAGGAGCAGTGGTGTGACCCGCAGGAGGTGGTGAACGGCCTTGGTTCCATTGAGTGGGGTGTTTAGCACTCATATGCCTGCGCATGCTGGTGGTGGTTAGGCTAGTAGTGGTGGCACCCCTGCTGATCCTGGTGTGGCACAGGTTGCACACCACAGTCCGTCGGTCATCCTCACTTTCTTTAAAGAACCTCCAGACTTGCGAACATCTAGGCCTCGCCACGGGAGCTTCACTACGTGAAACAGTTGCTGCTGATGCACCAGCTCTGGCCCTGCTTCTCCCTCTGGCCACACCACTGCCTCTTACAACCTGTTCTGGTGCAGCACTCGCCTCCGCCTCAGAAGCACTGTCTTCACTCGGCATATCAACCCAGCTTGGGTCAGTCACCTCGTCATCCTCCGATTCCTCAGTCTGCTCCCCCCTCGGAATTCCTCCCCTAACAACAACTTCACCACTGTCTGACAACCGTGTCTCCTCATCGTCCGACACCTCTTTACAAACTTCTTCCACTAAGTCAACATTGTCATCATCATCATCATCACCCACAGACTGCGACAGTTGGAAAACTTGGGCATCGGGAACGAGGTCAGCAGCAACCTGAGAAGTGGTTTGTGACTCTGGGAAGGGTCCAGAAAACAGTTCCTGAGAGTATGCCGGATCGCATTCCAAATTTTCCTGGGAGGGGGCAGACTGGGGGGAAGGAGGTTGAGGTGGAGGAGCCATAGGAGTGCTCCCTTGGGTAACGTGGGTGGACTGCGTGGAAGACTGACTGGTGGACAAATTACTTGAAGCATTGTCCGCAATCCACGAGATCAGCTGTTCGCACTGTTGTGGTTTCAACAGTCCTCTACCACGTGTCCCTGTAAGTTGAGACATGAAGCTAGGGAGTGTAGCTCTGCGGAGTTCCCCTGCTCCCTCATCAGCAGGTACTGTCTCACCCTGCCCAGGACCACGGCCTCTGCCCCCTGCAGTAATTGAATGCCCACGCCCACGCCCTCGTCCTCGACCCTTAGCCCTGGGGTTCAACATTTTTTGTATATAAGTGTATGATATAAAAAAAAAAATTAAACGGGCCTGGTGTACTGAAACCCACAAACTTGTTCAGTCTGGTAGAATTAAGTGACGTACAGAAAGTGTCACCTGGACAGTATATACGGATCGGAGCGAGTGTGCTGAACTGTGACACACAGAAAGGTTACACGCAGCTGAGTAAAATGGATTTGTATCACTGAGCTAAAACAACTGAAAAACTAATTTTTTTTTTAAATTTTGTTTTTTTGGGAACGTGACGTGCAGAAACTATCGTAGAACTGACTGACACCCTGTTAACGGTGGCTATTTAGACTGCGACCCAGACAAATGTCGCACAGAGAGTTTTCTGGATCAAGCTGTAGATGATATTGGTAGCAAATGACTTGGTTGTATTCTGTGACGTACAGAAAGTGTCACCTGGACAGTATATACGGATCGGAGCGAGTGTGCTGAACTGTGACACACAGAAAGGTTACACGCAGCTGAGTAAAATGGATTTGTATCACTGAGCTAAAACAACTGAAAAACTAATTTTTTTTTTTTTTTTAAATTTTGTTTTTTTGGGAACGTGACGTGCAGAAACTATCGTAGAACTGACTGACACCCTGTTAACGGTGGCTATTTAGACTGCGACCCAGACAAATGTCGCACAGAGAGTTTTCTGGATCAAGCTGTAGATGATATTGGTAGCAAATGACTTGGTTGTATTCTGTGACGTACAGAAAGTGTCACCTGGACAGTATATACGGATCGGAGCGAGTGTGCTGAACTGTGACACACAGAAAGGTTACACGCAGCTGAGTAAAATGGATTTGTATCACTGAGCTAAAACAACTGAAAAACTAATTTTTTTTAATTTGTTTTTTATATTTTTTTAAATTTTGTTTTTTTGGGAACGTGACGTGCAGGAACTATCGTAGAACTGACTGACACCCTGTTAACGGTGGCTATTTAGACTGCGACCCAGACAAATGTCGCACAGAGAGTTTTCTGGATCAAGCTGTAGATGATATTGGTAGCAAATGACTTGGTTGTATTCTGTGACGTACAGAAAGTGTCACCTGGACAGTATATACGGATCGGAGCGAGTGTGCTGAACTGTGACACACAGAAAGGTTACACGCAGCTGAGTAAAATGGATTTGTATCACTGAGCTAAAACAACTGAAAAACTAATTTTTTTTTTAAATTTTGTTTTTTTGGGAACGTGACGTGCAGAAACTATCGTAGAACTGACTGACACCCTGTTAACGGTGGCTATTTAGACTGCGACCCAGACAAATGTCGCACAGAGAGTTTTCTGGATCAAGCTGTAGATGATATTGGTAGCAAATGACTTGGTTGTATTCTGTGACGTACAGAAAGTGTCACCTGGACAGTATATACGGATCGGAGCGAGTGTGCTGAACTGTGACACACAGAAAGGTTACACGCAGCTGAGTAAAATGGATTTGTATCACTGAGCTAAAACAACTGAAAAACTAATTTTTTTTTAAATTTTGTTTTTTTGGGAACGTGACGTGCAGAAACTATCGTAGAACTGACTGACACCCTGTTAACGGTGGCTATTTAGACTGCGACCCAGACAAATGTCGCACAGAGAGTTTTCTGGATCAAGCTGTAGATGATATTGGTAGCAAATGACTTGGTTGTATTCTGTGACGTACAGAAAGTGTCACCTGGACAGTATATACGGATCGGAGCGAGTGTGCTGAACTGTGACACACAGAAAGGTTACACGCAGCTGAGTAAAATGGATTTGTATCACTGAGCTAAAACAACTGAAAAACTAATTTTTTTAATTTTTTTTATTTTTTTAAATTTTGTTTTTTTGGGAACGTGACGTGCAGGAACTATCGTAGAACTGACTGACACCCTGTTAACGGTGGCTATTTAGACTGCGACCCAGACAAATGTCGCACAGAGAGTTTTCTGGATCAAGCTGTAGATGATATTGGTAGCAAATGACTTGGTTGTATTCTGTGACGTACAGAAAGTGTCACCTGGACAGTATATACGGATCGGAGCGAGTGTGCTGAACTGTGACACACAGAAAGGTTACACGCAGCTGAGTAAAATGGATTTGTATCACTGAGCTAAAACAACTGAAAAACTAATTTTTTTAATTTGTTTTTTATATTTTTTAATTTGTTTTTTGGGAACGTGACGTGCAGGAACTATCGTAGAACTGACTGACACCCTGTTAACGGTGGCTATTTAGACTGCGACCCAGACAAATGTCGCACAGAGAGTTTTCTGGATCAAGCTGTAGATGATATTGGTAGCAAATGACTTGGTTGTATTCTGTGACGTACAGAAAGTGTCACCTGGACAGTATATACGGATCGGAGCGAGTGTGCTGAACTGTGACACACAGAAAGGTTACACGCAGCTGAGTAAAATGGATTTGTATCACTGAGCTAAAACAACTGAAAAACTAATTTTTTTTTTAAATTTTGTTTTTTTGGGAACGTGACGTGCAGAAACTATCGTAGAACTGACTGACACCCTGTTAACGGTGGCTATTTAGACTGCGACCCAGACAAATGTCGCACAGAGAGTTTTCTGGATCAAGCTGTAGATGATATTGGTAGCAAATGACTTGGTTGTATTCTGTGACGTACAGAAAGTGTCACCTGGACAGTATATACGGATCGGAGCGAGTGTGCTGAACTGTGACACACAGAAAGGTTACACGCAGCTGAGTAAAATGGATTTGTATCACTGAGCTAAAACAACTGAAAAACTAATTTTTTTAATTTTGTTTTTATATTTTTTTAATTTTGTTTTTTTGGGAACGTGACGTGCAGGAACTATCGTAGAACTGACTGACACCCTGTTAACGGTGGCTATTTAGACTGCGACCCAGACAAATGTCGCACAGAGAGTTTTCTGGATCAAGCTGTAGATGATATTGGTAGCAAATGACTTGGTTGTATTCTGTGACGTACAGAAAGTGTCACCTGGACAGTATATACGGATCGGAGCGAGTGTGCTGAACTGTGACACACAGAAAGGTTACACGCAGCTGAGTAAAATGGATTTGTATCACTGAGCTAAAACAACTGAAAAACTAATTTTTTTTAATTTTGTTTTTATATTTTTTTTAAATTTTGTTTTTTTGGGAACGTGACGTGCAGGAACTATCGTAGAACTGACTGACACCCTGTTAACGGTGGCTATTTAGACTGCGACCCAGACAAATGTCGCACAGAGAGTTTTCTGGATCAAGCTGTAGATGATATTGGTAGCAAATGACTTGGTTGTATTCTGTGACGTACAGAAAGTGTCACCTGGACAGTATATACGGATCGGAGCGAGTGTGCTGAACTGTGACACACAGAAAGGTTACACGCAGCTGAGTAAAATGGATTTGTATCACTGAGCTAAAACAACTGAAAAACTAATTTTTTTTTTAAATTTTGTTTTTTTGGGAACGTGACGTGCAGAAACTATCGTAGAACTGACTGACACCCTGTTAACGGTGGCTATTTAGACTGCGACCCAGACAAATGTCGCACAGAGAGTTTTCTGGATCAAGCTGTAGATGATATTGGTAGCAAATGACTTGGTTGTATTCTGTGACGTACAGAAAGTGTCACCTGGACAGTATATACGGATCGGAGCGAGTGTGCTGAACTGTGACACACAGAAAGGTTACACGCAGCTGAGTAAAATGGATTTGTATCACTGAGCTAAAACAACTGAAAAACTAATTTTTTTAATTTTTTTTAATTTTTTTAATTTTGTTTTTTGGGAACGTGACGTGCAGAAACTATCGTAGAACTGACTGACACCCTGTTAACGGTGGCTATTTAGACTGCGACCCAGACAAATGTCGCACAGAGAGTTTTCTGGATCAAGCTGTAGATGATATTGGTAGCAAATGACTTGGTTGTATTCTGTGACGTACAGAAAGTGTCACCTGGACAGTATATACGGATCGGAGCGAGTGTGCTGAACTGTGACACACAGAAAGGTTACACGCAGCTGAGTAAAATGGATTTGTATCACTGAGCTAAAACAACTGAAAAACTAATTTTTTTTTAAATTTTGTTTTTTTGGGAACGTGACGTGCAGAAACTATCGTAGAACTGACTGACACCCTGTTAACGGTGGCTATTTAGACTGCGACCCAGACAAATGTCGCACAGAGAGTTTTCTGGATCAAGCTGTAGATGATATTGGTAGCAAATGACTTGGTTGTATTCTGTGACGTACAGAAAGTGTCACCTGGACAGTATATACGGATCGGAGCGAGTGTGCTGAACTGTGACACACAGAAAGGTTACACGCAGCTGAGTAAAATGGATTTGTATCACTGAGCTAAAACAACTAAAAAACTAATTTTTTTTAAATTTTGTTTTTTATATTTTTTTTAATTTTGTTTTTTTGGGAACGTGACGTGCAGGAACTATCGTAGACCTGACTGACACCCTGTTAACGGTGGCTATTTAGACTGCGACCCAGACAAATGTCGCACAGAGAGTTTTCTGGATCAAGCTGTAGATGATATTGGTAGCAAATGACTTGGTTGTATTCTGTGACGTACAGAAAGTGTCACCTGGACAGTATATACGGATCGGAGCGAGTGTGCTGAACTGTGACACACAGAAAGGTTACACGCAGCTGAGTAAAATGGATTTGTATCACTGAGCTAAAACAACTGAAAAAACTAATTTTTTTAATTTTGTTTTTTATATTTTTTTTAAATTTTGTTTTTTTGGGAACGTGACGTGCAGGAACTATCGTAGAACTGACTGACACCCTGTTAACGGTGGCTATTTAGACTGCGACCCAGACAAATGTCGCACAGAGAGTTTTCTGGATCAAGCTGTAGATGATATTGGTAGCAAATGACTTGGTTGTATTCTGTGACGTACAGAAAGTGTCACCTGGACAGTATATACGGATCGGAGCGAGTGTGCTGAACTGTGACACACAGAAAGGTTACACGCAGCTGAGTAAAATGGATTTGTATCACTGAGCTAAAACAACTGAAAAACTAATTTTTTTTTAAATTTTGTTTTTTTTGGGAACGTGACGTGCAGAAACTATCGTAGAACTGACTGACACCCTGTTAACGGTGGCTATTTAGACTGCGACCCAGACAAATGTCGCACAGAGAGTTTTCTGGATCAAGCTGTAGATGATATTGGTAGCAAATGACTTGGTTGTATTCTGTGACGTACAGAAAGTGTCACCTGGACAGTATATACGGATCAGAGCGAGTGTGCTGAACTGTGACACACAGAAAGGTTACACGCAGCTGAGTAAAATGGATTTGTATCACTGAGCTAAAACAACTGAAAAACTAATTTTTTTTTTAAATTTTGTTTTTTTGGGAACGTGACGTGCAGAAACTATCGTAGAACTGACTGACACCCTGTTAACGGTGGCTATTTAGACTGCGACCCAGACAAATGTCGCACAGAGAGTTTTCTGGATCAAGCTGTAGATGATATTGGTAGCAAATGACTTGGTTGTATTCTGTGACGTACAGAAAGTGTCACCTGGACAGTATATACGGATCGGAGCGAGTGTGCTGAACTGTGACACACAGAAAGGTTACACGCAGCTGAGTAAAATGGATTTGTATCACTGAGCTAAAACAACTAAAAAACTAATTTTTTTTAATATTTGTTTTTTATTTTTTTTTAAATTTTGTTTTTTTGGGAACGTGACGTGCAGGAACTATCGGAGACCTAACTCACACCCTGTTAACGGTGCTTATTTAGACTGCGACCCAGACAAATGTCGCACAGAGAGTTTTCTGGATCAAGCTGTAGATGATATTGGTAGCAAATGACTTGGTTGTATTCTGTGACGTACAGAAAGTGTCACCTGGACAGTATATACGGATCGGAGCGAGTGTGCTGAACTGTGACACACAGAAAGGTTACACGCAGCTGAGTAAAATGGATTTGTATCACTGAGCTAAAACAACTAAAAAACTAATTTTTTTATATTTTGTTTTTTATATTTTTTTTTAAATTTTGTTTTTTTGGGAACGTGACGTGCAGGAACTATCGTAGAACTGACTGACACCCTGTTAACGGTGGCTATTTAGACTGCGACCCAGACAAATGTCGCACAGAGAGTTTTCTGGATCAAGCTGTAGATGATATTGGTAGCAAATGACTTGGTTGTATTCTGTGACGTACAGAAAGTGTCACCTGGACAGTATATACGGATTGGAGCGAGTGTGCTGAACTGTGACACACAGAAAGGTTACACGCAGCTGAGTAAAATGGATTTGTATCACTGAGCTAAAACAACTAAAAAACTAATTTTTTTTATATTTTGTTTTTTATTTTTTTTTAAATTTTGTTTTTTTGGGAACGTGACGTGCAGGAACTATCGTAGAACTGACTGACACCCTGTTAACGGTGGCTATTTAGACTGCGACCCAGACAAATGTCGCACAGAGAGTTTTCTGGATCAAGCTGTAGATGTTATTGGTAGCAAATGACTTGGTTGTATTCTGTGACGTACAGAAAGTGTCACCTGGACAGTATATACGGATCGGAGCGAGTGTGCTGAACTGTGACACACAGAAAGGTTACACGCAGCTGAGTAAAATGGATTTGTATCACTGAGCTAAAACAACTGAAAAACTAATTTTTTTTTAAAATTTTGTTTTTTTGGGAACGTGATGTGCAGAAACTATCGTAGAACTGACTGACACCCTGTTAATGGTGGCTATTTAGACTGCGACCCAGACAAATGTCGCTCAGAGAGTTTTCTGGATCAAGCTGTAGATGATATTGGTAGCAAATGACTTGGTTGTATTCTGTGACGTACAGAAAGTGACACCTGGACAGTATGTACGGATCGGAGCGAGTGTGCTGAACTGTGACACACAGAAAGGTAACACACAGCTGAGTAAAATGGATTTGTATCACTGAGCTAAAACAACTAAAAAACTTATTTTTTTTAATATTTTGTTTTTTATATTTTTTTTTAAATTTAGTTTTTTTGGGAACGTGACGTGCAGGAACTATCGGAGACCTAACTCACACCCTGTTAACGGTGGCTATTTAGGTAGAAATCAAGTTTATTAGATTTTCTGAAATTTTTCAAAACAAAAATACAAAGAGAATAAACATTCAAAAAAGAGCATTCGGCCGCGCAGGGCCAGTACAATTTGCAAGCACCATTGTAACACAGCTCAACCTTGCAGAAATGGTAGAGGAAATAAACAAAGCCAAAACAAACAAACAAACGAAAAAAAAAAAAAAAAAAAAAAAAAAAAAAAAAAAGGGGGGGTTGTTGATACTTCAAGGAGAAAAGTTTCTTACATTGTAGTATAGCATGCTGTTTAATAAGCACCAATTAAAATCGGTGACTCAGTACACCATCCGTGTGATGTATGAAAAGAGATACAGACTGCAAATAAAGTGAAAGGGAGGGAGAAGAAGGATGACAATACGTACAAGATGAAGGGTGAGGGGACATACAGGATAACAACACTATGAAGGGGACTAAGGGTCGTTCACAGAACGGCTGGCATCAACCAGCTGTCTCTAAGTAAGATAACGGGCAAGTTTGCCAGACTCCCTGTACTGGAGCCACACAAACCAATTCTTCTCTATCAGCGCTCCTCTGCCATGAGTCTCACCCATCAAGCTTTCCATTCTATAAATTTGGGTCAGCTCAGTGAGCCAATCTAGAGCAGAGGGAGTGGTATCTTTTTTCCAGAATCGCGGCAGAACAGCACGGGCTGCCGCCATGAAGTGCCGTAAGAGACCTCGCTTAACAACCTTCAAGGAGCCAGGAATCATGGAGAGGAGCGCCAATCGCGGAGATGGAGAAGTACGCACACCAGACATCTCAGAATAGATATCAAAAATTTTTTGCCAATAAGGCTGTATTCGAGGACAAGACCACCAGATGTGCAACATATCCCCCACTCCCGAGCCACAACGCCAACAACACTCGGGCACCTCTGGGAAGCAACGATGAAGTAAGTCTGGGCACCTGTACCAGCGCGTCAAGATCTTATAATTTTTTTCCTGTGCAGCGCAGGGAATCGGCATCTTATGAGTCAGAATGAAACACTTCCGCCAATCACTCTCAGGTATCGGACCTATGTCACAAAGGCTCTTTAACACAGGAGAGAAGGATCCGATACACCTGCGAAATAACATGTATAGGCGGATTCCGCTGAAGGAGCAATGTTTCAAAATCAGTAGACGTGGGGCATGTCACACCCTGAGGGTAACGCATGGAGAGGTAGGTTTTGGGCTGCGCATATTCAAACCAGGATAGACAGCCCCCCGGGGCACTCGCTTGTAATTGGTTAAATGGCGGAAGCACCGCCTGGTCCCCAAACACCTCATGCAGCCTGGCACCCCCAGCACGCGACCAAATCAGAAAGGATTCTCTATCCATAGCGGGGGGAAAGGCAGGGTCATCAAACAGAGGACTCATCCTCCCCGGCCGCCTGGAAACACCCCAAGTCTTTAGGGCATGATCCCAAACCCGTAAGAATTGAGCTGTCAGGAATGGGAGTGAAGAAGCAGGAGGTCGATGAATTGGGGCCACCCAAGGGAGAGAGAGGAGGGACAAGGGTACCAGCGCAGCTTCCAGGGTAACCCACTGCTTGGTTGTGTTGTTATGGAACCAATCTAATACCCGTATCAAAACTGAGGCGCGGTAATAGAGGTATAAATCGGGGAGTCCAGCTCCACCTTCCTCTTTCTGCCTGGTCAAGGTTCGCAACTGCACTCTAGGACGTGTCACCCCCCAAATAAATCGTCGTATAGCTGTCTGTAATTGAATGAAGTAGGCCCGCGGAGCAAAGATGGGAAGAGCCTGAAAGAGATACAAGAAACGAGGGAGTATGTCCATCTTCACCACATTGATCCGTCCAAACCACGACAGCAGCGACTTATCATAGGCTTTAAGATCCGTCAGGGTACGTGTAAGTAAAGCAGTATAATTCCGGGTAAACAGTTCGGACATGGAGCATGACAAATGAATCCCAAGATATTTCAAGGATCCAGTTTGCCATTTAAAAGAGAAAGCTGCCGCGAGGTTGGACACGACCGATGCAGGGAGAGAGACGTTGAGCGCCTCAGTCTTGTGATAATTAACTTTAAAATTGCTGACTGCACCGTAACAGTCAAACTCCTGCAACAACGAGGGTAATGTCACCAGGGGATTTGTGACGTAAAGCAACAAGTCATCGGCATAGAGCGATAGTTTGTATTGCATGCCCCTAAGAGTAACCCCTGTGATATCATGAGATGTGCGAAGGGCCACGGCTAAATGTTCCATTGCGATGACATAAAGCAAGAGCGACAAGGGGCATCCCTGTCTCGTGCCATTCGCAATGGAAAAGGGCCGCGACATCAAACCGTTGACCCTCACTCTCGCGGTTGGGGACCTATATAGGGCAAAAATGCGCTGCAACATGAGAGGGCCAAGTCCCAAGTGACGCAGCGAGGACCGCAAAAATTGCCAATGAACTCGGTCGAACGCCTTTTCAGCATCGACCGAGATCAAGCAAGTAGGAATAGACGCAGCTCGTGCATGTTGGATAAGAAGGAGCGTCTTGTTAAGGTTGTCCCTAGCCTCTCTACGCGGAGTAAACCCCACCTGATCTGTGTGTGCAATCTGAGGTAGTATAGGTAACAGGCGGTTGGCCAGCATCTTGGAGTACAATTTCACATCTGCATTAATTAAAGAGATCGGCCTGTAATTTGTACATAGGGATGCATCTTTTCCAGGCTTAGGTATAACCGAGATGGTTGCCAATAGCGTCTGTGGAGCGAAAGTGCATGTCTCCGTGATCGAGTTAAAGACCTGCACCATGAAAGGAGACAGTTGGGATGCAAATTCCTTATAAAACTTGGCTGTGAAACCATCTGGCCCGGGGCTTTTGCCAGAGGGTGTTCCATTCAGTGCTAGTTTCAATTCCTGGATAGTAAAGGCCTCCTCCAGAACAGTCAGTTCTTCAGGAGGAACTGGAGGGAGGGCTGTCCGAGAGACATACTCCTCTACACGCCCTTGAAAAGTCGTCGGTTCCATATCTGCTAAAGGGCCTCGGATATTGTACAAGGACTCATAGAAATCCCTAAATGTAGTGACAATATCTTCTGGTTTGTGAACTACCGTACCCCCAGAAGATTTCACTTTAGGTACAAAAGTCCGCTGGGGTTTGGGGTGGATAAACCTGGCCAGAGAAGCCCCACATTTGTTGGAGTATTCATAATAATGAGAGCTCACTCGCTCTCGGAATTGGGCATATTTTTTGTCCAACAGGGTCCGCAATTGAGCACGCGCATCTAACAAAGAGGCAAGCACCCCGGGATCCCGAGTCTGTTTATGGGAGCTTTCCGCTTGCTGTATCTGGGACAAGAGCTGTTGCACCTTCATCCCCTTGTCCCTCTTGATACGCGCGCCCTGCTGGATAAGCACACCCCGAACCACACACTTCAATGCCTCCCATTGGTATGGAAGTGAAGTCGTGTCCTGAGTATGAACTGACAAAAGTCTGAGATGGCTGTCCTAACCGCCTCCCTACTAACCTGGTCTGTCAGCAAACCAGGGTTGAGGCGCCATGACCATTCCCCACGGGTACCCCCCGGGATCGAAAGGGAGACTGTAAGAGGAGCATGGTCTGTCCAGACCATGGCCCCTATCGTGGCCTGGGGGCACCAGGACAGCAAACGGTGATCAATGAAAAAGTAATCAAGCCGACTATAGGAGCCGTGCGCAGCAGAATAATAAGTATAGTCTCTAGTGTCTGGGTGGAGAACACGCCAGACGTCCACCAGGTGCATGTCAAACAGTACCTTGTGAAAGATGCGCGTCTGAGTATGTGAGAGCTGCGAGTGTCCCGAGGAGGAGTCCACCACTCGATCCATGACCAGATTAAAGTCGCCTGCTGTCACCACTAAGCCTTCCGCAAACTCCACCAACCTCCCCAGAATTCGCTTGCCCGTCCGTACTTGATCCTGATTAGGGAGATAGACATTCGCAATGGTGAAAAGATGCTCAAACATGCGCAGCTTAACAAAAATAAAACGACCCTCAGGGTCAGACACGTGGTCTATGACCTCAACCGGCACTGATTTGTGAATTGCCACACTCACCCCCTTGGTTTTGGCATCAGGGTTAGTACTGTGTAGCCAAGTGGTATAGTAACGATTACGCAGCACTGGCAGGTGCCCAGACTTAAAATGCGTCTCCTGAAGACATAGTACGTGGATTTTTTGTTTATGCATTTGGTAGAGTATGTGTGACCGCTTTTCTGGAGTATGAAACCCTCGGACATTGAGGGAACAAAGCTTGAGAGTCCCCATTTCCGGTTAGTAAGCAAGCGCGTATAGGTGGGGTAGACAGACCACAAAGGGAGAGGGAGCAAGCAAGACTATGGGGGAAAGGGCAGGAGTGTGATACGAGAGGGAGGCAAAAAAGAGATATAAATAACAACAAAGGAAAGTACAAAGAAAAAAGGGGCCCCTCAAAACCAGAGGGGACCAAAACCCTAAGTCACTAAGAGCTAGGGTAAATAACAACCGTCTTTTAAGACAAATAAAATGAAGTGCTAGGAACAGCACTCCTTTATCTAACAGAGGGTGATTGGAATTCAGAGCCGGAGTACCCCTCCGGCCCAACCCAAACACAGCAATGCAATAAGACAAGAACTCCCCTTAACTGTGGGGGAACAACTTAGATTCAGAAACTGCAATATGTCAAAACTAGGCAATTGTAAAGACCACTTGTGGGAAATAGGGAGCGGGTGACGGTGAAAGAGGTGCCATCATGGAAAAAGAGGGGCAAGGCCAATTGGGTTATACCGGACTACACAAACACCGTAATAGAGCCCTATCTCAGTGTCACCGTCCCATCCTCACCCCCCACTCCCCCAGTAAGTCCCATAGTGAAGTATCATGTGCCTGGCGCAGTCACTGCTTTCTTGATGCTCTGGGGAGAGCAGTTACAGCAAACTGCCTATGATCATCTGAAATTGAAAGTCACCCCTCGTTGCCAACAGGACGAAGATCCGGGCGCTGCCGTCGTCGAGTAGGTGAGGATAAAGAAGAAGGCCTGGCCTCTCGCCTACGTGGAATCCGCTGTGGAAGCGCTATATCCATCGGCCAGTCAGACATGTTGATAGATGTTGGGGGGAGATCCAGCGCAGCCAACAGATCTGGAAGATCTTCCGGGGCACGTAGATGGTGTGTGCGGGAGCCCCAGCGTATTATCAGTTGAAATGGATACCCCCAGTTGTACGGGATATTACGCTCACGTAGAAGAAGCAGTAGGGGGCGCAACGCTCTACGTTTGGAAAGTGTAGAGCGTGAAAGGTCCTGAAGGAGTTGCACTTTGGCCCCGTCGAATACTATCTCATTTTTAGCGCGCGCCCTGCGCATAATATCCTCCTTAAGTTGAAAGAAGTGCACCCTGCAAACAATGTCTCTGGGTCGTGCCAGATCAGAGCTAGGTGGTCCAAGTGTACGGTGGGCCCTGTCAATGATTATTTCCTCAGTCGGAGGTCGCCCCAGGAGGCCATTAAACAGGCCCTGCAAAGTAGGAACCAGATCCTGTTGATGGGTCGCTTCAGGGATTCCCCTCACCCTAATATTGTTCCTCCGATTCCTGTTTTCTGCATCCTCAGCGATGTCAAATAGCTGCTGCAGCTGCCGAGTATGCGTGTCTAACTCGCGGCGTACCTCAGATATCTGGGCCTGCTGAGCCTGAGAAGAACCTTCCAACAGTTGTACTGAAGTGGAAAGCGAGGTGATGTCCTCACGCAGGGACCTAATCTCAGTCCTGCAGACTGCCTCTAGGCGAGTTAAATAACGCTCCATGTCAGCTTTAGTAGGCATAGCTCCTACCTGGTCTCTGAGAGCTTGTAAGTCGGCTGCCACACTGGGATCAGGTGTCGCTGGTGTGGAGGCATCCTGGAAAATTAGTGGAGGAAAGTCCAGCTGTTGTGAAGGTGCCGCTTTGCTTCTCTGCTGCGAGGAGGAGGGAGACGTCTGGCTGGCGGCCATTGCAGGTGACGCAGGCGGGAGGGCCGCTGTAGCAGGCGTGCTCAAGAAACGGCGGATCCCGCTCCTGGTGCGGCCCGAGGGGGTCTGAGATTGTGCTGGGGTGCTCGGGCGTCTTTTCCCCCGCATGGGAGTTCAAAATGATGGCTTGTGAGCGCTGATGAGTGGGTGAACGGGCCGGAGGGAGCGGGAGCTCTCAGCACGCACAACCTTCCGGCGCCATTACCAAGCCACGCCTCTACATAAGCATTTAAAGGGACACCACCATCAAAATCTTGATCGCATATTAACAACCTGTATGTGAATATTCTATGTTTTTTTTTTACAAAAAAAAAACAGGTAGATGGTTTTTTAGATGTAATTTCTACTTTCTATCCTGACCTTTAACTTCCTGTCTCTGTACGTGACTCAATTAGACCATCACACATTACACTAATCAGGGCAATGCTCTTCTGTGGGTACCTAGACCTAGCAGCTGCCATACTATTATCCCAATTCTACCAATCTACTATACTAACAGATATCTTTTCCTATACTACTACTATATCTGTTTAGAAGTTTTTTTCCTTCTGTGCTTACAGCGACAGAAGGACATTTCTTTTTTATGTTATTTTCAATGCTGTAGTACTGGCGAAATGAAAAAATGATTTAAAAAATGTTTTCTATGAATATTTACTTTAAAATAATACCCGTTTCTGACAGACAACCGTTTCTGTTTACGGAGGATTCCTGACTCTCCTCTGATTTCAGGACCTGATCCCTTTGTCTTCCAGGGGTGTCTGGTGGAATTTCCTTCTGTCCAATTGAAAACACATGCCCACATGCTAAGTTGAGTGTGATGTATTTGGGGGAGTCGGGAGAGATAGCGGTCTTAAAAGTATATGAACATCCTCAGGGTAAGTTCACATTTAGCAGATTTGCTGCAGACATGTCTGTGATTGTCCCATATATCTAAATCCAAAAATCTTTGCACATGCTATGGAAACAATCTCATTCAGATGTATGGATCGGATATTCAGTCCCACAAATTTCTGGAAAAAAAAATCAGCCACGTGTAAACTTTCCCTTAATTGTGTGCATGCTGCCTACTGGAAAATTTAACATGTAAAATTTTACCTCGAATGGACCGAGAAAAAAAATAGCAAAAAATAAATAAATAAAGTTCTGACTGTTTCCCAACATATCAAACCGTATCTTCCTTAAACAGATGAAATAATCATTTCTTTCAACATAAGGGTGTCGAGCGTCATTAAATCATGTCACCCTTTCAATGTGTAATTAGCCTCTTCATAAGCTCGTAAAAGGTAATTGTAGTCTTCCCAATGACCTAAAAAAGACTGAGATCAAACTGAGTTAATCAGGGTACCATCATGGCTGCCGTTTAAGACAAGACTCTAATTGACAAAAACACGTCTCTAACTTGAAGAACCTGAAAGTTGGTTGAGCACTAATTTAGGGTGTGTCAGTAAGGTGAGGACATCGCTTATTACACAGGGATGGACGTGTCAGTCAAACCCTAAGAGAAGATTGGTGAAAACTACAAGAGATTATAAGTAAAGACTGCCATCTTATGCTAGTGGATGAGATTTTAAGCTCAAGGCAATTGAGAGGTAAGAGAATAATCCTTGGTTGATTTCTTAAAGAAAAGAAAAAAATTTGCATTGATGGCTCATCCGTAACTCAGAGGTTATTGCCTTTTTGTTGTGTCTCCGATTCGAGCAGTAGAGGAACCTTCAAAAGATTTATGCCTACCAAGTGACTCCCACCTCTTGGTACAAATGCAGCCACCAGCCGCAGGGAGGTATGTGAGTTTAGGGAATTTGTCACAGTGAACACGGTTAGTTGAATCCTTCCTGGGCCAGTGTGCAGTTGTGTGGAGGGTGGACACGACTTCCCTCGGGGCACACTCCGTACGCAGGGCTCCAGGATGATCAGTTGAGGTGCCCTGGATGTTAATTTTGACCGTGTCGGATGGCTGGGCCCTGGTGTATCATGACGCCAGTGTCTTTTAAGGTAGACACACCCTTGTTGACAATAATGATGAGGAGGCAGTTTTGGGATGAACAAGGAACTGTTTACTGGATTACTGAGTCCTCCTTCTTGGTACAGATAATGCACACAGAGATAGTTCACAAAAGGATTGAAATGGTAGGCTTTCCAAGTAGGCTGGATCTCTTACTTGCAATATATACACTCACCGGCCACTTTATTAGGTACACCTGTCCAACTGCTCGTTAACACTTAATTTCTAATCAGCCAATCACATGGCGGCAACTCAGTGCATTTAGGCATGTAGGCATGGTCAAGACAATCTCCTGCAGTTCAAACCGAGCATCAGTATGGGGAAGAAAGGTGATTTGAGTGCCTTTGAACGTGGCATGGTTGTTGGTGCCAGAAGGGCTGGTCTGAGTATTTCAGAAACTGCTGATCTACTGGGATTTTCACGCACAACCATCTCTAGGGTTTACAGAGAATGGTCCGAAAAAGAAAAAACATCCAGTGAGCGGCAGTTCTGTGGGCGGAAATGCCTTGTTGATGCCAGAGGTCAGAGGAGAATGGGCAGACTGGTTCGAGCTGATAGAAAGGCAACAGTGACTCAAATTGCCACCCGTTACAACCAAGGTAGGCAGAAGAGCATCTCTGAATGCACAGTACGTCGAACTTTGAGGCAGATGGGCTACAGCAGCAGAAGACCACACCGGGTGCCACTCCTTTCAGCTAAGAACAGGAAACTGAGGCTACAATTTGCACAAGCTCATCGAAATTGGACAGTAGAAGATTGGAAAAACGTTGCCTGGTCTGATGAGTCTCGATTTCTGCTGTGACATTCGGATGGTAGGGTCAGAATTTGGCGTCAGCAACATGAAAGCATGGATCCATCCTGCCTTGTATCAACGGTTCAATCTGGTGGTGGTGGTGTCATGGTGTGGGGAATATTTTCTTGGCACTCTTTGGGCCCCTTGGTACCAATTGAGCATCGTTGCAACGCCACAGCCTGAGTATTGTTGCTGACCATGTCCATCCCTTTATGACCACAATGTACCCAACATCTGATGGCTACTTTCAGCAGGATAATGCGCCATGTCATAAAGCTGGAATAATCTCAGACTGGTTTCTTGAACATGACAATGAGTTCACTGTACTCAAATGGCCTCCACAGTCACCAGATCTCAATCCAATAGAGCATCTTTGGGATGTGGTGGAAAGGGAGATTCGCATCATGGATGTGCAGCCAACAAATCTGCGGCAACTGTGTGATGCCATCATGTCAATATGGACCAAAATCTCTGAGGAATGCTTCCAGCACCTTGTTGAATCTATGCCACGAAGAATTGAGGCAGTTCTGAAGGCAAAAGGGGGTCCAACCCGTTACTAGCATGGTGTACCTAATAAAGTGGCCGGTGAGTGTATATAGTCTCTAGAATGACAGCCAAGCTTTGGTACCATTTGGGTATTCAGTTCACACTCCTGATAGGTAAGGTTTGATTCAGATTTAGGGATAATAGTGCACTTTATTATCTGGCACTTTCCTCAGGGGCTGTGGAGCATCTCCTGGGAACTTGGTAATGATGGAGTCCAAAACAACTGAAATATGGATTACCTCCACCTGGTGTACCACTTGGTAGCACTTTGTTCTGGCTGCAGTCTGAATGCTGACTTCACTGGCTTCTGGGTTTTCCAGTGGCATTTGTTAAGTGTGGAGAAGCTGGACTTGCTTCTTCCTCTGTGTCTTGCTGACTCACACTCCTCTGACTGACCAACCCTTTACCATAGAGGGGTATATTTACTGGTCAGCACCATCTAGTGGTGGAGGAGTATAACTACATCAGCTTAAATGGATAGCCTTACCAAATACAATGTGCAATATGACATTACAGTTTAAAGTGAACCACTGTTAGTGGGACGCTGCACAAAGCTTAGAGATACAGTATGTCCACACCTATCTTTGTGGCTATTCTTTGCTTAAAAAAAAAAAAGGAACAAAAAAATGTACTTCAGTGTAAAAATTAACTGGAAAATGCCCTGAGGGGCATCCCAGTCAAGACGAATACTCTAGATCCTCCTTACAAATCCTGCCCAACTTGTCCCCTTTGCCCTTATTGACAGCTCTAGCTTGGTATATATGGTATCTATGTTACTGTTATCCACCTATAAATCTACCTACAAATGTGCTGTTCATGCCTAGCGCATGCGCAGTATGCTTCCACCTCTCACATATACTGCATATACACCAGGACGTCAACAAATGGTGCATATGCAGGATTTCTATGTGGAAACCAATAACATGGATGCCACTGTGGCAAAAGAGTTTGCCCAGAGGACTTGCCAAGAGTGGAACGACCCTTGGTGTACTTGCCATCTAATTTGAACACTGGATTAAAGGTGAAAATATACCATACCATTATTAATCTAAAAATATAAAAATCAGACATCATATAGTACATAGCAATCTCTTTCTAACAAAGCTAGAACCAACCCTGTACCTCACATGGATCCAGAGATCTTCACATTCATTGCTCCAATCGTTCTGCTAGATTTGTTACAGATTAGGAGTTCAGGGGAGTGTCCTTTCTCAGGGGGTGTATCCTTTTGGCTGCAGCTCTATCCCTATCACAGATCAGGGGGATGGTCTTTACCCAGGGACATGTCTACTACAGCTCTCTCCCTATGGGCGGTTGTACTTTCTTGGAGGGGTGTCCTTTCTCGGGGAGGGGGGGGAGTCCATTCTGCTGCGGCTCTATGCCTGTAACTATCTAACTTTTAACTGTAGATAAGGTTGGTGACAGCTGAATGAAGGAACTGAGCCTGTTCGTCCACCTCACCGATGTTACTGAGGTGGACAGAGAAATGAGGAAAGAACAAACAGCAGGTGGCGCTATACAGATAGATGCAATTACAAAAGTATTCAGATCCTTTACAGTTCTTTTGATATTCAATATATATATAGTATATATATATATATATATTATATATATATTTAAAAAAATGGTCACAATGTTTCTAAGCACCAGGAGTCCTTTGGTAGGCATAAATCTTCTGAAAATTTCTCTTGAAAGGGGTTGCCTCATAATAAGAACCCTGTCCATTTTCCCTATTAAAAAATGGAACTTAGGAAGGCACATTTCTCATTCAGTAGCCCATTCAATTAGCTAAAGCTGAGGGCTGCTATGTGATAGAAGCTCCCACTCTGGCAGACTTGGCCCATTCATGTATATGTAGCCCTTGAGAATGAAATAAAACCTGAAAACATATTAAAAATGTTCATACATTTCCTCCCAAAAATTATTCTTTATCATTGTTTTATGTTGTTTTACTAACCATAGGCACAAATACCCAGCTTGGCATATTTTACCTGTATGTATCTAACCCCCTTCCTTCATTTGGACATATATGTACGAACTCTGTGGTAGCTATTTTTCCACAATTTGACATACATTCACACCATGGTAAAAGTGAGGGCACAATTGTCTGGATTAGAAACGAGCGAACTTCTAATTAAATTTTGGTAAAGGCGGAGAATTGCACTGCTACGGACACCTGGCAAAAAGTATGTCTATAGAAGAATTACATTTTGGTGAATGTGTGGAACTGCGCCACATTTCCATAATGACAAGACAATTTTTATGGACACTTGGCAAAAACTGTATCTGATGGCATAGAAAATAATTACATTTTGTTAATGACGAGACAATTTTTATGGACAACTGGCAAAAAATCCTACCGTTGGCATAAAGAAGAATTACATTTTGGTGAAGGGGCGAAAGTGTGCCACTACTGACACCTGGCAAAAAGTGCTGCAGATGGCATATGGAAGAGTTACATTTTAGGAAAGAATTACAGTATTTTTTGCCCCATGAGACGCACCACCCCAAAGCCCCAAAGTGGGGGAGAAATGTCACTGCATCTTATGGGGTGAATACTAACGAGCGCTTCCATTGTGGTGGTGAATGCAGCACTCCCCGAGCTCTGTACTCACTGCTTCCTGGTCCTCTGCCATCGGCTGTGCTGTGCACCGCATGAGGATGCTGTCTGACCTCACGCTGTGCACGTTGGTTCACAGCACAGCGCGCAGCAGGAAGAAGAGAGAGCTGGATCCTGGGAGCCTGTGGGTCTGCAGCAGGAGAGGTAAGTTGATTTTTTTTATTTTATGAGGCATTGAGGTCTCATCTGAGGCACAGGAGTATCATCTGTCTGAATAGGGGTCCTATTTAATTACATTGGGGTCTGATCTGAGGTCTGATATTGGCTCTTATTAACATTAGGGCTCTGATCTGAGGTCTGAATGAGGGTCTTATTAACACTGGGGGTCTGATCTGAGGTCTTAATGAGGGTCTTATTACAATGGGGGTCTGATTGGGACTGTGATCTGAGGTCTGATCAACATTGGTGGTTTGATCTGAGATCTAATGAAAAATATTGTTTTCTTATTCTCTTTTCTAAAACCTAGGTTCATCTTATGGGCAGGTGTGTCTTATAGGGTGAAAAATACAGTGGGGGGAATTTATCATTAGGAAAATATTTGAAGTCAGTTTTGCTTCAGTCTGTGTTGGAGTACTTTCTGCCACATTTATCAAACGTCACAGGTTGTTTGATAAATGTGGCTTGTCCTTAAACCTAACACTTCTGTCTAGAGAAGCTACTCCACTTTTCCTACTCCACCCTCCTCCTGGAGTGAGATTGCGACTAATGATAAATCTGGAGTGAAACTCATTAACATGGCTAACCACACCCATTTTTCCACCCATATTACAAACTGGAGTGAGTGGTTTACACATGCAAAAAGTCGCAAAAAAATGCGCAAAAAAGTCGCAAAAGCCCTATCGTGCGACTTTTTGAAGACAGAATTCTGGAGTGAAGGTGTGATAAATCAGGGCCAGTATGTTTTGGTGTAGGAGTGGAACTGTGACACAATTGCAGTTAAGTTATACAGCCAATTGCGTAACTAGAACTGACTGGGCCCCACAGCAAATTTTTGAAACAGCACTCCGCCACCCCCTTCCCCAGCAAATTCTTCGCAACCCTCAACTCACATGCAACCCCCCACTCCTTTGGTTAGTCAAGATCGAGCTCTCAGACAATGCCTTGCAGCTGCTCCGTCCGTTTCCTACAGTGTCACTGTATATAATGTCATTGTATAATGCCGTTGAGGGGACCCTGACATTAAAATCTTTTAGTCTTCCTCCAAAGGGGGTTCCTTGTGAGCTTGGGCCCCAAAGCAGCCTCTTCACCAGCTTCCCCTATAGCTACTCCCCTGTATATGCCAGCAACGGCACTGCCACCAACTTGCCCTGGGGAAAGTTCAGCTTGCTCACAGACTGCTGAGCTTGTAGAGTTGTTTTCTAGCCACATAATCCATTATAGATGACTGACTACAGAGTGGAGGAGGAGGAGTCTGAGCAGGAGAACAAGTAACTGATGAAGGCGATGACCTTATGGGTGTAGAACTGCACGACATTTTAAAAATTAGATAATGTGTACAGACAGCTGGCCAGAAGTAGTAATACTATAGAGCAGTATTTAATTTGGGTAAAGCTGCAGAACTGCTCAACAGTTACCATAACTAAGTGGTACGGCAGCAATTGCAGTTCAAGCAACTTGAGCAGGTGAGAGATCAGCTTCCACACAAGTTCATTGCTGGTCACAAATAGCTTTTTCATGGTCACATATTCCGTTATGTATGTCTCATGATGGAGTGGAGGTTAAGGAAGAGGAGGAGTCTGATAATAGTAACATAGTAACATAGTTTATAAGGCCAAAAAAAGACATCTGTCCATCCAGTTCGGCCTGTTTTCCTACAAGTTGATCCAGAGGAAGGCAAAAAAAACCTGTGAGGTAGAAGCCAATTTTCCCCACTTTAGGGAAAAAAATTCCTTCCCGACTCCAATCAGGCAATCAGAATTACTCCCTGGATCAACGACCCATCTCTAGTAACTATTACCTATAATATTATTACCCTCCAGAAATACATCCAGGTCCCTCTTGAACTCTTTTAGTGAACTTACCATCATCACCTCCTCAGGCAGAGAGTTCCATAGTCTCACTGCTCTTACCGTAAAGAATCCTCTTCTATGTTTGTGTACAAACCTTCTTTCCTCCAGACGCAGAGGATGTCCCCTCGTCACAGTCACAGTCCTGGGGATAAATAGATGATGGGAGAGATCTCTGTACTGACCCCTGATATATTTATACATAGTTATTAGATCTCCCCTCAGTCGTCTTTTTTCTAAAGTGAATAACCCTAATTTTGATAATCTTTCTGGGTACTGTAGTCCACCCATTCCAGTTATTACTTTAGTTGCCCTTCTCTGAACCCTCTCCAGCTCTGCTATGTCTGACTTGTTCACATGAGCCCAGAACTGTACACAGTACTCCATGTGCGGTCTGACTAGTGATTTGTAAAGTGGCAGGACTATGTTCTCATCACGGGCATCTATGCCTCTTTTGATGCAACCCATTATCTTATTGGCCTTGGCAGCAGCTGTCTGACACTGGTTTCTACAGCTTAGTTTGCTGTTCACTAAAATTCCTAGGTCCTTTTCCATGTCAGAGTTACCTAATATTTTACCATTTAGTATGTACTGGTGACTTGCGTTATTCCTTCCCATATGCATAACCTTACATTTGTCAGTGTTAAACCTCATCTGCCACTTCTCTGCCCAAGCCTCCAGTCTACCCCAGATTTTAGAGTAGGAAAATAAGAAAAAAATATTTTTCATCAGACCACATATCTGACCCCCCATAAATTTCAGGACATCACATCAGGCCCCCATCAGACCTCAGATCAGCCCAGCGTTCCCCCATCAGACCTCAGATCAGCCCAGCGTTCCCCCATCAGACCTCAGATCAGCCCAGCGTTCCCCCATCAGACCTCAGATCAGCCTAGCGTTCCCCCATCAGACCTCAGATCAGCCCAGCGTTCCCCCATCAGACCTCAGATCAGCCCAGCGTAACCCTTCAGACCTCAGACCAGCCCAGCGTAACCCATCAGACCTCAGACCAGCCCAGCGTAACCCATCAGACCTCAGACCAGCCCACAGTGCCCCCATGAGACCACTCTGTGCCCCCATCAGACCTCAGACCAGCCCACAGTGCCCCCATTAGACCACTCTGTGCCCCCATCAGACCTCAGACCAGCTCACAGTGCCCCCATTAGACCACTCTGTGCCCCCATCAGACCTCAGACCAGCTCAGTGCTCCATTAGACCACTCTGTGCCCCCCAATCAGACCTCAGACCAGCTCACAGCGCCCCCATTAGACCAATCTGTGCCCCATCAGACCTCAGACCAGCTCACAGTGCCCCCATTAGACCACTCTGTGCCCCATCAGACCTCAGAACAGCTCACAGTGCCCCCATTAGACCACTCTGTGCCCCCATCAGACCTCAGATCAGCCCAGCGTGTCCCATAACAATGAAATAAAAAAACTTCACTTACCTGTCCAGCGCCCCGGCTCCGCTCCGGCGCTCCTTAGGCTTTCTGGCCCGACGCTGCACTGTCACCTGACTGCGTGCAGCGTCAGGTCATAGTGCGCGCACTACGTCCTGACGCTGTACGCGTTCAGGACAGTGCAGCGCCGGGCCGGGAAGCCTGAGGAGCCGCGGCAGGACAAGTAAGTGAAGTTTTTTATTTATTGCTATGGTGCACGCTGGTCTGATCTGAGGTCTGATGGGGGGGGGGGGTCCCGGCCCCCCGGCAGCTAAAACATACAAGTGAGCGCTTCCATAATGGAAGCGCTCACTTGTATTCGTTTTATAAGACGCACTGCAATTTTCCCCCTACTTTTGGGGAAAAAAAGTGCGTCTTATAAAGCGAAAATACGGTATGTACCTCTCACAATTAGATATTAGGATGCTTTTAAAAATATCCCATTTTGTGGCTGTATTTTTATTTTTGAGGACTTTGTCCCAGTTAGTTAGGTCTATGGCCTCTCTTAGTTGACTAAATTTTGCTTTTTTGAAGTTTGGTATTTTTGTTCCTCCCTGAAGAAACGCTCTTTTGAATGACAGTTGGAAGTTTATTATATTATGGCCACTATTTCCCAGGTGTCCCCCGACCTGCACATCTGTTATTCTGTCAGGTCTATTGGTTAAAACTAAGTCCAGTATGACCGTCCCTCTAGTGGGGTCCTGAACCAGTTGGGAAAGGTAATTGTCTTTGGTTATTTCCAAGAACCTGTTTCCTTTATGAGATATACAGGTTTCAGTTTCCCAGTCTATATCTGGGTAGTTGAAATCCCCCATAATAACGACCTCATTATGTTTTGCCGCCACGTCTATTTCATTTAGAAGTAGATTTTCTGTGGACTCTGGTATATTAGGTGGTTTATAATAAACTCCTATTAGTATTTTATTATTGTTTTTGGCTCCATTTATTTCTACCCACAGTGACTCCACATCTTCATGTCCCTCACTTATATCTTCCCGCAGTGTGGGCTTTAGACAGGACTTTACATAAAGGCTGACCCCTCCCCCTCTCCGTTTTTTGCAATCCTTTCTAAACAGACTGTAACCCTGTACGTTAACTGCCCAGTCATAGCTATCATCCAGCCATGTCTCAGTTACTCCCACTATGTCATAGTCCTCCTCACACATCACTAATTCCAGTTCACCAGTTTTATTAGTCAGACTTCTGGCATTAGTGTACATACACTTAAGAGGTCTATGTATATTTTTTCCCCTACACCTTTCCTTCTGCACTGTTCTAGTTCCTCCTTCCATTCCTCCCCCAGTTCCATTACCTTGCCCCAGGTCTCTATCTGCACTATCTTCCCCATCTATAAAGTAGTTACCCCGCCCCCCCCAGTCCCTAGTTTAAACACTCCTCCAGCCTTCTGGTGATGACAAGAACACCGTATTGCTTGGGGATGTGGCCTGGCTGTCACAAAGAAGACTGGGGGAAGGAGGACAAACTTGTTCCGATTCAGAGTGCTGGCCAATTGTATTTGCCCACAGGATCTGGCGATGCTACAATTGAGCCCTAGTATCTATGCTTGTGTTTGGGAATTAATAATGTCCATGGAATATTTTTATCCTTTAGATCTTGTACATGGCCATATGGGAGATACTCGTACAAAGCTAGCATCAGCTGAGCTTGACCCAGGCTGGCTCGTTTTGAACCTGCACCAATAGTATCAAAGGCATCATTAGTTCCTGAGCTGACCACAATAAAACCGAATCTGGCCTTGGCAGTTCTTTTGGAAATTTAGGCCATACATTGTCTTTGTTCTTTATTGCCACCTTGGGCACCACCCTTCTCTGATGTATCCTTTTTCTCATCACCCTGATCCGGTTCCCAGTTTCTGTACAACGCACCATAAACCTCACCCTCTCCGCCACTGTGATATGTCAGTGTGGGCTCCTTGACCTTCCTCCCAGTTCCCTGCTCTGTATTTACGTCCAGTTCTACTGTTGCTACTAGAGATGAGCGAATCATTCAAAAAATTATTCGCCGAACTTTTCCTAAGATTCGTATATTCAACGAATAGATTCGTTGTATTTGTGTACAAAATATACGTTATTATGTGCTATTAGCGAACATTTGCGCACTAATAACGAACGTTCATTTAAAAAGTGTACCCCGGGCCAGATCCAGCAGAAATGGTCCGATCTGAAATTCAAATGCCCAGAGCGGCTTAATGAGATCCGCGCAGAGATACGGCAGAGTGAGTAACAAAATATTTGATAAGTAAAAACATGTAAAAAAAATTAGTGTACTGTATTGCATATATGCCAGCAGTCACTGCCAATAATGAAAAAAGTATAGAAGGACAACGTGGTTGTGCGTAGTGCGCTGCAGTAATTTTGTTTCATGCTAGGCAACGCCTCTAACTCTCGACCCAAACAACTTAAGTGAAGGTTTTCTAGTCATTATTGTTAATGGTGCTGGCCGTTCTCCCGTTTGTGTCAGGCAAATGCACTAGTTCGAAAGAAAGTACCCTTAGATATATGCCCATTCATAGTTAGCGCTTCCTCCTCCTACACACAGACTCAAAGACGTGCCCATGCTGCAGCTACTGTCAGTGGGCGATATCCAAAGTATTCCTACCGCACCGTGTTAACAATATAAAGAAAGTTATTGTGACGATAACGTTATCTATTGCCATAAATACCTTTTTAGAAGAAAAAAATATGATATAGCCCCCCTCTCACACCCATAATATCTTAATAGTAGTATGTGTTAGTATTAAAAAGAGTCATCATCTAACAATTGTGTACATTTTTATGTTGCAGAGCACCGTCAACGACCGCGTCACCACTGTCGAGGCAGGACGGCCCCTGAAGTACCTGCAGCCTCTAGTAAGTGGAAAGCATATTTAATTTATTTTTCATCCAAGCCACGTGGGAGTGCAGCTGCAGTAAGAGCACTAGTGGTTAGGAACGGGATCCTCCAGCCCCAAACTATTCCCATGTAGCTACAACTGTTCATTAGAGTTGAATGTAAGGCTACTTCTACAGTCATGGCCAAAAGTTTTGAGAATGACACAAATATTATATTTTCACATGATCTGCTGCCCTCTGGTTTTATGTGTGTTTGTCAGATGTTTTTATCACATACAGAAATATAATTGCAATCATATTATGAGTAACAAAAGCTTATATTGACAGTTAGAATGAGTTAATGCAGCAAGTCAATATTTGCAGTGTTGACCATTCTTCTTCAGGACCTCTGCAATTCTCCCTGGCATGCTCTCAATCAACTTCTGGACCAAATCCTGACTGATAGCAGTCCATTCTTGCACAATCAATGCTTGCATTTTGTCAGAATTTGTAGGTTTTTGTTTGTCCACCCGTCTCTTGATGATTGACTACAAGTTCTCAATGGGATTAAGATCTGGGGAGTTTCCAGGCCATGGACCCAAAATCTCTATGTTTTGTTCCCTGAGCCATTTAGTTATCCACCTTTGCTTTATGGCAAGGTGCTCCATCATGCTGGAAAAGGCATTGTTGATCGCCAAACTGCTCTTGGACGGTTGGGAGAAGTTGCTCTCGGAGGACATTCTGGTACCATTCTTTATTCATGGCTGTGTTTTTAGGCAGACTGTGAGAGAGCCGATTCCCTTGGCTGAGAAGCAACCCCACACATGAATGGTTTAAGGATGCTTTACAGTTGGCATGAGACAAGACTGGTGGTAGCGCTCACCTCGTCTTCTCCGAATAAGCTGTTTTCCAGATGTCCCAAACAATCGAAAAGGGGATTCATCAGAGAAAATGACTTTACCCCAGTCCTTAGCAGTCCACTCCCTGTACCTTTTGCAGAATATCAGTCTGTCCCTGATGATTTTTTCTGGAGAGAAGTGGCTTCTTTGCTGCCCTCCTTGAGACCAGGCCTTGCTCCAAGAGTCTCCGCCTCACAGTGCGTACAGATGCACTCACACCTGCCTGCTGCCATTCCTGAGCAAGCTCTGCACTGCTGGTAGCCCGATCCCGCAGCTGAAACACTTTTAAGAGACGGTCCTGGTGCTTGCTGGTCTTTCTTGGGCGCCCTGGAGCCTTTTTGGCAACAATGGAACCTCTCTGCCTTGAAGTTCTTGATGATGCGATAAGATTGTTGACTGAGGTGCAATCTTTCTAGCTGCAATACTCTTCCCTGTTAGGCCACTTTGTGCAGTGCAATGATGACTACACGTGTTCTTTAGAGATAACCATGGGTTAACAGAAGAGAAACAATGATGCCAAGCACGCAGCCTCCTTTTAAAGTGTCCAGTGGTGTCATTCTTACTTAATCATGACAGATTGATCTCCAGCCCTGTCCTCATCAACACCCACACCTGTGTTAATGGAGCAATCACTAAACGATGTTAGGCTGGTCCTTTTAAGGCAGGGCTGCAATGATGTTGAAATGTGTTTTTGGGGATAAGTTCATTTTCTAGGCAAATATTGACTTTGCAAGTAATTGCTGTTAAGCTGATCACT
>ONZH01001337.1:0-283176 GCA_900303285.1 Rhinella marina | reverse complement strand
AAAGAAAGTGAGGATGACTTGACGGACTGTGGTGTGCAACCTGTGCCACACCAGGATCAGCAGGGGTGCCACCACTACTAGCCTAACCACCACCAGCATGCGCAGGCATATGAGTGCTAACACCCCACTCAATGGAACCAAGGCCGTTCACCACCTCCTGCGGGTCCCACCACTGCTCCTTCCCCTGTGTCACTCGCTGTCTCTGCTAGTCAACCCCCTGCGTCACTCGCTGCCTCTGCTAGTCAACCCCCTGCCCAGGACCCCAGCACGAGCGCCTCCCTCCGGAAAACCACACCTTCGCCTCCACGATCCTCCACAGTGTCCACCAACGTGTCCCAGCGCAGCGTTCAGCTGTCTTTACAGCAGACGCTGGAGCACAAGAGGAAATACAGTTCCACCCACATACCCAAGCCCTCAACGTCCACATCTCCAAATTGCTGAGCCTGGAGATGCTGCCCTATAGGCTGGTAGAGACCGAGGCCTTTCGAAATCTCATGGCGGTGGCTGCCCCTCGGTATTCTGTCCCCAGTCGCCACTATTTTTCCCGATGTGCTGTCCCAGCCCTACACCAGCACGTGTCACAGAACATCATCCGTGCCCTGACCAACGCTGTTTCTGAGAAGGTCCACCTAACCACGGACACATGGACAAGTGCTGCCGGGCAGGGACACTATATCTCACTGACGGCACATTGGGTTAACTTGGTGGAGGCTGGGGCCGACACTGACCCTGGGGCCGCTCAGGTACTGCCCACACCGAGGATTGCGGGGCCTACCTCGGTCACGGTCTCTCAGACGTACTATGCCTCCTCCTCCACCGACCCCTCCTCCTCCTCCACCGAATTACCATCCGTGGGCACGGCGCCTTCAGTCGGTAGCTCTAGGCGCAGCAGCAGTGCCGTGGGTAAGCGCCAGCAGGCGGTGCTCAAACTGCTGAGCTTAGGTGACAAAAGGCACACCACCCAAGAGCTGTTACAGGGCATCACGGCGCAGACCGATGTATGGCTGGCACCGCTGAACCTCAAGCCAGGCATGGTTGTGTGTGACAACGGGCGTAACCTGGTGGCGGCTCTGCAACTCGGCAGACTGACACATGTGCCATGCCTGGCCCACGTGTTCAACTTAATTGTTCAATGGTTCCTCAAGACATACCCCAATCTGTCTGATTTGCTCACCAAGGTGCGCCGCATCTGTGCGCATTTCCGCAAGTCGAGCACAGATGCTGCCACTCTCAGGGCAGCGCAGCGCCGCCTACAACTGCCCGCTCACCGACTGTTGTGCGACGTGCCCACGAGATGGAATTGCACATTAAACATGTTATCCAGAGTTTACCAGCAGCGCAGAGCGATTGTAGACTGCCAGATGTCATCTTCCACCAGAACTGGTAGTCAGGTCTCTCAGATTCCTCAAGTCTACAATGAGGAGTGGACATGGATGTCTGATATCTGCCAGGTGTTGAGCAACTTTGAGGAGTCAACACAGATGGTCAGCGGCGATGCCGCCATTATCAGCCTCACCATCCCACTGCTTTGCCTGTTGAAAAACTCACTGCTCAGCATCAAGTCGGATGCTTTGCGCTTGTCACAAGAGATGGTGGAGGAAGATACGTCGCTTGATAGCCAGAGCACCCTCCGGTCTGTTTCTCAGCGCGTATCGGAGGAGGGGGTTGAGGAGGAAGAGGAGGAGAATGTCGGCGAGACAGTAGAGGGTACCAGTACTCAGTCCTTAACTCTTGAGCGTGTATGGGCTGAAGAGGAGGACTTGGAGGAGGAGGAGGAGGAGGAAATGGAGAGTCAGGCCAGTGAGGAGAGGGAATTCTTGCGTGTTGGGACTCTGGCGCACATGGCAGACTTCATGTTAGGCTGCCTATCCCGTGACCCTCGCGTTAGAAGAATTTTTTCAAACACCGATTACTGGGTGTTCACTCTCCTGGACCCACGGTACAAGCAGAACCTTTCCACTCTCATCCCTGCAGAGGAAAGGAGTATGAGAGTGAATAGATATCAACAGGCCCTGGTGCACAAGCTGAAACAATTCTTCCCATCTGACGCCGCTAGCGGGCAGAGGGCATGGTTCTGTGGGCCAAGTAGCGGGGGAGAGGAGGCGAGCAGGCAGCTTGTCCAGCACTGGCAGGGGAACGCTCTCCAAGGCCTTTGCCAGTTTTATGTCACCCCAGCAAGACACTGTCACCTGTCCCCAGTCTAGGCAGAGTAGGGGGGAGCTGTACAGAAAGATGGTGAGGGAGTACCTAGCTGACCATACCAACGTCCGTAGCGATCACTCTGCTCCATACAACTACTGGGTTTCAAAGCTGGACACGTGGCCTGAACTGGCACTGTACGCCTTGGAGGTGCTGGCCTGCCCTGCCGCTAGCGTGCTGTCAGAGCGGGTAGTCAGTGCAGCTGGTGGCGTCATCACCGATAAGCGTACACGCCTGTCAACTGACAGCGCTGACAGCGCTGACAGGCTGACGCTTATTAAAATGAACAAAGCCTGGATTTCACCGGAATTCAAATCTCCTCCGGGGGAAAGCAGCTAAAGATTTAAATAACTTATGTATCCGATTCCTCTTCTCTACTCCTCTTCTCTACTCCTCCTCCTCCTCCATATCGTCTTTGCCTAACGCTGACCCAAAAAATGCCATTTTTTAGAGGTCCAACTGGCACTCTTTTAGCACAATTTTTCAGGAGGGCGCCCTACAGGCCCTCTCTTCAAACAATTTTTCCAGAGGTCCACCTACAGGCCCTCTATTCAAACAATTTTTCCAGAGGTCCACCTATAGGCCCTCTGTCCAAACAATTTTAACGGAGGTCCACCTACAGGCCCTCTCTCCAAACAATTTTTCCGGAGGTCCACCTACAGGCCCTCTATCCAAACAATTTTTCCGGAGTTCCACCTACAGGCCCTCTCTCCAAACAATTTTTCCGGAGGTCCACCTATAGGCCCTCTGTCCAAACAATTTTTCCTGAGGTCCACCTACAGGCCCTCTCTCCAAACAATTTTTCCGGAGGTCCACCTATTGGCCCTCTGTCCAAACAATTTTTCCGGAGTTCCACCTACAGGCCCTCTCTCCAAACAATTTTAACGGAGGTCCACCTATAGGCCCTCTGTCCAAACAATTTTAACGGAGGTCCACCTACAGGCCCTCTCTCCAAACAATTTTTCCGGAGGTCCACCTACAGGCCCTCTGTCCAAACAATTTTCCGGAGTTACACCTACAGGCCCTCTCTCCAAACAATTTACGTCTTTTTCCTATCTTTCTCTCTCTCCAGACTATTTTTCCGGATAGCTGCCATATACGGTATTAAACTGAGTAGTATACATAGAACACATACCACACTTGATCAAGCTCATAACTTACGACTGTACCGGTTGATGCTAAATTTTTAAGTTGGGGTCCTGCGTCGTCATTCTAAATCCATCCGGCTGTTGTCACCACCACACACGCTAGCCCAGGGGGCACTCCTCTGGCTCTTCCAGCGAAACCTCCTTACCCCAGCCTGCCGCCCCCCCACCTACAGGCCCATTCTACAAACAATTTAGCCGGATAGGGGACGTATTAGAAGTTGTACTGATGTTTGTTTTTGTTCTTCTTTTATCTGCCTCATGACCTGTGATAGGCAGAGCATGGACACGCCCCCTTAGCTGCAGTGGGAAAGACACTCCCCTGGCCAGAGCAAGCTCTTTTTCCGTTTTCCGTGTTCGAAATATCCATTAAATATAGGGTCCCAAGATAGGGGACGTATACGGTATTAAACTGAGAAGAATCGATACCATACCGGTTGATGCAACAGTTTTCCAAAGATAACAGATACTAAACTTGATTTCAGCTGCAGTGCCAGCATGAGCAGTGGTGTCACCTGCAGGCGGTGATGGACCTTCGTTGCACCTAGTTGGGTGCTTCCCTAACATGTGATGGGTATTTGCCTCGCCTTTCTTGGTCTGGGTGAGCACAATTGCCATGAGGGTAACCACCAGGCTGTTGCCTGAGAATTTGGGGTAATGGTGGGATTAGGCAGCCTCAGAGGCATCCATGCATGCTGCCCCTGCTGTTTCCTGTCCATTTCCGTGGTGTTTCCATCATTTTCTGATGTTTCCAGGTTTTCACCCAGCCTTCCCTAGGCAGAGCCTTGGTCCCCCGCAAAAATGCTCGAGTCTCCCATTGACTTCAACGGGGTTCGTTATTCGAAACGAGCACCCAAGCATCGGGAAAAGTTCGACTCGAATAACGAGCACCCGAGCATTTTAGTGCTCGCTCATCTCTAAACAAGACCTATTTGGATTTTGAAGATCCAGTGGGCTTGATGGCTTTACAGTGCATTGCAATAGTCATCTAATGCACTGTTTCAGTGTTACACTAAGGCTGATTAGACCCTGAGGGTCTAATCAGCCTTAGGTACATGGCACCCAGGACGCTTTGGTAAAGCGTCCGGTTGCCATGGTAACCATCGGGCCGCTGCCATTGCAGCAGCGGCGGCCCGATGGAAGAGAGGGAGCTCCCTCCCTCTTAACCCCATGGATGCTGCGGGCGGCTACTGACCGCAGCATCTATGGGGTTAAACAGCTGAAATCGGTTCCAGCACCGATTTCAGCTGTAGCAGCAGAGTGTGAGCTGTAATTACAGCTCACACTCTCTGCTGATGGCAGCGGCTCCGATCCTGAGCCGCTGCCATCAATGGAAACAGCGCAGCAGGAGGGGGCACAAGGAGGCAACTGGGGGGCACAACAAGGGGGGGCTGTGTGGGGGCACTACAAGGAGACATCTTACCTGGTTTCAGGCTGCGATCTCCAGAGTGGAGATCGCAGCCTGAAACCGGCATTTTAGCACTGAAGCGCTCCGATTGGTTAGTCTGCAGAGACTAACCAATCGGAGCGCTTGCTGGCAAGGGACCACTCTGATTGGTCCCTTGTCGGCTTCCCCGAAGTCTCTGCTCTCCGGGAGAGCGGAGACTCCGGGGCTGTGACACTTTATAGTGTCACAGTCCCGGTAAGCAGTTTGGACGTAACTGCACGTCCAAATGCTGCAACTTACTTGCACTTTGGACGTACAGTTACGTCCAAATGCGCCAAGGGGTTAAACAATTCATTTCCAGACTTAATGTTCCTTTAAGGTTTTATTCACTATGTACATTAGGCCCTGCCTTTTACAGAAAAGCCTTCAGTTTTATAGAATTGTTCATTAAAGAGGTTGGCCAGTATGTTTTTTAATAGCCCCTAATCTATCTATAATCTGATATACATCTATAGGTCACATCATAACTTGGGCTACAGTCCTCAGCTACTGCATCCACAGAGAGCAAGGTTGTGGACATCACCCCTGACATCACCCCGGAAGAGAAAGTGGTGATGGGTCCCCCAGACACCGTTGAGGTGTCACCACATGTTGCTAACTCCAGAGGGTCAGGGTCTGCAGTAAACCAGTGTGCTTCTTTACTGGAGGAATTCAGGTGCAAAACAATACAGGCGAGGCATAGGGCTAGCTTCTCCATTCTTCTCCCTGCAGAAGAAGGGTTTGATGCTGAGGAAAGGTCTGAGCAAGCTGTCTCTCCCTCTAAGAAGACTGGTACCCTGGTCAAAGGCTGGAGGCCCACAGTCTGTAGCTCAGTACTCCAGGTGGCTCAGTGGTCACTGGGATGCTGACCCATGGTCTGTGGCTCCACACCGCCACCTCTGTGTCTTCTTCTGGTCACTCATGCAGACTGGCAGAGTGTCCTCTTCTAAGCACTGATCTCTAACTGCAGAACAGCAGGGGCTGTGACTGTTCTTCTCATATACCATTTCAAGCTAAACTAGAACCTTCTAGTAGGAGGGATGGAGTGGAGAAACTCAGCATAAGCAGTTACAATGTTACAACCCCCTTCTGTCATAGGCTTTCTTTAGAGCTTCAAAGATCCAACGGGTTTTCCAGACAAAAACAGGTTTTCAGACATAACAACATAGCTAAAACCAGACATCTAAAAGTTCAGTCTGTCTGGTTTTGGTGGTAAACAAGTCTGGCTTTTTCCCTCCAAAACATGCTCTTCTTTATACTGTCATCATGGCACATGTGGAAAATTACCAGCTTCTCCTTCAAAGTCACAAAAGTCTCTCAGTATTCATTAACCCTTTCCACAGAGCCAATACAGTGCAAATGAAGGGGATATATATATATATCACAACATTCATATAAAATGCAGTTACACAGTATTAAACAGTGCACATTAACCTTTTCAAGTGAAATAAAGTAAGGAGTTGATGACTTTGCATAGGGTAAACAGGGGCAAATGTCCACAAATGTCCAGACTTCAAAGTACCCGTGCTCCAGGGCACTACACACCATCATCTTTCGTCCTATGGATGCAGTGGCTAATGACCTTTTGATGCACGGCAGGGGTAAGTTTTAATGTTACCTGCAGATGGATGTCACACAAAAAATAGATTAGGGGTTTCTACAAAACATATTTATAAATTAGTCAACCCCTTTAAAGATAGCGAGACACATGCAAAATCAGTTTAAAAGTCAGCATACCACCACGTAGGTCTAGGTGCCATGAAGCATAATCTCACCTTTCTTGTGAAAGTCCGGTACTCTAATCCCGAGGAACGCTTCTTTTTAGTTTTATACAAATAAGGTTTTCGGTGCACTGTGGGTAGGACCACTTCCCCGGTGTAGAACCACCACTGATCAGATACTGTGCAGTGCTAATACCGCCTATGATGTCCCATGACATTTACGGCTCTATCTACCACTGATTACCACAATACCGGAAACACTACAAAATTCCACGGGCTCTTCTTTCTCTTGGTAGTTGTGGTCTATTAAAGTACATGAAATATTTTCTGGTACCTGTACGGTAAATATAGTGATTGCGGTGACTTGATGGACACCTACTGGTAAGAGAGATTACATGGCGCCACACTTCAGAGAAAGCTTGTATCCGCAGCTCCGTAATTGAATATGTTCCAGTTGATCATTGCCTTGTTTTCGCCTTCTCTCAGGCACTGCTATCATCACCTTGCTGTTACTCGCGTCATTGTCTGTCCTGACATTGCTCTTATACAAATGTTAGCTCTATGTAATTGTGAGGCAGATGTCACGAGCTTTCTCTAAAGGATACCTTCCTTATAAACAAAGTGCATCTGGTCTAATCCCAGGTTACCATAACCTACATATAATACTGCAATAGTAAAGAGGAAAACAAAAGATAGAGCGCACTGCCGATATCAAAGCGTCCATTAAACGAAGCTGTCAGCAGGAAATTCACTGATAAACCAGGCACAACGTCTTGAACGGCTAGCTCACACCTTTCACTTAGCAATCCATTGCTTCATTCTGCAGAAGAAGTACTTTTCACCCTATGCAAATGAGCAGTTAAATGCACCAAGGGCGGGCCCAAGCCTCTCTGTGTCCTTTGCCAGCACCTCCTTCTTTTTCTTCTTCTTCTTGAATGACAGGACCAGGCGAGATAACTATGCAGGAACATGGTCCTGTCAATCAAGGAGATGAAGGAGCTGGCAAAGGAAACAGGAGAAGCAAGGATGCACAGAGAGGCTTGGGTCCGCCCTCAGTGCACTTAACTACTCATTTGCATATGGATTTAATGTACTTTTTCTCCATAAAGAAGCAACAGATTGCTAAGTGAAAGGTATCATTATAGTCAACTAAGCTTGTCCTACAAGACTTTGTGCCTGGTTTATCAGTGAATTTCCTGCTAACAGCTCCCTGTAAAGGGACTTTCCAAAAATGTTAAAAAATAGTCACCGCTCCTTTACCTATGCTGTTCGTTCTTCACGCCAATCACTGACCTCATGGTATCTCCATCAGTTCCATAGGGATCATAAGGAGTGGCACCACACCTGCAAAACACTGGCTCCCTGTTCTAGTGATTAGTGTGGGTACCAGAGCTTGGACTCCCCTGCTGTAGATAGGTGACGGGATAGAAATGGGAGGTAGAGGAGGCCCCTGGGTAATTACCCGCTCGTCCATAAAGGGTTGTTTCCATCGAGTAGGTGAAGGGATATTGCTAGGTTGAGGGTCTGACCTCTGGGATCCCCACCATTTCTGAGAAAAAAGGGACAGTAGTGCTGGTTTAGCCTGAAGGTGGCAGTTCTCTGGACAGCAGATGGGAGACCATATTGCTAAAATCCGTGCTTCGATTCCTTCTTTTTTAGGATCAGAGTTGGTCCCAGAGGTGAGACCTCTAACGATAATAAAGAGAAATGTGCCATCGGATGAGAATAACCATTAAAAGGGCCATTGATGAATCTGCCTCCCCCCCACCCCCATTATATCTGCTTACTAAGGCTACTTTCACACTAGCGTTTTTGCTGGATCCGGCAGGGTTCAGCAAAAACACTTCCGTTACTGATAATACAACCGTCTGCATCTGTTAGAATAGATCCGGTTGTATTATCTTTAACATTGCCAAGACGGATCTGTCATGAACTGCATTGTGAAAGTAGCCTAAGGCTCCATATCAGATACTGGAGGATCTCCCATCTAGAGCCCAAAAGTAGAGATTGTAGGAGGTGGTGACTGGAGTGTACCTTTAAAGGTTCCTCAATCCAATGCTATTTCATACCATGGTATAAAACCCTGACCAAAAATCTCAGACTTGTGTTTTAATCAGTAGATGTTACTGTCTAGCTCTATTTTACATTAATACATCTCTTTTGGCTTTTTTTTATTCTTTTGTATTTAGGCTTCATTCTCCTTTGCTCCGTCGTTCATAAGGATGAATTGCTCATACAATATTTATGTGGCCACAATTATTTTAAGGTTTTCAAGAATGTAATTGCACTGTCAGATTTTAATATAGCAATTACAGATGACTCTCCTCTATTCTTGTTGGGTTTAATATGCCAAAATTATATTTTATAGAAAGCAGTTGCTCTATAGGACGTAGAGGAAATTGTACATTTAAAGGGAATCTGCCACCTGTGACCTCCAACTCTTTGCACAGACACAATAACTTGGGAATGAATTATTACTGTAAAAAAACCTTGGTACTGAACTCAGGCTTGGTTCCTAGTGGTACCTTGGAACTGAACCCGAGTTTAGCACCAAGGTTTTTTTACAGTAATAATTAATTCCTGAAGTTATTACACGAAGTCTCGCGTGAAGTAAAAACTTCAGCTCATCGGAGCCAATACATTCTAATACTGTACGGAGCGGGAACTCCGTACAGTATTAGAACAAAGTTATTTGCGAATTGACTTCGGTTTTACCATCCGAAGTCAATTCGCTCATCCCTAGTCTCATGTGAGCTGCTGACTGCCCACAGAAAGGGAAGAAAGTCCTCTAGATAAGCGAGTAAAAAAAGTTTTACACTCACAGGATAACCCCAAGAGAGACCCAGCAACCCCTCTTTGACATAAGAGGATGATAGTACCATTAGTGACACCAGAAAGTTGGGGGTCCTGGCAGTGGTGTACAAAGAGAAGTAAGGGCCCCACAGCAAGGATCAAACCAGGCCCCTCACATGGGACATTTTCAATGACCCTTGGGACATTTTTCCACTGCCTTATTTGCTAAAAGTTGTTCCTTTAGAGGCTAGAGTCCTGACCAAGTTTTCACCTCCAGTAGAAGAGGAGATAATCCCAACTAAGACTGGGCCCCCTCTTGCCCTGGGCCGCATAGCAGTCGCATGGTCTGCCGCTATGGTAGTTACACCCCTGGGTCCTGGTTCACATCTTACAATGAGGTCAGGAGCTTCAGGTGACGCCTCTTTGCACTATTTACTATGAGTTGTGTGAGCTGCGTTGATTTTTATTGCTTTCTCCTCAATTAAAGTCGATCTGAATGTATTTCCTTTGAAGTGCCTGATATATATTAATAACGTTACATAGATGAGCACGTATTTGGAATTAAATCCCTTCCTGAATTTAAACAAGTTAGATGTTCTCATTAGTGAGGTTCAGCTCAGAAACCGGATTAGTTTAGTTTTAGATATAAATAACAGACAATGTAGAAAATGTAATTTGCCACCTCCAAAAATATTCTATGAATGGTTTCAAATAAAACTCATCGGAAATGTGTATAATTACTAAAATGGAGCTACTAGAGGAGAGAAGACATGGGAGGTTAAGGAAGGAGAAGACATCGGGGAAAGAAATGTGCTTGGGCACCTTGAAATGCAAAGCCTGCCCAGCTGGGCACTTGGGATCCGATTTGCATATGAATTAAAATTCTTTTCCTGGGCATTCATTGAACACCCAAAATGACAGATAGGTATGGTGAGAATGCTTATACCATGTACTGATGGTCACTGCTGATAGTTTTATTAGTAAAAAGTTGGTGACAGACTCCCTTTAAATATATATATATATATATATATATATATATATATATATATATATATATATATAATTTTTTTTTAACATTTTTCTTACAGCTCTTATTAGTCCCCTTAGGGGACTTTAACACTTTAATACTGTACTACTGCAGTCTATGAGATTTTTACTGGTTTCCTGTTAAGCCCTGCCACAGGATGGAGAAACTTTCCTATGGTAAGCCTGGAAGCCTTCACAATGGAGCTAGGACTGGCCAACCTACAATTCTGAAACACCCGGGGGGAAAGAAGGATCAGGCATGTCGAGTTTCAACACACAGGCCTTTGCTTTGTTTTTCTGGCAGCGACCTAACCATCCTCTCTTGACAAAACATGCACGTGCAACGTGCTGTTCCAGTGGGCCGATGTGGTCCCAGTATTTTGGAATGCAGAGTGGTATGTTGTGGCCCTAATAGTTTGTGTCATGGTGCTCCTACCTGGATACTGTTGCTCCACGAGGTTAGGCACCAACAAAGGAGTTGTAGTTAGTGGAGTAAGTAGAGTCCAGACCTGGTGAAGTTTAACAGTTTTTTTAATTGAATAAACTTGTGTCATCCAAACAATACTTGATCTTTCTCTTGGCTCCAGCAGGCTAAGGGTAAACTGGTGGGTGAACTTGAATACTTCGCTTTATCTCTCTCTGCTGTGCTAATCTCTGGCTTCAGTCTGGTTACTGGACTTTCTAAAGGTTCTGGTACCTTTGAATGGGGTGCCTTTGGTTGTTGAGCCCCCTCGTAATACTCAGTCTATGAACTGCAAGGAGTTGGGGTGCTTTCCAAGCTACTTCCCCTGGAAGACTCCTGCAGCAGGAGGGGGGAATGCTACCCCACATTGCGCCATGTTTGGTCCCTTTGGACTCTAAAACTCAACTCCCCTATACTGCTGCATGCAACCCCTCCCTTGGTAGGAAGGGCAGGACTAGCCCACTTCTGCCCAAAAAAGGGACAATGGAATGGTAACTTCCATTCTGTCTAAAGATACTCTCTGCCAGATACACTGACACCTTCTGGACAACCAAGCACGTTATATGTAATAACAGTTGCATAACAATATTATTAAGGCACAGTATCAGAGGACCTGGAATTAAATGCACAGATGACATTCTTTGCTAGCCTTGAGAGCCAGTAGCTGTGTAAGAATGGTAGTGGCCCCTATCAGCTATCAGCTTAACAAGTTATTGAAGGTGTACTGTATTGTCATGTATTTTTATGAGCTAAAGAAATCTGAAGGTCCAAGAACTTTAGAAAATACCACAATTCTTCATTTAGAACAAAATGATGGATTTCTTATAGGCTTTTTTTTGTTTTGTTTTGCACCCACCCACAAATATAATATTTCAGAATGTCCATCCTATTAGAAACATTTTCACATACAGTTATGCAGAGAATGAAATGTAAGTCTAAATGCTGAACATACATCATCAGCTTTTCTGTAAGACAAGTCATCTGCATATCAGGTTAAATACACTTCAAGGTGGAGGTGGTAAATAGATAGAAGAAAACTCCAATTATAAAGTTGCAAAATCATCAAGAAGCAGTAGAGCTCAGGGTCAGTGACCCACTAAACTCCCTCTGTATTAATCAGAAAGCATTTGATGACCCCTGAACCTATAGATCTATAAATTTGTCATAGTGTGACAATATACATTGATTAAACATCATCGGGTTCATGAACAAGACAGATATATGTCTGGTGGTAATTATAAAAAGACACTAGATCCATGGAAAAATATAAAAAAAAATCATAGGTCAGCTTATGTACAGGCTCCAGAAGGCAGTATAAGACTATGATATAAAATAAATCAACTTTGCAAATAGGCTTGGGAATAAAATTGTCCTGCCGTCTTGTGTAAACAGCTCCTACGTAGACTCATATGTCTCCATGGTTACAGACTACAAACAATCCCTGTATAGTCTGATACTGCACATATGCTCCACACCAAACAAATGTACATTATCAAGAAGTAAGTGTCAGATGGAAGGGAGTATGAGAGTAGGGGCAGACTACATAGCTTTGTTTCTAGTCTGTTACCATGGAGACACATAGGTCTGTATTAGAGGCGGAGACACAAAACGGCAGGAAATTTTCAGTCAAAACTGTTTGCAGCTAAAGTTGTTTTGTATCTTTATTTTAGATGCATTAGAGGTCTAAAAAAAGTGGTGGACATAACCTTTGAATAGCACAGTTAGGGTTTTACAAGAATTTTGGTATGAGGTTTGCACAGAAATCTGCTTGAAAGGAATTCACATTCATGATATGTCAAGGGAGGTTTTGTAATAATATTCACACGCACTGGAAAAAAAAATCTGTGCAGATTTTTGTTTGCACCATAGAAAAAGAATCTGCACTGAAAAAAGCAGCCAATTAGCCCCACTTTGATCAGCCTCATTGAATAGCGCTATTCCTTGTGCAGATCCGCAGCACATCAACCTGCACATTTCCAGCAGAAATCTGGAAGTCACCCTTGGATTTCTGCTGTGAAACCTGTAATAAAATACAAGTCACATTTGCCTTCGGCAGGTCTGACATTTGCACATACTCTAAGACCTTATTCACACAGTCAGACCTCGTTCACATTTCCGTTTTTCACTGAAGTGTGCTTTCCGCATTTTCTTTGGACAGCACATGTACCCATTGATTTAAATGTGTCTGTTCACATTTCAGTATTTTTTTACTGACCTTGGGTCAGTAAAAAAGTCACGGGGACATGCACTACTTTGATCCATGATGCGAATCAAGCATGCCCATTGAAGTCTATGGGTCAGTGAAAATCACGGACACAACATGGATGGCATCCGTGTTGAGTCCATGTTGTGTTTGTTTTTCACTGAAGACTAAAGCCTCATTCACACATCAGTGTTTTGGTCAGTGATTTCCATCAGTGATTTTGAGCCAAAACCAGATGTGGCTCTAAACACAGAACAGGTGCAGATCTTTCCCTTATACCTCATGTCTGTGGAGGCTCCAATCCTGGTTTTGGCTCACAATCACTGATAGAAATCACTGACCAAACACTGGCGTGTGAATGAGGCATTATAGTCATATCAGGAGTCCATCACCTGTGTATCAGTTCTTAATTCCCCCTCAAGTCTTCAAATCAGTGAGATTATTTAGTGGATTTGTATTTATATGCACCAAGAACTTAAAGGGTGTTTCCACCTCTGTCCTGCACCAAAAATAACATTTTAGTAATATTGCAACTAGTGTGGATATAAAAATACAAACGATTTGTGTACAGCTGACCAATGTGCCTCTATGGTTACAGACTACAAACAAACCTTGATCTTTTCGTCATGTTTTAACCTCCTTTATAGATAAGCAAGAAGATGGTAAAGAGTAATACGTGATGGGAGGATCAGACTACCTGGGTTTTGTTTGTAGTCTGTAACCATGGAGACACAGGTCTGCATAGGAGTAGTGGACACAAAATGACAAAATGACAATGTAAATCTAATGAAGGCTATTAAGGCTACTTTCACACTAGCGTTTTTAAATTCCGGTATTGAGTTCCGTTATAGGGGCTCAATACCGGAAAAAAACGCTTCAGTTTTGTCCCCATTCATTGTCAATGGGGACAAAACTGAACTGAAGACAACGGAATGCTCCTGAAAGCATTCCGTTCCGTCTTCAGACCGGAGAACAAACCGCAGCATGCTGCGGTTTGCTCTCCGGTCCAGGCATCCGCACCAAGACGGATCCGGAATGACCCCCAATGCAAGTCAATGGGGACGGATCCGTTTGGTGTGGACACACCAGTAATCCGGATCTGTCCTCCATTGATTTCCAATGGGGGGTCATTCCGGATCCGGCATACATACACACAGACATACATACAAACAAACATACATACATACATACATACAGACATACATACAGACATACATACATACTCACATACTCCCGGGACGCCGGCAGAACGTCTTCACGCGCCTCCTGCGCGCTGCGATGACATTTCCCCACTGCGCCCAGCAGAGGGCGCTGTGGGGAATCGTCATCACTGCGCGCAGGAGGCGCGTGAAGACGTTCTGCCGGCGTCCCGGGAGTATGTGAGTATGTATGTATGTTTGTTTGTATGTATGTCTGTGTCTTGTTTTTATGTGTGTCATGTGTGGGGCCGGAGCGCTGCTCCGGCTCCACACATGTATAGCGTTAGCACGGATCCGTTGGCACCCTTTAGGTGCCGGATCCGTGCTAACGCTAGTGTGAAAGTAGCCTAAGTTGCTTCACATGCATTAATTTTTTTGCAGTGGAAAAATACTATAAAAACGGTAGCTCTGTAAGCAACTGCATTTTTTGTTTCTTTTTTAGACTCGTCATATATAACTGAAGTAGCATTGGCGATACAATACATTCATTTTCAATCAATTCCTAATCCAACAATAGTCGGAGAACAATGCTGATTTGGCCGAAGGAATGAAAATGTATTTAAAATACATTTACCTAAGTAATTGCTTATTAAACCCGTCAAGTAGTGACTGAACCCTGGAAGCAGGTTAATGAGATGTTATACTTTCTGTTATGAAAAATTAACCAGATAATGTGATGCGGTGGTCTCCGAGGCGATTAGTATTTCTACATATGTAGCTGGGAGAAAGGATTGGCACAGCCCCTGAAGTGCCCTGAAATTAAGAATTGGACCTCAGCTTTTATCGGCCTCTCAATATTCATATCTTTCCAACAAGATAATGAGAGTTGGGTTTTAAGCAAAGATTTTTATGTCTAGTAATGACATTTTAAAATGGGAATTGAACTACGTATTCATCCTTAGGTATCATTAACCCCTTCAGGACGCAGTCATTTTTTCGACTTTCAAGATTCCAAGTATTTTTGGGTTTTGACTTCCCTTTTTTTTTATACTTCGACCTTGGTGTATAAATCCTTGTTCTTTGCGTTGTAAATAGTAAATGTTTTTGGGGAACATGTATATTTAATTTTTCTGGATTTATAAAATGGGATATATTTTGTTGTAGTTTTTATTTTTCATACCGTTCACCAATCATTAAACATTATTATAAACGTATTAGACAAAACGTTACGGTTGTGGTGATGCCAACATGTCTATATTATGTGGTATCTTTCAATTAATAGTAAAATATTCATCTACTTTTTGTGTGTTTTTATTTCTTTATTTTGCACATATTTTCTATTTAGTTCTATGATCCCATTTTTTTTCTATTGGTACTTTATTTCATTTTTTTTTAATATGTTAAGTTACTATGCAGTATATGTGAAATACACAGACGAGAAAGCAGCCTGGAGTCTTTCAGTGGGTTCTGGCTCTCAGCCTTGTACGGGCAGGGCCACATCACAGGGAATACAAGTGAAGCTTACAAAAGAAGTATGCTGTTTCCCTTGGTTCTTTCACCTGTAAGCCTCAGGCAGCAGTCACCTCCAAAACAGTGGAGGTTAAACATCAGATGTCAGAAGTGTGACTCATCTCCACTGCTATGTCATGCCCACTTCTGACACTCCTGGTACAACTTCTGCTCAATCAGTGGGCTGTGTAGCTTACCAATGGGGCCATGTCCTCCTTGGCAATCACTCTCTACACTGGATAATGGATAAGGATCCTTAACAGGTGCCACCAACCATTAACGTGGAATTTCTTAATAAAGTATTTGACTATGGGGTTTTTAAACCAGTTACATAGTACATAGTTAATACGGTTGAAAAAAGACACATGTCCATCAAGTTCAACCAAGGGAGGGGGTAGGAGTGATGAAGGGGAGGGGGACTGGTAACCTTAAGACATGACTCTACATTTCTTAATATGTGGTGACCTTCTTTTTCTCTAAGAATTTATCTAAGCCTGTTTTGAAGCCCTCAGCTGTCATTGCTGTGACCAGCTCCTGCGGTAGACTGTTCCACAGATTCACAGTTCTTATAGTAAAGAAGGCTTGTCGCCCCTGGAGTCTGAACCTTTGCTTCTCCAGGCGGAGGCAGTGCCCCCTTGTCTTTTGAGGGGATTTTACCTGGAACAGTTTTTCACCATATTTTTTGTATGGGCCATTTACATACTTATACAGGTTGATCATGTCCCCCCTTATACGTCTCTTCTCAAGACTAAACAAGTTTAACTCCTTCAATCTTTCTTCATAGCTAAGATGCTCTATGCCCCTTATCAGTTTAGTTGCCCGTCTCTGCACCCTTTCCAGCTCCAGGACATCCTTCCTATAAACCGGAGCCCAGAACTGAACAGCATATTCCAGATGAGGCCGTACTAATGCTTTATACAGTGGTAATATGACATCCCTGTCCCGCGAGTCCATGCCTCTTTTAATACATGACAATATCCTGCTGGCCTTAGAAGCAGCCGATTGACATTGCATGCTATTCTGCAGTCTATGGTCTACAAGGACACCCAGATCCTTCTCTACAAGTGACTCTCCCAGTGTTACTCCCCCTAGGACATAGGAGGCATGCAAGTTGTTAGTACCCAGATGCATAACTTTACATTTATCCACATTGAACCTCATCTGCCAAGAGGATGCCCAAACACTCAGTGTGTCAAGTCAGCTTGTAACTTCTGCACATCTTCCATAGACCGGACTCTACTACAAAGCTTAGTGTCATCTGCAAAAATTGAAACAGTGCTGTTAATTCCTCCCTCTATATCATTAATAAATAAATTAAATAAAAGTGGACCCAGCACTGAACCTTGGGGTACACCACTTATAACTGGGGACCATTCAGAGTAGGAATCATTCACCACCACTCGCTGAGTACGCTCCTTCAGCCAGTTCTCAATCCAGTTACAGAGTAGATTTTCTAATCCAACCGACCTTAATTTACCCATCAGTCGTCTATGAGGGACCGTGTCAAACGCTTTTGCAAAGTCCAAATACACAATATCCACAGCCGCCCCTCTATCCAGACTTCTACTCACTTCTTCATAAAAACCAATCAGGTTAGTCTGACAGCTTCTGTCCTTAGTAAAACCATGCTGGTTATCACTTATAATACTATTATCTAAAACATATTCCTGTATATAGTCCCTTATTAGACCCTCAAAAAGTTTCACCACAATGGACGTTAAGCTCACCGGTCTGTAATTCCCCGGGGATGACCTAGAGCCCTTCTTGAAGATGGGCAGCACATTTGCTTTACGCCAGTCCCTCGGCACTATGCCAGTCACCAGAGAATCTTTGAATATTATATACAAGGGCAAAGAAATTACTGAACTAAGTTCCTTAAGAACTCTTGGGTGTAACCCATCCGTCCTGGAGCCTTATTCACCTTTACTTTGTTTAACTTAGCTTTGACCATATCTATATTGAACCAGTTGAGTATATTACATGAAGTATCACCAGCACTTACTCTACCGACAGCAGCTCCCACCTCTTCATGTGTATATACAGAACTAAAGAACCCATTCAGTAGCTCCGCCTTTTCCTGATCCCCAGTAATCAATTCCCCATCACTATTATTCAGGGGTCCTACATGCTCTGACCTAGGTTTTTTTGCATTTATATATTTGAAGAATTTTTTGGGATTGGTTTTGCTATCCCTGGCCACCAGCCTTTCATTCTGAACCTTTGCTGCTTTTATAGTCCTTTTACAATTTTTATTAACCCTTTTGTAGTTATTAAAGGCTATGGCAGACCCCTCTGATTTGTATATTTTAAATGCCCTTTGTTTTTCATGTATTGCCCTTTTAACATCTGCATTAAGCCACGCAGGGTTTAATTTTTAAGCAACTGGTGTTGTAATAGCAACAAGGGTGTATCCTCTGTAAATAATAAGAGCCGTATCTAATGGGTTGTCTACATTAGGACAATACATAATTATTTACAACTTTCTTTTGTTCCTCAGACATTCTTGATTATTAAAAGTGACCAATGGCTATGTACACACTACCATTGGAAACTCCATTGGCTATTCCATCAATTTTGATATTAGGAAAAGCACAAAATGCTGCATTCTTTCTGCTGTCAAAGAGATGTAAGCCACAACAGAATGAACCTTTGTTAAGTCCAAGGGTTCCATCAGGAGCAGTTGGTCTCTGTTGTAGCTTCCATTATGAATAAAGTGACAAAATCTTTAGTTGTGACTGATAGAGATTCATTCTATTGGCTGAAAATGCAACTTCCTCTAACCCTACACCACAGGCACATGTCCCACCAAACTTGTCCTGTCTAAAACCCTGAGCTACCGTATGTTGATGGAAGCTCTAATGATTTCAATTAATAACTTCTTGAGAGGTATCATATCATAGACCAATGCTATCTTCTAGCATATCTCAGTAACATAACCAAAAAGCTCAAAAATGGAAGAGACCAAGGAATTCCATCATCCCCTCTAATAGGGACTGGGAATATCTGATACAGGTTTCTCAAGATTGCACCATCAGAAAAATACTCGGTGGCTACTCGACCTCTTGCTCTTCCGAACAGAATTTTTTAAAGTGGATATTTTTTTATATGAAAAAATTACTTTCAATACATTTGAAACATTTCATACCGCATTTGCAGACTTAGAGGTCTATACAATCCCACGGTATTGATAACTGGTTCTCTCTGGCTTTCCAAAGAGTAGATTAGTCACCATTGGGTCAGTCAGGGATAGTGAAGCAAAGCTTTTTTAGATTCCAGCAGGAGAAAATCAGAGATAAACTTTTCAGGGAGAGGTAAGCTTTTTATTCTTGCAGCCTGGAAAGCTGACATAAGCTGGAGAGAAGATAATCTTTTTTTATCAATTTAAATATTTTCTTTTAAGGTTCATAATCCCATTAGAGAAGAACAAAAAAATCACGTTTCACTGTACTCAGCTGCAGACATATTGCAAATCAGCAGCTGTCAGAGAACGGTCATGTTCTTGCTTCTTGCTGAGGGATATTTAGGAATGTTTGAATACTCGTGAACTCAATGAACCAGAGAAAGCATTAACCGTACGGAGCCGCTGTGACGATGGAGGAAATGGGAATTGTTGCCGCAGTAGAGGAGAAGAACGTATTGATAATTTAACTCCTTCCTGCCCGATGACGGCTTATCCCGTCATGGGCGGGGGCCGCTTGCCGCCCCATGACGGGATAAGCCGTCATAGACTGTAATGGTCACAGTGCTAACTGTGACATACCTGTGACGCCGGCTGTCATAGACAGCCGAGCGTCATAGGAAGCTGACAATGGGACCAATCGGTGGTCCCCACATCAGCGGTCGCTGTGATTGGTCTGTCAAATATGACAGACCAATCACAGCTTTTGTGTACTATAACACCGGTTATAGTACACAGAAACAGCTCCGATCTCCTCAGAGTGTTCCTGAGAGAGATCGGAGCATTACTGTGTAAAAATCAGAGGCAGGCAGTGAAGAAAAGAAGACCCCAGAGCCCCCCATCGTGCCCCAATACACCCCAGCCCACCCCACAGTCCTCCTCCCGTCCTCCCTGTAGTGTGATCCCCTGTCAGTAAGCAGCACAGCTCAGCGATTGTGAGCTGAGCTGTGACTGCTTAATCCCAGACCCCCCTAGTGTCCAGATCCCCCCCCTCATCCCTCAAGAGCACCCCCTTCATATCGTCCATATCCCCCATCTGTGCCCCCTAGGATCCAGTAGCAGCACAGCTCAGTGGTGAAAAGCTGAGCTGTGTCTGCTTTGTCAGGGATCCCCACATAAGTAGCCCCCTTCCCCCCCATCAAGACACCCCATCTCTCCCCCCATACCTCTGTGAGCACCCCAGGATCCAGCAGCAGCACCCCAGCCGGATCCAGCAATAGCAGCACAGCTCAGTAGTGAGAAGAAGAACTGAGCTGTGTCTGCCTAGTTCCCCAGTACCCCAGTTTTCCCATCCCATCCCCCCGTTTTTTTTTTTTAATAAAAAAAAATATAAATATTAAAAAAAATTTAAAAAGTTAATAAAAAAAAATGGTAGCGGGGATTAGTTTAGAATCTTAGTTAGGCTTAGGGTGTTAGGGGGGCAATTAGTATTAGTTAGATAGTTAGATAGGGCTAGCGTTAGGGACCGTTGTCTCCGAAATCCAAACGGCGCTCTTTCCTTGCCAAACCCTCCTGTGCGTCTGTACAGCGTTTTACATCCACATATGGGGTATTCCCGTACTCAGGAGAAATTGCTTAACAAATATTGTAGGACTTTTTCTTCTTATATCCCTTGTGAAAATGAAGAATTTTGGGCTACAACAACATATAAGTGTAAAAAATCAGATTATTCATTTTTACAGGCTATTTATGGGTTATTCCTGTGAACCAACTATAGGGTTAATAAACGTAAAAAATCTTGTTCTGAGTACTTTCGGGGGTGAAGTTTTTTAAATGGAGTGATTTATGGGGTTTTATAACATGCAGGCCCCATAAATCCATGTCAAAACTGGGCTGGTCCCTCAAAAAAACAGATTTTGAAATTTTGGTCAAAATTTAGAAAATTGCTATTAAACTTTGAAGCCCTGTAATGCCTTGAAAACATAAAAGTACAGAATTTTTTTTTCTCTACATAAAGAATACATATTGCTAATATGAATATATATCTAATTTATGTGGTATCATTATCTTCCTTAGAAGCAGAGAATTTCAAACTTAGAAAAATGCTATTTTTTCCAATTTTTCATGAAATTGTGGAATTTCCAACAAGGAAACACTGCAAATATCAACCCAAAGCTATTACTAAAATAAAGTAGAATATGTCACGAAAAAACAGTCTTGGAATCAGTCGAATCGGTGAAAGAATCCCAAAGTTATGAATTAATAAAGTGACACATGGCAGATTTAAAAAATGTGGCTTCGGCATTAAGTGTAAAAGTAGCTTCGTCCTTAAGGGGTTAAAGGAGTTTACATTGATGGCATATTTCTTGAATGTGCTATCAATGTGTGATTGGTTGGGGTCCCACACCTGCCTGGGGTCAGAGCACTTAAAGGGATGAGACCATCTAGTACTGGGTTCCTACTCTCCAGTGCACCACGGCAGATGCATGGTCTTCCTCCATGGTACATACACCCTTGTTGTTATTACAACACCAGTTGCTTAAAAGATTTGAGAGGCATATACAAATTCTCTACTATTAGGGTAAGTTAGGCTTAAAGGGTATTCCTATAGTATAAAGTGGGGAACTATCAGTAGGACATGGCATCACTTTATGAACAGTGGGGATCCAACCTATATGACCCCCTGTGATCATGAGAATAAAGGGGTGCAGTGCAAATTCAGTGCAGTGTCCTCTTCACAGTGACCCAGGTGGTGCTGGGCAGGGAACTTCCAGGTGAATGGGGCTGGCCGCACTTCCCTGCACAAGTAGGTGGCCATGGAGAACTTAGAAGGGGATACTGTGCTAAAGCACGTCTGATTCGTAGGATTGGTGGGGGTCCGAGAGGTTGGGTTCCCACTAATTATAAAGTGATTGAAAATCTGCAGTTATTAATATAGTAAAGCCTTCTATGTTGTCCAGGTAATGGTTTCTCAACTAGAATTAATTATTGTAGTCAGTGTTATTTGTGACTCACTATACTTAGAGTACTTTGCTGCCGTCTAGTGGTCATTGTTTATATTTGGTGTTATGTAAGTTATCTATGGTTGTATTTTAATGTCATTCATTGCATAATTCCTCCTCTTCTGTGAGCTCATATCCTTTGTCCTGTAGTCTTTTCCTGTCTGTTAGACATTCATCACAGAGCTGGAGGGAGGATTTTCCTTTGACCTCTGTCATCATTTTTCAAGGTACATTCAATAAATTACTTAAAGGCATATACATTGCATCTCCCTGACATGAATTCTACATGGAGCTGGTGTTACTAGGGGAATGATTATAGCGAGTTCACTATCTTTCATTGCTCGTACAAGAGATTGCTACTCACACTTATGAGAGACTTCTCATGTACATCGGTGGCAGAATACTTTCTTCAAACAGTGAAGTCCCTGCTGACTGAAAGAGTGTTTCTGTTCCTTTTAGTCCTGCTCAGCCTAATGTTATCACTTGTCCTGGATTAGGACCTCCCAAATGCTATTGCAGTAGAACCTCAGTTCCCATAACTTGCCATGATAAAGGCTAATACAGACAAACTGCGTTATAATTCAACAATTCAATCTGCCATAGTCCAACCTGGGAATATATGAACACATACCCATTTAATGCAGAATTCGTATAAACTCTTCCTTTTTTTAGGTCTGGCTTGCTGGACAGTCCTGCAAAAAATGGTACTGTTCACAAAAGTAATCATGGGCTTCGTGTTTTTTAGTCTGTATCTCAGCTATACACCGGCAGTCCTCGGTCATACAGATGTGTCCTCCCTTAAAATTTTAGTCCTTAAAGTGATTTTCCAGGATCAGTATATTGAGGGCCTATCCTTTTGGATACGCCATCAATATAAGATGGCTGGGGGTCACCCTCACCAATCAGTTTAAAGGGACCACTGCACTCACTTGAGTACTGCGGCCTCTTCATTGTTCACCTCTGTCTGTCAACCTATAAACCTCAAAAACAGTCGTCGCGGTGCAGGGTAGTGCAGCATTGTACCATTCAAGTGCAAGAGATGAAGTGCAATACCCTGCATCATCAATACTATCTGTATGGTGTGCAGTTTGATGGGCCAAAGTATTAAATGAAGAGGCTGCAGCATTCACATGAGTGCTGTGGCCCTTTCAAACAAATGATCAGCAGGGGGTGCCAAGAGTTACAACGCCCCCCATCGATTTTGTATTCTCAGCCTATTCTGAAGAAAGGCTATCAATATTCTGATCCTGGAAACTCAAAGTTAAAAGAGTTGTCCTATCTGGACATTTATGGCAAAGGAATGGTGTGGACCCCACCTTTGGGACCCACAACTATCTTAACAACGGGACCATACTGTGAATAGAGGGCAAGCTGCGCCTGCACAGCTTTCTCCCTTCACTGCTATGTGAGTCCTGCTAAGTCCTATAGAGGGCTGGCCACACATGCGTGGTGTGATTTTCATTTAAGGTGGGTGCTTGAGCTTGATGCAGGTCTCCTCTGGGACCCCCTCTTATCAGACATTTATGGCATATCCTATTGATATGCCATAAATGTCCAGATGGGCAAAGCCCCTTTCTGCCTGATAGTAACACTTATTCTTTTTTTGTAATCTGTTTTTATTTTCTGATTGCATATTTTTGAATTCAATTTCCTGAACATAACTATGGGGCGGCCATCTTTCCTGAGCTGTTCTTAACAGCATTTAGAAAACATTAAGAATGTTGCTTTACGGCAGCCCCATGGTCCATAGACACAATGGTCGGGAGGGGACCTCATTGACTTCTATGGGAGAGTTTTCCAGGCTCTGTGACCTGTGACTTCTGTGACCTGTGCAGAGGTCATTGTACAAGAAGGGAATAGATAAGAACTGATAATCACCTATTGCAAATGGTGTATCCTGTCTTATCTGTACACAGAGGTGATATAATTACAGGCAGGATTAGAATTACGGATAAGAAGGTAACTGCAGTAAAGTGATGTGTACAGACCAAGAAGTGGCGCCTATTATTAGGCCTAGTGCAAGAGCTGCAGGATTTTTTTTTGTTTAGATATAGTGACATGGAAAATAAAAAAAAGTAACAATCAAAAATTCTTTAAGCATATGTTAAACATAAAAACATGATTTAAAGGGGTTGTGTCAATTCAGTAAATAGCATTTATCCTGTAGAGAAAATTAATAAAATTAAGGCCCTTACTAATGTATTGTGATTATCCATATTGCCTCTTTTTCTGGCTAGATTCATTTTTCCATCACATTATACACTGCTCGTATCCATGATTATGACCACCCTGCAATTCATCAGTGGTGGTCGTGCTTTCACACTATAGAAAAAAACAGGCCTATGCGGACCCCGCGGGCCCGGCCACCAGAGATGTCGGCACTTTTTCCTATAGTGTGCATGTACGGCCACCACTAATGGAATTGCAGGGTGGTCGTAACCATGGAAACAAGCACTGTATAATGTGATGGAAAAATGAATCCAGCCAGCAAAGGAGGCAATATGGACAATCACAATACATTAGTAAGTGCTTTGTATTACATGATACATTACCCTTAAGACGGGACCCATCTCTAGTTGACCATTAGGGGCAGAAAATAACAATTTACACTTTTCCCCCCATCTCATCTTTGTTGTCTGTGTGTATGATGAAGTGTACATATCTGCTGAAGTCATTGCTATACTATCGGAAAGTATTTCTGTTCTGGAAATCTTCCTACTCAGGTACAGATACATTTCTTAAAATAGGAAGACTTGGGTGCTCAGTATTCTGCTCCTTCTTTACATTTGCAGTGACTGAGGATCGCGTGCTCTGCCACTTAGGTACATTTAAAATCTCATGTTTGCATAATTACTATTAGATGTGAGTTATTATAATTTAATGTAGATTTAGTACTGGGGAAAAATGCATGATGAGTATCATTAAAAAAAAATAAATTGCTCTCATTAAGTTTTCTCAGATGAACTTTTTTTTTCCCGAAAGATGTTCCTTCTGGGTTTTTATGACGAAGTCTGTGCGATAATTACCCATTTTCAATCAAGTGCTTAATATTAATTGAATGGAATTGTCAAATTAAAAAGTTGATTCCTTATTAAGGCCGCGCTTTTCTCCTTTTTGGATAATGCCACGTGATTAATGTGTTCATGTTTAATGTTATCCGCAGTCATTGAACGCTAAATTTTAAATAACTTTGCAATTATCTTAATTTAACAATTTGGCCTCTGCGGGAAGCTCTCAGGGGCCGACTTTGGTGCTGTTAAGAGCTTACCTGTATGGGCTTGTAACATGGCGGGTAGTGCAAAATCAAAATCAGACCAATCAAAAGACAGACTGACATAGAAAACCTAATCTGCTCCTCTGCTATCACCAGTTAGTTTTGTGCTCCCACAATGCTCTGCTCCATGGTAACAGAAAACCAGCAAAAGTAATGCATGGTGTCTGCAAAAATATTCAGTATGTGGAAGGCTGTAAATGTGCTGTGTAAAAGTGGAGTTCCCTTTTAAGGGAGTTTTCCAGTTTGCATCAACATCCTTTAAAGTAATCTTGTATGACGGTAGCTGTAATTCTGTAATGTATTTCTTTTACCTTTATTGCTCCCATCTCCCATTCTGGGCCATGGTCACATGACCATGTTCATGCAGCTCTTTCTTATTTCCTGTGATGTGATGTCATGTCCATGGGCGGGACAATGATAGGGAAGTGTCTATGTAAGTAGCTGGTTGGAGGAGCTATAATCTAGCTGGGTGTTGTTAGGGGCAGTGATAGGGGAGTGTCTATGTAACCAGCTGGTGGGAGGAGCTATAAACTAGCTGGGTGTTGTTAGGGGAAGTGATAGGAGAGTGTCTATGTAACTAGCTGGTGGTAGGAGCTATAATCTAGCTGGGTGTTGTTAGGGGCAGTGATAGGGGAGTGTCTATGTAAATAGCCAGGTTGGAGGAGCTTTAAACTAGCTGGCCGTTGTTAGGGGCAGTATTAGGGGAGTGTCTATGTAAATAGCCAGGTTGGAGGAGCTTTAAACTAGCTGGCCGTTGTTAGGGGCAGTATTAGGGGAGTGTCTATGTAAATAGCCAGGTTGGAGGAGCTTTAAACTAGCTGGCCGTTGTTAGGGGTGGGTCTGGAACTGTGGAAGAGGAAGGAGAAGTGCATCATGGGTTTGGTTGGATACAGGAACAGGAAGCACTACATACAAGATGGAAACAAACCAGAGGGATTGGTTTACATGGTGAAAATGGATCAGGAGAGTCCAAACTGAAAAAAAAAGCATGAGGAAGAAAGTAACTACATGAGCATATCTGTTAAAACCATAGTGATCCTGGAAAACCCCTTTAAGGCTTTTCTTATGTTTTCTGTCCAAAATAACTGTATGGTATTGTGTTATACAAATGAGTAATATAACGCTTTACTTCCTATCATTGTTGGCACTTTCCCACTCAAGCGTCTGTGAGTTGGTTATAACCTCAGAGACAAGCATCCTTCCTCTCCTCCCCTGCGTCTGTAAATCATGTCTTCTGCTGGGTCTGTTTTTAGTTAGTTTGTTGCTTATGATTGATCGGTCTATGTATCCATATTCTGTATACTTGACTATGAAATAAAGCTGCAACAAAATCTCTCTAGAACAAAGGCCAGCAACCTCTGGTACTCCAGCTGTTGTGAAACTACAACTCCCAGCATGCATATTTGCTAGGCTGTTCTCGGAACTCTCTAGGACCACCTCTGATCTAAAGTCTAATAAAGTTTGAGGGTCTGATTGGGGGGCTCTGAACTGAGGTCTGATAAAGACTGAGGGTCTAATCTAAGGTCTGATGAAAAGTATTTTTTTTCTGATTTCCCTCCTCTAAAACCTAAGTGTGCCTTATAAAGCAAAAAACAGGGTTTCTGATTTTTGTGAATTGTATTGTTTGCATTGGACCTCTGTGTGATTTTATTTTGAATCATTCCAACTTTTTGGGCAAGTCTCATTATTTCTTAAAATTTAATTAAATCTTCAGTAATTTCATGGCATGACTATTGACCTAGGTTTAGAAACATCTCAGTAATAAGCAAAGGTTTTTTTCTGTACAGAACTGTATATTCTTCCCATGCTTCCAGACACATTGTTTAAACTGAGATGGACCCAGAGAGCAACATCGTTCGCATTTAATTGGATTTGACTTTCAATTAAGAGGAAGCATTCTACCAATAATTGACTGACATCAGCATAAAAGGATTTGTTGAGGGTGAGTGCAACTACATGATTCATCAATAGGTGAATAGGCCCTGGAGATGTTGACGTCACCGAACCAATTTGTCTTTGTACAATTAAAAAATATTTAATCAGAGAGAGAAAAAAAATCACCTTTGAGATGGTCTGTCCCCTTTCAGCTTCCACGTGTATATAAAATTCCTATAAATTTAGACCTAGGGGAACTGGAAGGGCCAATAGCCCTATTGTAGGATAATTAAGGAGCCTTAGAGGGTGCTGAGATTGTGGTTGCAAGTGACCCTATTGCTTGAAAAGAGCCCAGAAGATCCCCCTATTACTATGGGCATACACAGATCTCATAGGACCTTATAACAAAACATAGCATGACTACCCCCAGCTCCACCCAGTCTCCAAATATGTGTGTGTCAAACACGTCTAGGCAACGCAGAATGTAATGCGTAACGCCCCAGGTTTTTGATGAATTTATGTTTTTTGTTTCTTAAGTGAAAGAAAATTTAACATAAAACCCTGTAATTAAAAAAAAAGGTTGCTCTTGGCATCACCTACTTTATCCAACTTTAGTGTTGGAAAAAGTGTCACACGTGTTTCACAAATATGGCGCTCTGAAAACAATGTTTCTTAATCACACATCACACAGCTGGCAGGAATGTATGGCTAAATCTCCGCTTATGGCTCTATGTCAGTAGCTGCCTTCATACAGTGTGAAACTTTGTGCCTGCAGCCACCACTAGGGGGAGCTCAGTGCATAGGAATTTATACAATTACAGTTAGGTCCATATATATTTGGACACTGACACAAATTTTGTTTTTTTTTTACCGGTTTACCAAAAAGTTATAGTTATATAATGGACATGGACATAAAGTTCAGACTTTTAGCTTTCATTTGAGGGTATCCACATTAAAACTGGATGAAGGGTTTTTAAAGGGACTAAAAGTAATTGAACAATTGACTCAAATTGACTGCTGTTTCATGGGCAGGTGTGGGCAATTCCTTCATTATTTCATTCTCAATTAAGCACATAAAAGGCGTGGAGTTGTTCTGAGGTGTGGTGCTTGCAATTTGAAGATTTTACTGAGAAGTAAATATGCGTTCAAAGAAGCTCTCCATGAAGGTGAAACAAGCCATCCTTCATCTGCAAAAACAGGAAAAAAACATCCGAGAAATTGTTACACTATTAGCAGTGGCAAAATCTACAGTTTGGTACATCCTGAGAAAGAAAGCACTGGTGACCTCAACAATGCAAAAAGACCTGGACGCCCACGGAAGACAACAGTTGTGGATGATCACAGAATAATTACCATGGTGAAGAGAAACCCCTTAACAACATCCAACCAAGTGAACAACACTCTCCAGGATATAGGCGTATCAATATCCAAATCTACCATAAAGAGAAGACTGCATGAAAGAGAATACAGAGGATTCACTGCATGGTGCTAGGCACTCATAAGCCTCAAGAATAAGAAGGCTAGATCAGACTTTGCTAAAAAAAAAAATCTTAAAAAAACAGCACAATTCTGGAAGAACATTCTTTGGACAGATGAAACCAAGATCAACCTCTACCAGAATGATGGAAAGGAAAAGGTATGGAGATGGCATGGTATAGCTCATGATCCAAAGCATACCACATCATCTGTAAAACACGGCGGAGGCAGTGTGATGGCTTGGGCGTGTATGGCTGCCAGTGGCACCAGGTCCCTAGTGTTTATTAATGATATAACACAGGACAGAAGCAGCCTGGGGTTTTCAGAGACATGCTGTGTGCTTAGATCCAGCCAAACTGGTCAGAGTTTCATAATACAGATGGACAATGACCCAAAACATAAAGCCAAAGCAACCCAGGAGTTTATTAAAGCAAAGAAGTAGAATATTCTTGAATGGCACAGTCAGTCACCTGATCTGAACCCAATAGAGCATGAACTTCAGACAGAAAGGCCCACAAACAGCAACTGAAAACCACTGCAGTAAAGGCCTGACAGAGCAGGAGGAAACACAGCGTCTGGTGATGTCCATGAGTTCAAGACATTTTATTTACAATTATTTAATTTGTGCAATTACTTTTGAGCTCCTGAAATGAAGGGATTGAGTTTAAAAAATGCTTTAGTTCCACACATTTTTATGCAATTATTTTGTTCAACCCACTGAATTAAAGCTGAAAGTCTGAACTTTAAATGCATCTGAATTGTTTTGTTCAAAATTCATTGTGGTAATGTACAGAACAAAAATTAGAAAATGCTGTCTCTGTCCAAATATATATGGACCTAGTTGTATTATTGACTGTGATGGAAGCTGAAAAATCTCTCTGCACTGAGCTCCCCCTAATGGCGGCTGTATGAAAATCCAGTGTTTTACGTAGGGAATAGAAGAAATAGTTTAGCACCAGCTAAATTTTAGGTGAATTTTCTGGTATATGGAAAAAGATCATGAGGACTTGGAAGTAAAGTGAAATTTTATATGCGGTTTTAAACTACCATCTTGTGAGTAAATAAATGTTTTTTTTGCACACCTCCTGCAAACGGATCTTCACTATTGCCAATACCTTTGTGTAATAGGACTAGGACTAGGAGGAGTTATAGTTCTGTTGGCAAACTGTTCTAGAGGAGTAGAAGGTGACTGGTGTGAACCAAGGAGCCTATTCCATCGGAGGCTAGCAAGAATTGTTAGATATCCTAAATCGTTGAGACTTTCATTCTTTTCCAGGATCCGGTATTGTACTTGTTAGATTTTTTTTGTTCCTCTTGAAGACCTGCTTCAGTTCAATTCAAGGTTCGATGATCAATAGGATGGGAAGCTTATTGGACATGTACGCCAACAGTCAGAGAAATATTAACTACAAGCAATATAAGTGACCACATGGGCTTTCAAACCCCATGAGTGAGATAACTTGCCCTATATGACTGATTTATTATAGTGAAATAGTCTTCTATCACTTACTTTGACACAGTGTGTCAATGATCAGAATCGTTTCTTCTTCGCAAGTTAATTGCATTGACAAAAAATGGTTGGCCAAACATAAAAAGCAAAACGTGGCGACGTGCTTCATGCAGAACATCTATAAACGATCAATAGCAATCAATATCCGCAGTGCAATGAATAGCTTCTATCCAAGTCAATGTGATTTAGGTTAGGAAAACAGCATAAATATATGGCTGAGAATGCAATAATCAAAGTATCTGTCCAGACTATTGATTGGACAGTCTTTAGGGAACCTGTATGGTAGTCTGCTGGGGGCTAGTAAAATAAAGGAGAAAAAATAATTCTCCATTCCACCATGGATCCCAGTGAACTGGTCAGATAGGTGCTTGACTTGATGGAAGGGATAAGTTCCACAAGTTCTGTAATCAACATATCACTAAGGGTTGTTACTTTTGCAGTCAGCGTAGACGATATATCTGAAGGCCCACAAACCCAATTGTCTGAGGAGAGACTTGAAATTCAGGTTTAAAGTGAGATTCATGAGTCCATTGTAAGGTGGATTCATGGTTCCCTCACCAAATGCTTAGTCTGAACCTCATTATAAGACTACAGAAATATGGCATGTTCTATCAGTCATATCCAAATGTACTAGGCTTTAAATAACTTCATTTGAGGCTGAGTCCTGGTAGTTAGACTGATTAGCATGGTAATGAGACCTCTGACACATAACCTCTTACAACGGAGCTAGGTAAATGACATTATAGCCCCCTGAAGACATCTTTAAGAATGGTCTGCAGTCTGAAATAAGATACTGTCTGCACAGGCAAAATGGAAACGTGATCTGAATTTCAAGCGTATAATAATTTAGCCTCAGCTTGTACAACCACAGATACAACACTGGAAATATTTAGTGAATAGATCCAGTTGTAACAGGTCCAAGTCACATATACAGCAGATAACCGAGAACATGTAAATTATGGGTAGCCTCCAGTTACAGTTTTGCCAAAAAGTAATTTTACAAGGTTCTTTGGGTTTGAGGTTGATGAAGTTCAGAATATCTTAAGCTGGAGCTTCCCCTGAGATACAGATATGCTTTTCCTTGGCCCAAAATATCCAGAGATGAGTTGGAGTGAGATGACCAGTTGTGGAAATAACTTTTGGTTGTTGTAAGTGCAGTGACCCAATAGATCACTGTTATGGGTTAATTTACTGCTAAAAGGGTTAATGTACTTTCCATGCTTTGAGTGTGATCCCAAAAATTGTATATAGGTGGCGTCTCTTAGTTATTTTGCACTACTCAGTAGGAGGAAGCCAGCCTACCGCCTCTGAGTCAGGTACTGTCTAGTGTACTCTGACTGCATCAGCCAGGGAGTCTGACTTTAGCAGCCAAGGTGTGAGGAGCTGCATGGGACTGTGCATTGTGAGGCCGAATATGAGAGCTTCTCCATCCCTACATGCTAAGGACAAGTTCCAGACCTCTGAGAGAAGGAAGAAAATAAACTATAGACTGTTTAGGATCACAAGGGACTGTGCATTTGAGCAAAGATAATGCTTGTTTATGCTAATGGACATTGCTGCTTGTGGAGAGGGTACATTGCTTCGGTGCCCATCACACTTCTATAACAGATTAGCAGGGGCGGATTGGCCATAGACCTTACAGGGAAGTCGTCCGGTGGGCCGATGCCCAGGGGGCCATCTGGACCCTCTTCATGGCCAGCCAGTGGACATTTTTGGGGATGTATTTTGTGCTGCTGGCAGTATTTTGCGATGGACTGTGGTATTTGGCTCTGTTGGGGTGGTATAACCTGTGCCACAATATGGTATTGGTGGCAAAGCCTTCCAACAATTTGGAACTGACTACAAAACGGGGCCACTTTTAGTATTTTTTCCAGGGCCACTTTAAGTTCCCAGTCCGCCCCTGCAGATTAGCCGTCTGTTTAAAGATCTGCATGCCTCTGTGAGAGCTGCAGTACTGACTGTGAAGTTTTGCATGCTAGTGATCAATTTTGGAAGATTGCAAAGTGTATTTAGAAAAAGACTCAGGGACTACTACTGCCATCAATGAAGCTGCCTATACATTGCCATTGGGAAAAAAACAAGCTCTGTGGAATACCTTAGAATTGTGCCTCTGTAGGTTCCACTTCTGGTTTTGCCTTAATAATACTGACCACATGGAAGTAACCTAATGCTGAAATCATATCCTTCCGATTCTAAAAAATCAAAAAACTTTTGTGATTCGTATCAGACCACTCAACACCATTTTTATAGAAGAGGCAATCCAGCAGCAAAAAAGGCATAATTTTTTAACTTTTTTTAATTAAAAAATCAGGCTGTTTGTTACCACCGGCTACCATCCGTTTACCCATAGCCATATACTTTGCTATCACTTTGACATTACTAATGCTGTCTTGGCTTTAAATAGCTTGAAAGGGGTTGGATACAGTCATTGGCAACCCCAGTGTGTCAACCACAACTTTTCAGGTCAATGGGGACACTTTCAGGTTATTCAGACCCACATCCAATCTGACAACCTAATTGAACCCAAACAAATTGAAAGAAATTTTCTCATCTTTATAAGAGATGAAAAGGTTGCTAAATTAAATATTATAAGCTGCCTTAAAAGAAGACATTCTAGAGGTTTTGGTTTGTGTGTAGGGAAGGATACAATTGTCTACACCAGTGATCCTGACCGGCAAGTGGGCCCTGAGGACTGGAGTTGGGGAACCCTGATCTACACTACCTACAGCCCTACAATGCAGGACCCTTGACTAAAACGGGACCCAGTGGTGATCCGTTTTGTTTCCGGCATTAGTGCCGAGATTAGGCTGGACAATTACTGCTGCAAGCAGCTGTTTTTGTCTTGCTGAATCCCGGCACTAATGCCGGATCCCTGCCGGGTCTCATTATACTCAATGGGCTCCAGCAGGGAAAGGTAGTACCCGGCTATGTTCCTCTACTGGAACAGTTTGGCACTAGTGTGAAATTTGCCTTAGATAAGAAAATTTTAGGAGACTAAACAAAGGTACAACCTTATTATTTTTCTGTATTAATTGGCCAAAAAAAGGCTGAGATCTAAGCTTTTTTTTTTTTTTTTAAAAAAAGGTCTTCTTGATGCTACGGGCAACCACTTTGTAATGAATTGGATGTTACTAGATTTTTGGACAGCACATTGTAAAATACGTTTGTAATGCTATTGGTCAAACCTACGTCACATAACTGGTCTCCTATGTCTATGGATGACTGTCTGAAACATCCAGCTTTTCATGCAGGTCCGTGTTCTTCTTAGGATCTTACTTTACTTATTACCCTCAAAAAATGGTTCAGTATTGAAACCTATAGGCACCAAATAGCAATACATTTTGCAATAATGGAGGAATACAAGAAATTCATACATTTATTGATTGGTTGGGTCAAGAATAAAAAATTTTGCTGTAATTTAGAACATTGATTTGACCAAGAAGCCAAGTCAATGGTCCAAGCTTGGAAGATTTTTTCAAACCCATGTTTCTTTGACCATCCTAAAGTCATTGTGTAATATTTTCCTTTAGGTTTGATCTGCTCTTTCCACAAATACTAACCCAAATCCAGCAAACGCTCATAATCCCAGAGTAACACTTGCTTTGACATTGATTGCATTCCAATCCATTGAACCTCGAGGCAAACGGTAAGGTCACCGGGATTATTCATGTGGAACTTTGCAGAGATGGCTGAGTTTTTATTGTTGAGTATAACCTGAATTTAGTTGATGTTGAAGCTGACATGTCACTTGAATTTTTTATGAAATCAATGATCCTGAGAAAATCATTTCAATAGGTCTTAATTAATGGCTTTACTGCTTCATTGCAGACCTCTAACTTTCTACTTTAGAGAGAGCCTTTTCCAATGAAGTGCAAAATTTTCCAGCCCTAAAGTCAGACAATATTCACTTGGCATTGCAAGGTTGCACAACTGAAAAGATGGACTTTTTTTTTTAGAAGAATACAAACTATCAAAATGAATTTGAGGTTATAATCCTATAATATACTGTATCTATCAAACTTTTCAAGGGTTTCTGAACAAAAGTATAATTTCATGATGTTCTGTGGGATCCATTAAAGGTCAATTCCTAAGGCCATCATGAACCTCTGATCTATATAATACACGTGTGGCCGACTCTCCTCTGCTTCTTCTCTTGACTGACCACTGACATAATGCCAACTATGGTAGAGTTCTCAACATTTATACCATGTGTTTTAGATAATTCATTTATATATGGAAGGGAGAAAACAAATGAATAAAGTTTCGAAGACCGAATTTCAAATTTTAAAAATGACTACTAATAACCGTGCAAGACCAGGTAGACCACCAAAACAGGACTTAAAGCTTTCTGTAGGAGAAAATTTCTACCGTGCGAAAATAACACTGAATGGGTTTGTTGCTGTCAAGAAGCCATTAGGGAGAAACGGAAATTGGCAAAATCAAGAAAAGTAGACTTCGGAGATGTGTATGAAGGTTTTATGTTCTGACGAGTCTAAATTTGAGATCTTTTGAAGTAAAAGAGGGCAATATGTCACCAAAGCAATGAAAGACTCCATAGCTACAAGTATATAGTAATATACAGGTAATATAGTAGAGGATCAGCGCCCTTTTCAGGATGAAGATAACCCTTTCCTGACACAGCTATTTTGCTTTTTTTTTTTTTTTCATTTTCATTTTTTACTCCCTGACCTACAGTAGCCATAACTTTTTAATTTTTCCATTCACAGACAAATGATGGCTTATATTTTGCAGGACAAGTTGTATTTTCTAATGGCACCATTTTCTACTGCATACAATGTAATGGGAAACTGGAAAAAAATCTAAATGGGGTGGAATTGGGAAATAAAATGCAACCTCACAATTTTTTAAAATTTTGTTTATACAGGGTTCCCTATGCAGTAAAAATGACATATCACCTTCATTCTGCAGTGATACCATTTTTATTATAGTTTTTCATGTGTTTTAATAAAAACTCCTCCTCCTTGTCCTCCACTCCATTGTGAGATATCTGTAACAGAATGTGACCAGCAATTAGCTTGTGTGCAGCTGAACTCCCATTTGGCCAAGTTGCTGACAGTCCAGTGGCAGCCGCACCACTTAGTTGTGGTAAAAGTAGTACAGTTCTGCACCTTCACCTAAATGTAATTCTTCTCTAAAATACTGCTATATCCCATCCATTAAAACTTTGGCCAGGTGTCTATAGTGATGCAGTTACTCGCCTTCACCAAAATTGAATTATTTTCAAAAATTGAATTCTTCTTTAAGCCATCATCGCTAATTTTTGTCATATCCTATAAGTCGGACTTTTGGCCAGGTGTCTTTACTTGCACAGTTCTGCTCCATAACCAAAATGTAATTCTTTTCAAAAATTGAATTTACTGTGTGCCAACAGCCGCTGTTTTGCCATATCCCTTCGATTGGCCAGGTATGCATAGTGGAGCAATTCCGCACCTTCACCAGAATTGAATCCCATTAGCTACAGATTTTGCCATATCCCATCTGTTGGAATTTTGACTAGGTGTCCATAGTGGTGCAGTTCCGTGCCTTCACCCGTGGACTTCTAGGAAGGCTTGTGCAGAACAAGCCACTGTTTTTTTTTCTGACATTAACATGTGTGTGTATAAACCGGGGGAGGGGGGGCGGGGACAAGGATCTGCCCCTGTTAAGGCATAATTTTTGGATGTTCGGTCCAACAAGCCACAGTATTTACCATGTGCCCCCTATAAGAGACAATTTTTGGAAGGTTTCTAATATGAAAATGCATAACACATGTGATAGCACAGTGTTTTTTTAAACATGCTGCTGGTTAACACCGTCAATCATGCGTTTACCCATAGCTAGACAGAAACAAAAATTTTGCTAAAACTTTGATGAATGGGACACAGAACAAATTTCAAGAAGTCCACTCATCCTTAAATCCAACGCTCTGAATTTTAATTTGCCCGATCCTTTGTTCTCATGGGAAGATAGATACGCCATTCAGCAAACATAGGGAGCGGGTTCGAAGGAAAAGCCATTGGCCAAACTACTGAAGGCGTTTGAGCACCATCATACGGAATCTGGTTGATTCCAGGTGTGTGGAGGTATTTTCCCCTCAAATCAATGCCCGAAAGTTTTTGTCCCCCTATGAAACCCAAGACATATAGAGCTGCAGTAGAGACACCATGGACTTCCAGAGCCATATACAGCCATCTGTATAGTCCTTAGAATGAATGCTGAAAATGTTTGCAACAGACAGGCACATATACTGTACTGTAGCAGGAAACTGAAAGCAGGTCTCCCGAAAAGAATTGAGAAAATCTTAGATGAAAAAAAAGTCTTCTATACTAAAAAAAAGTCTTCCAGAATAAAATAGAATAAAGTTAACTGAATGAAGCAACGTTAAAGTTCTGTAAATTCTTCCTTAAATTCTGTATTTTTCCATATTAAAATTGCTGTCTTCTGCTTTGAAGAAAGGCGAGCAAGTAAGAGGATGTTCTATCGTCAAAGATGAACAGGTGACATCCCAGGCAAGAGGGAAAAGCGGTTCTGTGCATTGGTCAGACAAGTTATTATGGTAATTTAATGCATGGCTTCACACAGCACTCGATTAAGTGTTGGCAATGCAATTGATCAGAGAAGACATGCATTTTGCCTTGGCATGCATTAGGACTGAATACAAATGTCCTCTTCCTTTGATCACGTTGGACACCTGAAGGTTTGCAAGATAATATATTCATAAATATTGAGCGCAGGGCACAAAATGCCTGCAAGCAACTTAGAGGGGGATTTCTTGTTTAAATACTGACTATGATTGGGAACTCTGGCATTTTACCCCATGGAGAGACAAGAGGTATCTAATCCTGAAATCTTCCTCACTCAGATGTGCTGAATATCATTAAGTAAGAGCTAATCCTAGTCAGCGGCAACTCTAACACATACAGTATATAGAGTAATACTGACGACAGGTCTCAGAATATGTCCCATCTCCAGTTCTATTTTCAAAAATGAAAAAAGGTATCAATACATGTTGTATCCAAAATCCGGCACAGCAATAAATGAATGACATGGAAGTGAAACATGGATAACTGTTAATATCTGTACAATCAACAGAATTACACAATAGCTGCTGTATCTTGTAGTACTAATGGACGCATCCAATAAATTGATCTTATAAATTACCTTTCCTTTGAGGTACATGATGCAAATCATGATTTAGCCAATCGCTACCTTTCTAAATTCAACATGCTTAGGAGGAAGTATAATATATGCTGCACGGGCCCAGCATCATTGTCATTTATACAGTATTTTAGGATACCTTTGTATTTACAGATCCTCTTCTGCCAGGATCTGCCGAATAAGAGACGTAAACCATAGCAGTTGAACCACAGGCTTGAAGAGGACCTTTCTCTGCTCCTGACATGCTGGTTTTAATACCTTCATGTATTCCCCATGTAATAACAATTCTGGAGCATCTATTCTTATGGCTCTATGTTGTACCATTCCTTTATTATTTCTACTAGAAGTTATGAATGAATTTCTAGCAGTCTGCAGTAAGGGTACAGAGGGCTGGTACTCAGATGGAATGTGCACAGTCTGAAAATAGCAACACTGATTGGATAGAGTGAGATTGTGCAGGTACACGCCTCCAACTGGTTACCTCCCCTCTGTACCCTTACTACAGACTGCTAGCAATTCATTCAAAACTTCTAGTAGAAATAATAAAGGAATGGCACAACATAGAGCCATAAGAATAGATGTTCCAGAACTGTTATTACATGGGGAATGCATGAAGCTATTAAAGGGGTTCTGCAGTTCTGTAAAACTGATGATCTATCTCCTCACTGGCCTGGGCGGGACTAAGCTCTATTCAAGTGAACAGAGCTTAGCCCCGCCCAGGCCAGTGATACTAGTCGCGACGTCACTGGGGACGGGGGTCCCAGGTGTCGGACCACCGCCGATCAGATGCTGATGATCTATCCAGGGGATAGATCATCAGTTTTAAAGAACTACAGAACCCCTTTAAAACAGGCATGTCAGGAGTGGTGACAGATGCTCTTTAAATGTAGTCAGTGGGAGGAATTTCTCGGGCTAAAAACCTGGTTAGTATTCTTCCCATGTATGATGTACTGATATCTATAGATACTTCTATATATCTCAGTACTTTGTATAGCAGAAAAAGTTAAATTTATTTGGTAATTACAAAACAAAAATGTAATGGAACAAAATAAACACATTTATATGTGCGCATAAAATGTGTTTATTGTAATTTATTTTGCTCCATTTCTTTTCTTTTTGGAACTGCTGTTATCCCATACAGTGTAGTGATACAGTACATAGAGATGTATCTGTAGATATCAGTACATTATACATGGAAAGAATACTGAGAGAAAATCCTACACACTGTCGTAGTTATGCCTGTGGCTTAATTGCTAAGGTTTCTTTCTCACATACAGCAGACCCTGGTTTCAAGATCCAGCAGCAGATGATCTTACAAAATTGGGAATAAAATTTTTTTACATATACAGGGGTGTCCTCAAGTACTAGTAGGGTACACTCATATCAGCGTTAGTTATTTTTCTTGTTCTGGCCCGTTTAGTTTTTAATGGAAATAACAGATGTGAAACATCCGATACATAACTGACATGAACGGAGCTGAACAGACCCCATTAACTATAATGAGGTCCGTTTCGTTGCCTGCAACCTTTTTGGTCCGCTCTTTTTGATGAAACCTACGATGAAGGCAAGGATGTAACTACCATAGCAGCAGACCATGTGACTGCTATGGGGCCCAGGGCAAGAGGGGGCCCAGTCTTAGTTGGGATCATCTCCTCTTCTACTGGAGGTGAAAACTTGGTCAGGACTCTACCCTCTAAAGAAACAACTTTTAGCAAATGAGGCAGTGGAAAAATGGCCCAAGGGTCATTGAAAAGGGTTTAGGCAGAAACCCTTCTGTCCTGTGGGGGGGGCCTGGTGTGATCCTTGCTGTGGGGCCCTTACTTCTACTGGATGACGACAACAAAAACAGCCTCCAATGCAGATGTGGACATGTCCTTAGAATGCTGACAGCACATCCCTAGCTAAATGTGTGTGTGCTTGTGGGGGCAATTCTGAACTGTGCAATGGGGCTCCATGTCAACCCCTGGAGGCGCTGTTTCTATAAAAAAAAATTTTTTCAAAGACCCATGTATTTAATTACAAACAATCCCTTTAAATAAGATTTGCAACTGCACATAGTGTCCCTCTAAAGAGGATACATCACGAGCATGTGGACTGTGTGCAGAGGAGGAAACTCCTTGTTGGCAAGCAGGCCACAGTCTGCATGGAGGGACAGAGCAAGCCTGGTGGAAGAGGGAGATAGCGGGAGGGAGAGGTGAGTGTAGTGGTGTCCCTGTTATTTATGCCCTTCGTCCACTCCACACTGACTGCCTAAAAGTATGCACATAACGAGGGGGGACAAATAGTGGAGGTGGAAGACATAGTTTGTATGCTGTAATAAGTGCGGCAGATGTGGTTGCAATCCTATGTAAAACTACAAAGAACACCATACATAGCATGTACCATTTAACAGTCTCAGCTCTGCTACATCTGTCATTTGATTTTCCCTTATCCCTGAGTTATATCACATCGTGCATTATTTACAGCCAGGTTTACATTAAAATTTCTGCTGGCTTCCCTTTAGCTCTCTGACTGACCTTGCATCTCACCGCACCCCCTGCTGTTTCAGTGTCTGTTTGCAGCATTGTGAGAGATGCATTGTTTACAACGAGAACTTTGCCCGGCGATCAAAGGAAATTTCCAAAGTGATGAAAGCTTTGTTGCAATACACTGTAGCAGTGATCGGCATCAATGTATCTGGGGAAAGTCTTTTATTTGTGTAAGTCCCTTGCAACACAAACGGGGACGAGCCTATAAAGCCGAACCTTCACGTCATGGCTGCTACATCTGCTAATATGTTTTTAATGACATCGAAAACCCCTATAGAAGCGTCTGGCGGTTTTTTATATTGATGACAACGTGAACGATCATAGCGCTCCGTAGGAGTTAAACAATTTGCTTAGATTCACGGAGTCTGAGACAGAAGTTAATAGGTTGGAAAATGTAAAAGACAGACAAGCAAAAAATGAGAAGAGGTGGGAGCTCATCAAGCAGACATAAAAGCCTTGAACAATACCAGATAAACCGCAGTTTTTTTCCGGATGGAACTGATCACGTCTGTACTGTAAACTATTATCACATCATAACCATCCTTAGGCTGGATTCACACATGCAGTTTTTTTAACCAATGCCTGGGGAGGATCTAAAAGGAATGAGAAATATAAGGGTTTGTTCACATGGCGGATTTTGATGCTGTCTACTCTGTGGCAGAAACCGTCTCTGATTCTGCCGGAGTTGTTCACTTTGAATTCTGCGGATCTAAGTGCAGCTTAGCTCCATTGATTGGAGCTGAACCGCTAGCAGACACCCGCCGCGTATTTCGGCAGTGTCCATCAAGACACCACACCAGAAAGGGACATGCCTGCTCACTGCAGTGCTGCCCCCTATTGAAAACAATAGGAGGCAGACACCACGCAGCCACCGCCATGATTTTTGTGCTGGAGTAAGGTCTCTTAATAAATTTGGTGCATCTTCTGGTCATCCATGTGCAGTACTCCAGGTGGTTTGGTCTTATTGTAATGTAATGTTATAAAATGTTAATTTATTGTACACCTAGCATGATCTGGTATGGTTGGCAGAGACAGAGTTAAACACCCTGTTGCTGTCCTCCTGGTAGGAGTGTCTGGAGAGGGAGATCAAGTCTAGTGAGTGAGGAGTGGGGAAGCAAGTCAATGCGCTCCTTCTCCTTAGGCCTCAGGATCCAGAGACTAACAGATCTCTGTACGTTACTGCTTCTGATACAGAAAGAGAAAGTGAGATAAATATAAGAACTTGGAATCTGAAAGCATAGAAGTCAGCAAGTTAACCTGCGATTTCAGCTATTACAGACATTGCTGCTTGTGAGGGACTACAGTTAGGGCACCCATCACACTTAACCAAGTCCTGGCCAGGCATGCCTCTCAAACCTATATGCCACGGTGGAGATTACAGACCCAATTCCCATCTTACCATTGCTAGCCAGAGATTTTAGAGCGAGAGACTTTAGCCGGATAGCATACCAAGAGTGCTATAACTTTCCACTTTGCCAGCCTCTATACCTTGCTGACTGAGAAAAAGATTTGCCATGTGTACAGATTATTGATGGATGTACTACAACTCCTATTTTGCACTCAAAAAAAAAAAGTTTATTCTATTATTTCTGGTCATTTGTGACTTTGTACACAAGAAAACCGGTGTACTGGTGCATGCCTTTTTATTTGCGGAGATTTGTGGTGTCTTTTATAACCTAAATCTCCTCCGTTTTATATACTGCACCATGGACTATGTGGGTGCTATATAGATAATGGGAACTACTGTAAATAATAGCTACGTCTTCCATGATTAGCATATCCCACTATAGACTTGCACAGCCCACTGTTCCCCAAACCGTAGGGAGGACTTGGAAAGGTCAGGCAGGAGTATGGAAAGCCCTCTAGGTGCCCAGGGCACAATTTCGGGATGTGCCCTCCCCTCAGCCCCTCATAGCCTTGTCCTTGTAATTTTTTATAGTCAAAAATCTGTTATCCTTGTGTTATGCCCATTACTGACCGAAGGCGACCTGACCATCATTTTCCACCGCGCTTTTCATCAAGCAGTCCTGTAGAGCCCGGTAGGTCCCTGTTTGCCAGGAAGCAGAAGCGCCATCCAAGTCTCTGCTTTCTCAAGCTGTTTCAAGTGCACGGATCCTAAAATAATGGTAGCAGATCAATGACAAGAAGTATCTGCCCTGCCAAGTCGGAGAGTGCTCCCACTCCTTTGAATTAAAATAAATCAAGGCGAAAAGAGACAGGACTGAAGCATCGTAGAGTCAATCAGGTGGTGGTGACTAAGGGCTGCCAGAATGAAAGCGACTCCGTCAAACCCATGCCTAGTCCTCGCTTTTACCGTGGATGCCCATCAGTGCTGTGTCTGGAAGGATTGCACATGGTTACGTGTAGCTAAACAATGTAATCCTCTGTGCCCTATGGAAGAACATCCCAGGACATGCAGCATGCAAGTGGCCTTATGTTATCTCACCTGCTCGGATCCCCATGACTAAAATATAATGCATGTATAAGGAGGATAACCAATTATACCATTATACCCATACAGGATGCCTCCTGGCTCTTCTTAAGGAGACTTACAGTGTGTGTGAAGAGAGTGGCAATGCACCATGGGAAAATAAAATGCAGAGAAAAAGTACTGTATCACTAGTGCCTCCTTCTGGAAATGACTCCCTATGAGTCAGAGTGGTATTTGGCTTGGCTATTTTCCAAGACTTGTTAAAAAGTCAGACATTGACTCATAAGGAGTCACTTCCAGAAGATGGCGCTAGCGACATGGTTCTCTTTCTGTGGGAAATATTTCTTTACCCATACAGGATTGCACAGCGCCACCCAGTTTAATGGGTCCGCAACAAAAAAGGAATGTACTCCCTGTGCATTCCGTTTCTGTACGTCTGTATTTCTGTTCCGCAAAAAATAAAACATGTCCTATTATTGTCCGCATTATGGACAAGGATAAGACTGTTCTATTAGGGGCCAGCTGTTCCGTTCCGCAAAATACAGAATGCACACGGGCATCAGCTGTATTTTTTGAGGATCCGTTTTTTTGCGGACCGCAAAATACATATAGTCGTGTGCATGAGGCCTAAGTGTTATGTGGGCACCATGGTGCTAAGGGCTCATGCACACGACCGTATGTATTTTGTGGTCTGCAAAAAACGGATCCGCCAAAAATACGGATGACATCTGTGTGCATTCTGTATTTTGCGGAACGGAACAGCTGGCCCCTAATAGAACAGTCCTATCCTTGTCCGTACTGCGGACAATAATAGGACATGCTCTATTTTTTTGTGGAACGGAAATACAGACATACGGAAACGGAATGCACACAGAGTACCTTACGTTCTTGCAAAAAAAAAAAACGGAAAGGACACGGAAAGAAAATAAGTGTGCATGAGGCCTTAACCGTAGAATAGCCACAGGGGGCTTCTTTACCCTTATATTTTAGTAGTACGGAAATACGATTTTTTTTTTGTGTTTTTACCATTTGCTAGAAGGAAACTTTATCTATCTTCATCTGTGATATACATTACGTGTCTATTCACACATCTGGAAAATGGGTCCGCATCCATTCCGTAATTTTGCAGGACGGGTGCGGACCCCATTCATTTTCAATGGGGCCGCAAAATGGTGTGCTGTCCGCATCCGCACTTCCGCTCCGCGGCCCCGCAAAAAGATGTCCTATTCCTGTCTGCAGCCACGGACAAGAAAAGGCATTTCTATTATAGTACTGGCACATGGCCAGTGTCCGTTTTTTGCGGATCCACCTGAATGGACCCTTACACACAGCAGATCGGTTGCAAATATTTGAGCAACTAAAAATCAGTCGCCGCCTTTGCACACCGGTCTCTGCAAATCCTGAAAGATTCAGTATTAGAAATTTTTGCAGCTCGTCGACTGCGTGTCATTAAAACCTAAATTGAAAAAGGCAGAACAAAATCGAAATAAATCTTAAGATGTAACGATGTGACATTCATACTCGAGGCGTCCTGTGTCATCTCAGGGGGGCGAGTAAAGGATGAGCGTAATTCCTGCCGGGAATATATCATCGTGACCGCTCTTAACACTGTGCCAAATCGTTTTGGAAGGAGAGGAATATTTCAAGGGACGATTACCCAGAGCAACATGTAATGGCCGTGACAGTGGGGGGTTCCCATTTTGTTGGCGCTAATACAGATGCAGCCATGACACATCTTTTGATAGCCGGGTGGCGGTGGAATCGCTGCATTATGCTGCCGAGCCGGATAAGATGTTCCATTTTCTCACTCTACTGACCATCACATTAATAAACACTTATGGCTGAAGTTGGGAAATCGTTGCTAATGGGACGCACTTTTATTGACAGCGCAGAAAACAATTTCAGCGTGCATCAGGAATATTTCTGAGCGGCGGGCTCCGTATGGCCAGTAATTGCCGATAGTCCTGTTGTCCTTGAACGCTTCCTGAATGCAAATACCGCACTGCTCTGTAACATACCGCAGAAGGGAAAACAATAGACACCCCCCTGCTGCTCATACAGTATACCGCATAGGCAACCGCTATTAAAGGGGTATTCCAGTTAGAATTCGTTATCTCCTATCCAATGGTTAGATTGATGGGGGGGATCAACTCCAACTGAGAATTTTAATGGAGCAATAGTCAAGGTCGAGCATGCAAGTTACTACCCAATTCATGGGGCGGCTGGAGATAGAGGAGCCCCATAGAAATTAATGGAATGGTGATGTGCATGCTTAGCCGTCACTCCATTCAAACAGTGGACATGATGAATCCCCCAATTTGTGTGACCATGGTCCGATCCCAATGATCTAACCGTTATCCCCCACCCTGTGCATAACTGGATAATCCCTTTAAGGAGGAGCTGTGTGCTTCCCTGACACATCTGTTTCACTACGGTAAATAACAAGCATTATTTTCTTAGAACACTGGGTTGTGCCTCTGTTATTCCTACTGGAAACATAAGGTTAAAGAGGCAACTGGGTGCTACCAATCTATAATGATGTGTCATATCCTGACTGTGCAGGGACACCCATTATTAACAAGGGTATGGTTACAGTCAGTTGCCAAGGTGCTTATATATTTCCAGCAGGAATAACAGAGGGACGGCATAATGCAGACCTGTAAGTAAAGATATTCCAGCATTGTTATGATTGTGCACGTGAATACTAACAATAATGGTGTCTTCTAATTTGTATGGGAAGAGGTTTTACAGGTAGTTATGTAGCGCTCACAGTCGGACCAGTGGGTCCCCCGATTGGACCGAAATCATATTATAGGGTAAGGCTACTTTCACACTTGCGGCAGCAGGGTCCAGCAGGCTTTTCCAGTGGGGGAACAGCCTGCTGGATCTGTGCTGACGCTAGTCCACTGTGCCTCTGGTAGTCCGCTCCGGCCCCATTCACTACAATGGGGGCAGGCCGGAGGTCCGGCAGCAGCACGGCAAATATACCAAGAGGCAGCTGGAATAAAACTACAGCATGCTGCGTTTTTTTTCCGACCGCCTCTCGGCTTGCTTGCCGTGCTGCGGCCGGACCTCCGGACCGCCCCCCCCATTATAGTGAATTAGTCTGTTGCCGCAAGTTTGAAAGTAGCCTAGTATGGACTTCAAACTATACAGAACGTAGAGCTACGTTTCCTGCCTGAATTCTGTATATATTACAAGCCTGTGAATTGCTAATCGTCCTATATTTAATGCATGTGCATTTCAAGTGATTTACCCACAATGCTCGGGAGCACTTTGATCTGTCCCCTATAGTGGTTAGTTACAACCCCGCACATCTTTGTACTTCCTTTTTTTTTTTTTCGGGGGAAAATTCTTCAAAGCCGCCCTGTCAGCTGCCAAATGTATCAGACCCTTTATTCCAGGTCTCAGAAGAGTTCATTGGAAGCGCGGCAGAGTAAATATAATTACCAGTCACTGGCGAAGCTTGGACTTGACATATAGCGGTAGTAAAAGTGCACAGCCAGGAGATGCTAAAATGAAACATAGTTATATAATTTTCGAATATACTTTTACTATCAATTTTTCATGGGTTTTCAAGATCACTCCTTGTTGTTTCTTATTGTACTGTTTGTTTCCTGGCCATTACTAACAGCAAGGAATGGATGGCAAAGGTTGGCAGGAACAGGGTTAAAGGGATTGTCTCATCATAGACAATGGGGGCATATCGCTAGGATACCACCGCTGGGACCCGCACCTATATCGAGAACAGAGCCCGGCAAGGTGGTGGCTGGAGGACTCCGGACCTCCAAATGAATGGGAGCGTACCGCACATGCACTGCCCCCAACTCCCATTCATTTCTATGGGGTCGACGGAAATATTTTTGTCGGCCCCATAGAAAATGAATGGAGGGCGGCTGTGCATGCGCAGTGTGCCCTCCTTCACTTGCAGGGCTCCGTTCTCTGTATAGGCGTGGGACCCGCACCGATAAGATAATAGTCCATGATGAGACAACCCCTTTAACCACCCTGTTCCTCCCCTTTTGGTCCAGAAGCAGAGGGGAGAGGAAGCATATTGCAGAGCTCCTGCTCCTGTTACAGATTTCTCCAGTGAGAACGACTCCAAATTGTCCTCAAAGCCTTGAGAGTCCAGAGAAGTCCACCTAAGTGAAGAATTGCCACCAACCAACCTGCCTCAATATCCTTGCCAGCACTAGAGAAGAATTGCACTTAAAGCCTGCTGCTTTATGTATTTCAAGTTCTACGTTGCACTTAATAAAAAAGACTTTGTTACGTTGTAATTATGGCCTCTTTCTTTGGTTCTATAACTCCACTGCACCGATCCCCAGGGACCAAAGGTCTGTGGAAGAAAACCATGACACAACACTTCACCAGGGCCATTACCACTCCTATCCTCTACGCTGGCTCCGCAGGGGGTGACAGCATATCTATCCTGCTCCCTTCTTCCCCTCAGTGCCAGAGTAGTGACCCCATAGTGAAAGGGTACAGGCACCATTCATTCATCCCTACTTCTAAATTCATAGAAATATATAGCCATATTTCTTTCTAGAGTGTGGGGAAGGAAATTGTTGGGGCCTTTTATACCAGATATATCTTTTGGGCTGCATGTGAGAAACAGTTTTCTATGCAGCGGAGGAAAGGGCTAACAAGAAATAATTGCAGTGCATCCTTGGAGATGCAGGAGCTGGTTTTTGTGTCATGTGGGCTGCTGTCTGCCATAAAGAAAGGGAAGTAAGTCCTACAAATAGGTGAGTAAAAAAAGAGTTTAAAATTGATGGGATAACCCCTTTAAAGGGTTTCTGTCACCAGATTTTTTGCTATCAAACAGGCTGACATTACAGATGTTGCCAATGTCACCTGATTCTAACTGTGCTGGTTATTTATTACCTAGTGCCCCTGTTTTTCAGTAATTATAACTTTTATTTTATGCTAATTAGCCTTTAGGAGCGGGGGGGGGGGATTACACCTGCTCCTAGAGGCTCCGTTCGCCCACCTCTTGTAACGCCCAGGTCCTCTTGATTGACAGGGCCAGGCAGCGTTGGTCTCCTCCTGCCAGCCCTGTCCTCCGTCTAAATCTCGGGCCTGCGCCGTCCCGTTCAGTATTCGGCCCAGGAGCAGTGAGTAAAGGGCATTTGGCGGCTTCCTCACTGCGCATGCGCTGTGCTCAACTGTGACGTATTCGGGGCAGTCACAGTGAGGAAGCCTGTAATTATGGTTTAGGCCATTGGGTGTCTCATGATTTTATATGGCGTTTTGACCCCCTGGAGAATTTTTGGTTTGCATGTTTCTTAATATCAATAAATACCGGGACTGACCCTCACCCACAAGGTTAACAATAGAATCAACATTCTTACATTAGTTACGAGGTGGGCCAGAGTGATAAAACTTTTTAGAAAAAAGGCATCAGAAGTAATAAAAAAAATAAAAAATAAAAGCATTACTCACCTCTCTGAGTTTCAGCCATTCTCCACTTACTGGTGTTAACTGACACACCGAAAATGGCTGGAGATGCCAGCGTGACCTCAGCCAGTTCTTTGCTGAGCGGGTATTTGTAGCCATTTCCTGTGTGCAGGATCAGGAAGCTGAAACCAGCTGGGACCCAGTAAGCACTGGAACAGCAGCAACAGGGAATCAGTGAGGTGAGTAATGCTTCTTTAATTTTTTTTAAACAATCTACCGTACTTTTCGGGAAAAAAATGAATTATTCAGCAGGATAACTCCTTTAAGGTCAGTGCTGTTACATCCATTCTAAAAAAAAGAAGCCGACTCCATTATCTATTATGGACAGTGGTCAGCTTAAAAAGCCACCACAGTTTGACACCGCAGAATAGGTCATCAATATTGGATCAGGAGGGATACCACATCCCGCTCTGGTTACTGCAGTGCTGCTTCCACTAAATCGAATGGGAACAGGGCTGCAGTTGTTAAATCCTGAAGAACTCCTATAAATTGTACTAGAAAATCACACTTCCTCCATAGGTGGCTGTAGATCAGATAAAGGGCAGACACAAATGTCTGTAACCTGTGATCTCTTCCTACTGTGAGATACGCTGTGCGCAGATGTCACCCCCTGCTGCTCCCCTCCACGCACACATTCATACTATTTCAGAGAAACAATGGGGAGAATGTATTAATTAGTCCTAACAATTAGTCTTAATAAATGTATTAATTAGTCTCAATAAGAAAACTTGCTGGCGTTTGATGCACCACAATTATTAAGAAGTGCATGTGCAGTGACCCAGCGGATCACTGCTAACAGCTAATCTGATGCTTAATGTGATTTAGTGCTCGTGCACACGAACGGATTTTCTTTCCGTGTCCTTTTTTTTGCAGACTGTATGTGGAACCATTCATTTTAATTGGGTTCATAAAAAAAACGGAAATTACTCCATGTGCATTCCGAGTCTGTATGTCCCTTCCACAAAAAAAATAGAACATGTCCTATTATTTTCCACATTACGGACAAGGATAGGACTGTTCTACTAGGGGCCAGCTGTTCCGTTTTGCAAAATTTGCATAACGTAAAACAGAAGGATTTTTTTACATTTTATTTCAGAGGCTCTGGAGCAGAAAAGTGGTTGAAGAGGTTGACTACCAAAGATTTATCAAAAATGTATCATGTTAGCCAAACTTGGCAGATTTTGCATGAATATTGATGTTACATGTTAAACCATTTACCCAGTTCCACGTTTTAGCGATTTTCTGATTTTGCTCCTTGACCCTTTTTACAAATAAAATTAAGGGTTAAAACTCTATTAACCTGAACACTGATTCTTCTGCCTTCATGAAATCCCCACCACATTAGAAATCCAATGATCTTCGCTGTAAACTTACATCAGGGCATCAAAACCACCGACAAAGCATCTGTAAAGGAAGCGTACACGTCTGCATGGGTAGAAGGCATATCAGATGGTATTGGGCCCAAATACTCAGGGGCCCATGTCCACTCAGAGGTGGAGCGTCCGGTAGATTGTACAGGGCCCATTTCTAGTTCTGCTATGTACACCCATGGTTTCTTGCCCTTCCCCTTCTGTGTGCATTAGCCTTCATCCCACTGCTTGCAATATTCCTGTGCTGTGACATCACTGCGTGCATTATACTTGTATGGTGACATCATCATGTGTCGGATTTTCCATACTGCGATGTCTCCATGTGGATGGTGCATTATTCTGTGCTATTATATCATCCCCATCCAGTGACATGGCTGTGAGCATTACTCTTGTGCTCAGACCTGAAAAATCTATTTTTAGTAAATTGTAAAATAATTTGAAGCCCCTTCTCCCCTGATTAAGGGTGTTTTCCAGGACTTTAGTATAGGCCATTAATAGTGTTCCTGCAAGCATACTGTCCCCGTCATTGTATTCATCTACTTGTCCATATGGGAGGCTGTGCCTCCTACTCCAATTTCGTTGATGAGGGGCCTTTAATATTTAAGTCCCAGAAAACCCCTCTAAGGGTGCATTCACATCAACATTTAGCTTTCCGTTCTTCTGATCCATCAGAAGAAGAGAGAGAGAGAAAAAAAAAAACAGGATCCGGTAACAAAAAACGGATCCTGTTGCATCAGTTGTCATCCGTTTGAGCCATTTCCGTCTGAGATCCGTTGTTTTAGACGGAAACAAAAGTACTGCATGCGGGACTATTTTCCTGTCTAAAAAACAGCCTTCTCTCAGCTCACCAAGCACAGCGCCGTACATTGTATAGTGGCTGTACTTGGTAGTGCAGCTCAGCCCCATTCACTTCAATGGGGCTCGGCCATGTGACCACAATGGACAATGGGGCTGTGCCTTTTCAAACAGTTGATCTGCGGGGATCCTAGGGGTCGGACCCCCATCTATCAGATACTGATGACCTATCCAAAGGATGGATCATTAGTTAAAAAATCTCCGAAAACCACTTTAAGGAATCAGATTCATAAAAGGCTCCTATTAATGAATGACAGCAAGCAGAGATCTTTAAAAGATGATGAGACACTAATGAAGAAAGTATATTCGAAAAATTGAATTCAATGTGATATCCGCGGATCATGATCGATCGATCCTCATGATTTTCTAGAAATTTCTCTGATTATTTCATCAGGGCTTTCCATTCCTTCTATGTAGAAATAACACCACCTTTCTTTCCAGTCTTGTAGATTTGACCAATACTCATTAAGTGTTAATGCAAAGCAATTAAGATTTTTCCAATCACTATAATCAGCATAAGCACCATCATCCCCCCGTCATTGAGGAGTGTGCAGCCGCAGTTATCCTTCTCCTTCCTCTGGGGATTTAAGCCTACTGCGGTCGTGATTAGGTTTTTGCAGCCTGGACAGTGAAGAACCAGCAGCAGTTATTAGATTATTAAAGGGGTTATCCCATGACTAATGTAATAAATGAAGATCAGATACCATACAGTACAGGACAATCTCTTTCTAACAAAGCTAGAACCAAGCTCCACCCAGCTTTCCCCAAGCCAGATAATAGTGCAGCTTCCACCTTCCCTGGTATAAGACTTTACATATTCATCAATGTATACTATGTTCTGCAAGTGTTATATCATTGTGATTTGTCCTAGAGATGTTCTTCCAACTGACCTGTGATTTATGTGACTGTTGTAATGCTTGTGATCTGTGGTGATTTTATGGCCCATCCAGATCCTTAGGCTACTTTCACACTGGCGTTTACATATTCCGGTATTGAGCTCCGTCATAGGGGCTCAATACCGGAAAAAAACGCTTCAGTTTTGTCCCCATTCATTGTCAATGGGGACAAAACTGAACTGAAGACAACGGAATGCTCCTAAAAGCATTCAGTTCCGTCTCCATACCGGAGAGCAAACCGCAACATGCTGCGGTTTGCTCTCCGTACTTGGGATCCGTACTGAGACGGATCCGTCATGACCTCCAATGAAAGTCAATGGGGACGGATCCGTTCGGTGTGACACACTAGTAAACAGATCCGTCCTCCACTGACTTTCAATGGAGTTCATGATGGATCCGTCACCTTGCACTTTTCCCTCTCAGCTCCCCCCTCCCTCCAGCAGGGGGCGCTGTGGGGAATCTTCCCATTGTGTGCTCCGTCCTTCTCCTCTGTAGTGTCCCTCTCATCTGGAGCTGCTGGGACAGGTAAGTAACCCCCCCCCTCCCCCTCAACACAGTGTCTGACACGTGTGGGGCCGGAGCGCGGGACCCTTCACCCGCCGGATGTATGCTGCCGCTAGTGTGAAAGTGAAAGTGGCCTTAGCTTTGTTTGTTTACCTACATATAGCATCTCTTCTCATGTGTCTTACTTTAGTGATTCATTGATTAATGAGCTAAATTACCCCTAGTCCTGTGATCACACTTCCTATAAATGTAGACACAGTCTATGGAGAAGCACTCGCAGGGGTCAGCACGAGCCAAAGCACCATCTCTGTCTAAGCGCCTGGCAGTTAATCATGGCAGTTTGACAGGGCAGGAGACGGAGATGCTATGTGTACTACTCAAACAAAGTTGAACTAAGCACAGGTATGTCACAGTATAGTTTCATCCAGGCTCTGGCGCTGTCTACCTTCAAAATCAACCACACCTTCCACCCTCTGTCCCTTCTCTCCACATCAGTCCCTCCCTCCTTCCCTCACCCTTGTTCAGCTCACATACACTTTATACCCTCATACATCACCACGAACTATCTTCCTACACGGTGTAGCATAAAAAACACCAATATAAATCTTTTAACCACTTACTGTCTCCTTCTGTTCTTCTGCAACTAGCTGCAGGGGATATTTCACCAAATCCTGGCCCTCCTTCTGCTGCTAAATTCAGCTTCTCCTCTGCCACACACAGAAACCCCAAAAATCTTATTAATGTTCACTGCACTCGCTCTCCAGTTTCTTTTAACTTTGTAGTAAACTACCCACAATACAAGATTTCTTCCTCTCTTAAGCTCTCTGAACTTGCTGGCTCTTACAGAAACCTGGCTTCAGCCCTCTGACACTGCTTTCCCTGCTGCCCTATCTTATGGTGGACTTCACTTCTCTCATACCCCCAGACCTGATGACAGGCACGGTGGAGGAGTAGGTATTCTACTTTCTCCACAGTGCACATTTCAGGTCACTCCCCCTGTACCCTCTCTCACATTCCTGTCTTTTGAGGTTCACACCATCAGACTCTTCCATCCATTCCCCCTCAGAGTTGCAGTTGTCTATCGTCCCACAGGCTCCCCTCACCAATTCCTGGATCACTTTGCAGCTTGGCTTCCTCACTTCCTGTTTTCTGAATCACCAACTCTTATTACGGGCGATTTTAACATCCCCACTGATGATCCTATCTCCCCATCAGCCGCTCACTTTCTCTCTATAACCTCCTCTCTTGGTCTATCACAACTTACCTCCTCTGCCACACATGAACAGGGCAATACACTTGATCTAGTCTTCTTCCATCACTGCTCAGTTCTAAACTTTAGTAACTCACCCTTCCCACTTTCCAACTACAATCTTCTTTCCTTTACTATTAGGCCCCTTTCACACGGGCGATGTTTCCGCGCGGGTGCAATGCGTGATGCGAACGCATTGCACCTGCACTGAATCCTGACCCATTCATTTTAATGGGGCTTTTCACATGAGCGTTTTTTTCACGCATCACTTCTGCGTTGCGTGAAAAACGCAGCATGTTCTATATTCTGTGTTTTTCACGCAGAACTGGCCCCATTGAAGTGAACGGGTCTGCGTGAAAATCGCATTGCATCCGCACACAAGTGCGGGTGCAATGCGGTTTTAACGCATGGTTGCTAAGAGATGTTGTTTGTAAACATTCAGTTTTTTCGCACGCGCGTGATAAACGCATCAAAACGCTTCGCACCCGCGCGGAAAAAATTGAAAGAACATACGCAATCGCAATCAAAACTGACTGCAATTGCGTGCGGATTTGGTGCGGATGCGTGCGGATTTTCCTGAACGCATCCGGACCAAATCCGGACACGCTCGTGTGAAAGGGGCCTTAAGACCTCTTACTTTTCTCATGACAGTCCTACTTTTCACACTTACAGAAACTTACACACCATTAACTACCAGCAACTTATTAACACCCTACAATTAGCTCTTACCCCAATCTCTTCTCTCTCCTGTTCATATTTGGCTGCCAATCAACATTGGCATTAGCGTTGGAGTCTAGGAGAAAATTGCTAGTTTCCTATGGAGCCCTATTACAGGCAAGGGCTCCATAGGAAATACTATGCAGCAGCCTCTTGCCATTCACAAAGGGAGGGGCTGCTGCACACACACTCCGGCTCCTCCGATCGCCACAAGGGGGAGCCGGAGCATCACTGGAAGCGCGCGCTTCCGGTGTTTCATGCACTCAGATGCCGTGGTCAGGACTGCTATAAGAAAGAGCAGGCCACCCGCGGCTATGGCTCCCACTCCACTGGTGTGGCTCTAGTACGGTGCTGGTCAGGAAAGGGTTGAAGGGGTTTTCTATCCTATGGATAGGTCATCGGTATCTGATCAGTGGGGTCTGACACATGGGACCCCCGCCGATTAGCTGTTTGAGAAGGCTTAGGCTTTTAACTTACCGAAATACAGTTGTTCTGGAGATCCTCTGGTCTTCTCTCGATTACAGCTGAAGCCTGAGCGGGTCATGCCAACCAAGTAATAAAGTCGTGACCCACTTGGGAGTTTGTATCGAAAATATTCTGCTTCAAACTACTGGCGATGCCTCCCCTGCTGTCAGTGACCTCCTGTATTGGTGACCACACATAATAGACAGAATATCAGTGGTCGCCAATGCAGTGGGTCAATGACAGAGAGGAGAAAGGGTAAATATGCAATAGTGCAACGGGTGGCCTCCCCCCAGGGCCCACTAAGGATGTTGTCACGCACGTCCCAGGTGTAGGAATGCCAAGTGGTATAGTGTGGCCTAAATGTCTCTATTATATGTGTCATGGTGCTGCTACCTGGATACGGCTGGACCCCAGGCTTTGGCTCCGATGCAATAAATAGGGGGAATAACTGAGGGATTTTGAGGAATAAATTAGTCCAGACCTTGAGATGAAATCCAGCGCAGTTTTACTTGAGTAGACTTGCATTCAAACAACAATATTGTGGCTTTGTCTTGGTCCCAGCAGGTTATAGCATATAACTGGCAGGCAAATACACTTCTGCTCTATCACTCTGTTGCTCACTGCTGTACTGAAAAGCTATCTGTAAACTTGGATTTCTCCTAGAAGCTGTGATTCACTCCTTGTATTGCGCCAGGGAGCAATTTAGAGTCTTGTCAGCTCCAACATGGATTCTGAACCGGAATCCACACGGACCATCAGACCTTCCCATAGCAGGCGGTAACTACATCTAACTGGATCTCCAACCTTCCTGCAGGAAATGGGACTAGCCCACTCCTCTCCAGAGGGGGGTCAGAATGGCATGGAAAGGTCCATTCTGAGTAATTACGGCTCTGCCTTGTTTGCTGCCACCTGCTGGTACACCAGTCACATCACATATAAACAGTTGCAAAAATGATATTGCATTACATTAAGTGCACATTGTGTAGGACCTGGAATAAAATGCATGGATGACATTTAGGTAAGCCGACGTGGATAGTAGCGGGGCGTAGGAGTGGTAACACCCCTCTGAGGTGTTACAATATTTCTGCTCTAACTTTGATATCTTCAGCAGCATATTATTAAAAAGTGAAAAATATGGTCTATTGCTACTAGCAATAACAAGTAGAGTTAAAAATCATGATGGAGACCAACCTTGGACATTTACACACAAGCAGTGCGGATCACCTTCAGGTCCCTGTGCTTGTAGGAACAGGAGAGCCCTAATTCACCAGCTGTCTATATGTATCATAGGATGGGTGTACGATGGGTGATTGACTGCCATATGCAGCTTTCAGCCATCTCTCCCAGTATTATATACTCTAAATGAGACCTAATAACTTCATTAACATGAATACAGGCGAGAGGTCTGGCCTGCGAATCATTTGTATGCAAATTGCTTGAGCATGATAATTTTGTATTAGAAATGTACCAGGATAAAAGGCATGCAAAAATTACTGCTGCGTCCGGATATGTAGATTATTCCCATCTCTTCCTTTAATTATATTTTTACTTACTGTAAACAGACTGAGATTTTGCAGGAAGAACATTCATTATTATAAAATAATTATTGCAGCTTGCAAAAAATGACATTATAAACTAGACATTTATTTCAAATATTTCAAAAAGGGAACAAAGTCATTAGTTGTTCGCCTTCTCCGCCGTAAAGTTTCTTCAGTACATGTCAATGTGTCCTCCACAGTCCGGTATCATCTTTCTAAAGCCACTTCTACCCAGAGTATCTGAAATTAGAGCTTAGGCCACAATAACCATGCATGGACCACGAGAAGAAGGGAACAAAGTCATTAGATGTGCGCCTTCTCCACCGTAAAGTTTCTTCAGTACATGTCAATGTGTCCTCCACAGTCCGGTATCATCTTTCTAAAGCCACTTCTACCCAGAATATCTGAAATTAGAGCTTACGCCACAATAACCATGCATGGACCACAAGAAGAAGGGAACAAAGTCATTAGATGTGCGCCTTCTGCACCGTAAAGTTTCTTTAAGACACTTCAATGTGTCCTCCACAGTCCTGTATGATCTTTCTAAAGCCACTTCTACCGAAAGTATGTGAAATTAGAGCTTAGGCCACAATAACCATGCATGGACCACGAAAAGAAGGAAACAAAGTCATTAGTTGTGCGTCTTCTCCACCATAAAGTTTCTTCAAGACACGTCAATGTGTCCTCCACAGTCCTGTATGATCTTTCTAAAGCCACGTCTGCCCAAAGTATCTGAAATTAGAGCTTAGGCCACAATAACCATGCATGGACCACGAGAGGAAGGGACCAAAGTCATTGGTTGTGCGCCTTCTCCACCATAAAGTTTCTTCAGTACACGTCAATGTGCTCTCCACAGTCTGGTATGATCTTTCTAAAGCCACTTCTACCAAAGTATATGAAATTAGAATGTAGGCCACAATACCTATGCAGGGACCACAAGAAGAAGGGAAGAAGACTAAAGCTGACCGTACATATTAGAGTATGGATGTCGGCTGAACGCACCGATTTTGGCTGGACTGGGCAACCATCTAATGTGTATGGGGAAGCCTCAGGATTCTTCTCTAAGGGCAGTTGTTAGGGAGATATGACATGTGGAGATAAGCTGCCACTAGAGTTGTCTGGCCAACCACTTATTCCCATCTTTGCATTCAAAATACATGCACACTTGGTCTGAGCCAAACATACATGTGTATGGGGCAGTCAAGAGAAATAGTAGTGGGTCAACCGCTAAAATGTTTGATCAACTTTGGGCTTTTGCTTCCTACTTTGCATTTGGGTAACGTAGATTTTTGCAGTTGATGGGAATCTAAAATAAATAAATAAAAAATTTGTACTACAGATGAGCAATTTTCTTGGAATGCAGTTTGGATCCAATTCAGGTGCAAGTTCAGTTTACCCAAATCAAAGGTACTATTAGGCTTCATTCACACGTCCGTATTTGTGCACATCCTGGAAAACGGTCAGTTTTTTGTGGATCCGTTGTTCCGCAAAAAACTCAGTTTTTCAAGCACATCCGTTCCATTTTTCCGCAATAAACGGGAAGGATGTATCCGTATGTCATCCGTTTTTCAGCAAAAAACTAAAGGAGGAATCAAATCTTTTTTTTTTTTTTCTACCCTCCTGGAACGGAATCCGCAAATGCCTTTCCGCATGTCTTCCGCATTTTTGGAGGTTCCATAGACTTGTATTGCGCTACGGACCGCAAAATCGGGATAGAAGTAGGACAGGAGGATTTCTTTATGCGGACAGCACACGGTGTACTGTCCGCATTTTTTCGGGACCCATTGAAATGAATGGATCCGCACCCTATCCGCATAATTGTCAGAAAATGCGGAAACGGATGCGGAAAGGATGCGGATACAAAATACAGACGTGTGAATGGAGCCTTAGATGCAGAGAGACTCGCAGATGGAACATAAGTCATGCAATTCAGCTTTCCAGCATGTCATCTGCAGGTGAAAGGCCTTGGTCAGGATCCAGGGGATACTATTTCTTTTTATATGTGTGGTGTGGTGTGGTGAGTACTGTTGGCCAAGCAACATTCCTCTGAGTTTCTGGGGAAAAAGATATGCAAATTAGCTTTCTTTCTAAAAGGAAAAGACAGCTAAGCCTCTGATGCCAGGAGATGTAAGGGTTAATAGCAGGTGGAGTGTGGTTTGATTATTGTATTGAGAGCATTGTGATCCATTTTGTATTTACTACTGGATGCAGCAGTATGTTGTATATTAAAATGAAATACGAGGTATTGTTAATTGAATGATTGATTGGAGTAAATTAATACAATTTTTTTGCTGAAAAATACAGTATATTTCTATGCATATTTACACATACCTTATCATGTTTCATAGATCAGTTTTCCCTTAGCCTAAAACCGTTCAATCAGTGGTTTTTCATAATAAGATTTTTCCCCAGCGGCTGTTTTGAACTATTCAATCAGCACTTTTTCTTAATAAGAAGTTTTATTTATTGCTATGTTTGTGCTTCATAGATCAGTTTTCCACAATTTCTTTATCTACAGTCATGGCCAAAAGTTTTGAGAATGACACAAATCTTCTATTTTCACATGATCTGCTGCCCTCTGGTTTTTATGTGTGTTTGTCAGATGTTTTTATCACATACAGAAATATAATTGCAATCATATTATGAGTAACAAAAACTTATATTGACAGTTAGAATGAGTTAATGCAGCAAGTCAATATTTGCAGTGTTGACCCTTCTTCTTCAGGACCTCTGCAATTCTCCCTGGCATGCTCTCAATCAACTTCTGGACCAAATCCTGACTGATAGCAGTCCATTCTTGCACAATCAATGCTTGCATTTTGTCAGATTTTGTAGGTTTTTGTTTGTCCACCCGTCTCTTGATGATTGACCACAAGTTCTCAATGGGATTAAGATCTGGGGAGTTTCCAGGCCATGGACCCAAAATCTCTATGTTTTGTTCCCTGAGCCATTTAGTTATCACCTTTGCTTTATGGCAAGGTGCTCCATCATGCTGGAAAAGGCATTGTTGATCGCCAAACTGCTCTTGGACGGTTGGGAGAAGTTGCTCTCGGAGGACATTCTGGTACCATTCTTTATTCATGGCTGTGTTTTTAGGCAAGACTGTGAGAGAGCCGATTCCCTTGGCTGAGAAGCAACCCCACACATGAATGGTTTCAGGATGCGTGCAGATGCACTCACACCTGCCTGCTGCCATTCCTGAGCAAGTTCTGCACTGCTGGTAGCCCGATCCCGCAGTTGAAACACTTTTAAGAGACGGTCCTGGCGCTTGCTGGTCTTTCTTGGGCGCCCTGGAGCCTTTTTGGCAACAATGGAACATCTCTCCTTGAAGTTCTTGATGATGCGATAGATTGTTGACTGAGGTGCAATCTTTCTAGCTGCGATACTCTTCCCTGTTAGGCCATTTTTGTGCAGTGCAATGATGACTGCACGTGTTTCTTTAGAGATAACCATGGTTAACAGAAGAGAAACAATGATGCCAAGCACCAGCCTCCTTTTAAAGTGTCCAGTGGTGTCATTCTTACTTAATCATGACAGATTGATCTCCAGCCCTGTCCTCATCAACACCCACACCTGTGTTAATGGAGCAATCACTGAAACGATGTTAGCTGGTCCTTTTAAGGCAGGGCTGCAATGATGTTGAAATGTGTTTTGGGGGATAAAGTTCATTTTCTAGGCAAATATTGACTTTGCAAGTAATTGCTGTTAAGCTGATCACTCTTTATAACATTCTGGAGTATATGCAAATTGCCATTATAAAAACTGAAGCAGTAGACTTTGTAAAAATTAATATTTGTATCATTCTCAAAACTTTTGGCCATGACTGTACTAAGCTTCTAGTGGTAGCCTCAAACTGTTTAAAAATGTTTGGCTGCCGGAGAGGACTCGGTTGGGGTACTATTTCTCCTTATCGAGAGCGCTGAGCATGAATGAGGAGTATTGTAAGCCAATCAATGTTCCTCATGGTTTCCGGGAAAACACATTTGCATATCTGTCATCTGCTGGCATCAGAGACTTTGCTGTCTTTCCCTTTTGAAAGGAAAGCTAATTTGCATAGCCTACAATATGCCACACCACTACGCCTACTAGGTACTCGGCATAAGGAAAAATAGTATCAAGTTGAATTCCAAATTGGACAAATCAGTTTGCTCAACTTTATCTTGTGCCCCTGATTGCATTTTTAGAGGGGCTGTCTGCTTTTTTATATTGATGAACTATCCTCGGGACCCCCGCCAATCAGCTGTTTGAAGAGAATCCGGTGCTTGTACAAACACTGTATTATCTTCTCTGTTTACCCGAATTCCATCAATTCCATTGTCCCCATTTGTTTCAATGGGTCACTTCTTTCCTATTCACTTGAATAGGAGGAAGCAGTCCCATTGAAGTGAATGGGACAGCGCTGTTGACGACTAACAGGTAAACTGAGAAGTGAACACAGCGTTTGTACAAGCACTGCATTCTCTTCAAACAGCTGATCGACGGGGTGCCGGGTGTTGACACCTCACCAATCTGATACTAAGATATCAATATAAAAAAGCAGACAGCTCCTTAACCCCTTTGCGCCCAGCGCCATACATGTACGGTGCTTGGGCGATGCGGGCACATGGCGCCCGCTCGCGGATGCGGCGGGCGTCATGGCCGGCAAGTCTCTGCTGTTTCTGCTGTCTCTGCCACTACTTACCGCCATCGGCGGCGTCTTCCTCGGAGATTAGATGCCGTGATCACACGTGATCACGGCATCTAGTTGCGTCTCAACCCGGAAGCATTCGCTTCAGGGTGGTGTACAGACACCCCGTGTGGCCAATCGGGGTGTCTGTACACCATATGAAAACTGTAATCCTCGCTGGTGAGGATTACAGTTTTCAAAGTGCAATTCTTATTCTGGCCACTAGATGGCAGGCCAGGATAAGAAATGAGCAATTCTTGGATTTCTGAGTCTATAAAATCCATAATTGCTCATAAAGGGAAAAAAAAAGCCACAATATATAAGCCCATATATGAGCTTTCAAATAGTAAAAAAAAAAATTAAAAAAAATGTTAAAAAATAAAAAAGATGTAAAAGTTCAAATCACCCCCCTTTCCGTATAAGTAAAAAATAAATACCTAAATAACAATAAATATAGACATCATGGGTATCACCGTGACCGAAAATGCCCGTACTTTTAAAATATAAAAAAAAAAATTCCAATATGGCGAATTGTGTGGCGGAAAAAAGCGTCCAAATGGCCATTTGCCGTTTTTTGTCGCTTTTTTTTCTAAAAAAAATTAAATAAAAAGTGATCAAAAAGTCATACACACCCCAGAATGGTATCAATAAAAACTTCAGATCGTCCCGCAAAAAATGAGCCCCCATACAACTCTGTACACATAAATACCAAAAAGTTATAGGGGTCAAGATTTGACAAGGAAAAAAAAAAAAAAAAAAAGGGCAACTTTCTAATTATTTTATCACTATGAAAACGCAGGAAAAACTATACATATTAGGTATTGCCGGATTCGTACTGACCAGTAGAATGAAAGTAATGGATCAGTTTTAATGCACATCGAACGCTGTAAATAAGAAACCCGTAGAACTGTAGCGGAATAGCGTTTTCTTTGCAATTTCACCCGGTTTGGAATTTTTTTTCCGCTTCCCACTACACCGTATGCAATATTACATGGTGGCGTTGGAAAGTACAACTTGTCCCGCAAAAAACAAGCCCTCATACAGCTATGTGAACAGAAAAATAAAAGAGTTATGGCTGTTTGAAGGCAGGGAGCGCAAAACGAAAATGCAGAACCGAAAAAGCTCCGGGCGCGAAAGGGTTAAATCTCATCCTGCATTTCCATGTCTGAGAACCAGCAAAACATTTACATACATCTCCTTGTGGGTGATATTAGTTTGTACTTTTATGAGTTTAGTACTTGAGGTTTATTGCTTCTTTAAAAGCTCTTCGTAGGTTTCTGAAGGAGCTGCAGTACAATGCAGCGTAGCCTTGACTGGCTCCTAATGGGAAATATAACATGAATGCTACAATCTAACGACTGGAGAAACTCATTAATTGTAGGCAAGGATGACCATTCCCTTGGCCTTTTGGGAAATAAAGTCTTCAGTACAATCTAGTAATAAACAAGAGCAATCATCCCCGTGGTCTCCAAAAAGTTTACGTCCTGCATATGATTGGCAAAGCTCGTCATTTGTAGCCGAGTGTGATAAAAGAAATGGTATGGAATCTGTTTTCCAGAATGATACATAAGAAATAAAATGTATATAAACCTGTATTACATATTCAGAGCAGTAATCTTTGGCTTTCCAGTCAGACAAGGTTTTGTGCACAGGACAAATCTATACAAACTATGTGAGTGCTGCTATATGGTGCCTCCATTATTCACCAATTTCTACCACAATAGCAGGGAGTCTGCATCTGTATAACTAAGCAAAGGAAGGTATCCCTATGACATCTACGATGCAGTATTACGAGTTGGTACCACATGGACCTCTAGCATAATGTTTTGCATGAGCCTCTACTCCAATAATTAGAGGCTATGGACACATTTGCATTGATTTTTATTATTGTTCATTTTTTTCTTAAATGCAAAATGAAGCAACTTTCTGTTGCAGAGTATGGCTGCTGGGTGCAGCAGAGTCAGTTTAGATCAGACATTGTGGAGTAACAGGAACTGGGTTTATTGGAACATGCATGTAATAACTGAAGGTTATCTAACATGGTGAATGACACAGAAAGGAAAAAGAAATCAGTGAGTTCACTTCAATGTACAGGAAATACAAAATATCATAGAAATGCACAGAGAGACTATAAGTGAAGCATTAGTAACAGCAGCATATAGTGTCAACAATAAACTGCAGTCAATCCAGCAGAAGTCACTCCAGCAATAGATCAAGCTGTAAGCTGTTGTATCTCCAACACTTTCTAAACAGTGTTCATTAAAAACTTCTTATCATTTTGCATATGTAGAGAGTGTGTAACTCCTACACCTAGATACTGGTGCTGCTGAATCTGGAATAAATCCCTCAGAGCTCTGTTTTTCTTTCTCAGGGCTGTCTCTGCTCTCCTCCTCCCTTCAATTAGTATAACAGATAGCAGCAGAGAGGAGGAGGATTTTAAACACAGCAGGTGTATGTGGAGTTGGGATGATGGAATTAGGAAAGGCAGTTCACACAGGCGGTAGATGTAGAACAAAACAAGCATGAGGCACTTGGCAGGAGGAATACAGCAACATCCTGGACACATGGATCCAGCATGTATTACTGGGAAGGAAACTGAGCACTGTTGGCTGGACTACATTACTCCAAGCCTACTTCCTGGTCTCCCTAATGAGAAAGAGTACCCTGAAGAATACTTCCATGGCCAAGTGGCTAACCGGGGATATTTTCTCTTGAGATGCTCAGTACTCTTGTCCTTTTAGAAGAAAAACTGGCTTGTATGTCTTGTTCAGAGAAGTGTAATACCGGTATACTCAGCACTCTGGTCCTTTTGGAAGGAAAATTGACTTGTATTTCCAGTGGAATATTATGTGTGGGTCTTCGTCTCTCATTCACCTGAAACTAATCACAAGAAATACAGGTTTGTTAGAATTGGACTTTTTAGGAAATTCAGGTTGACTTCCAAAGCAAACACATCTACTGAGAAAAGTCTGGAACTAGCAGCAGATTGTAAACTGAAACTTAATGCAATGTTTTTTTTCCTCTAATGTATGTAGAAGCTTAAAAATGAAAGGTCACTCTCAGTAATGTTGCCAAACGTGTCACCTGCCAGAACTTTAAAAGTGACAGACTTGACCTGAAGTGTAGGTGGTCCAGGTGCTAAGGCTAGCACATAACATTGTAGACTTCTCCAGCCAAGCAGACTTACGGAGAAGTTTTAGGTCTTGTAAGGTTCCTGTGTCTACATTTTTACACTGCTGGCAGGAGACACCATCAGCAACATTTATGAAAGTTCAGATCAATTTCTTGTCGGTATCACTGAGACTGACCAGCATTGCCTCTGTTTTTCAGATAGTGTTTCGGAAAATAAGTGATGTCAAAAGAGAGGAAGAAGAGTGGATGAAAAGTAAAAATGAAGCCCCTCTGATCCTCCCTCCTGACCATCCAGTCCGAAGACTGTTTCAAAGGTTCCGTCAGCAGAAGGAGGCTCGTCTGGCAGCAGAACGAGGAGGCAGAGACCTTAATGACCGAGATCTAGAGAAAGGCAATATACTGGTGGAGCATTCTGCTCGCAACACAATAAAAGCCAGCCTTGTTACCGTCACCGAAAGCCCTGCTACTCCAGTATCTTACCAAGCGGCGTCTACCTCTGGTGTGTCAGACCGAGCTAAGCTCCACGCTCCAGTATCTGAAACCACTGGAGGTAAAGTGGCTGGGGAGTTGGTGAAAAGGAAAGGGTGGGCAAGGTTTAGAGATGCATGTGGGAAAGGGGAGGATTGGAACAAAGTGTCTAAAGCAGAGTCTATGGAAATATTACCTGACAGAACTAAACCCTCAGGGGAGGCCACATTGAAGAAGACAGATTCCTGTGACAGTGGTATTACAAAAAGTGATTTACGTTTAGACAGTGTTGGGGAGACTAAGAGTCCCCAGGATCGAAGTCCTGTGCAGGCCGAAGTTAAACACACTTTTTATCCCATTCCAGAACAGACTCTGCAAGCTACAGTTTTAGAGGTGAAGCATGAGTTAAAGGAAGACATAAAAGCTTTGAATACAAAAATCACAAATATCGAAAAACAGCTCGCCGAAATACTAAGACTATTAGCATCAAGAAGGTGTTCCCAGTCACCACAAGAGATCTTTGAAATATCTCGGCCCCAGTCTCCAGAGTCAGAAAGAGATATATTTGGATCCAGCTAGAAGAACCTGAGGACAATAGAGTCATTGTAAACATGCCCAGACCACCATGGTTCCAGCGCTGCCTCCCATATGGTTTTATACTCTATGGAGGGTAGAAGGATCTCCAACCTTCTCCAAGATGAGCATGTTCTTGGCTGAACATGGACTACATCTCCAAGGTGGGCGACCGACGTGTAAAAGTAATGACATGGGTGGTATTAATTCATTCTATATCTGGATGGACTTGCCCACTACTATGTGAATTTTACACATGTATCTAGAAGCCAGAAGAGGACAAGAACCGAGACACAGATGATGGCGGTTGTATTTCTCTCAACCTTTGAAATAGAATTATGAATTACTAACTTTACAACCGACTGAGAAGAGAGGGGCCGACGCACTTTTATATCAGAGAATTGGGAAGTCGTTTTAGGATATTTCTTCCCAAAAAAAAGCATGCCTTATGTGACTGAATTTCACCCTTGTCCAGTTGGAGGGATGGACAAGACGGCCTGTATGACTGAATGAAACATCTGTCATTGCTGCAGCCTTTATAAAAGCTTGCCACCCACTGAATGTCACAATATATCGACGACGTTGTGCTCCTTAGGGTCCTTCATGGGGCTTTTGATTTGAATAGAAAGCTGGGAAATCCCGATATATCTATTTTTATAGGTTCCCTTCTGCTTTAGAGAAGGAATCAGAAACGTTTTAGGATTATGAGGTGCAGTACCTTCTTGCACCCTGCAGATGTCGCTGTTTTTTTCTCTTGAATGTTAATGGAGGCGTGAATCAGAAACAGAATTTTTAGCAATAGCATACAGCGCCACCTGCAGGTTATAGGGAACTGCATCAAAGCATATATCTCCTAGTAGGTTGTGCCGTTTTAACTGACGAGTCTTCCAATGTGCTAAATATATAATGACTGACCAAATGGATAGCGTTATAAGTGAGCATGAGAACACTTTTGGGGTATAGATATTGCACGTTTTGTTATATTAAAGGAACAATCCAGGCAAAAATATATACGCTGAGTATATCACGCTTGCCAGTGCAGTGGTTGGTAAATTTGGGGCATTTAATCCCAGCCCCCAAACACGCACAGGACCACCCACTTATGGACAGGGCTTACACAAGCTCTGCCCATTTCCAGCCCAGGACAGCCAGAATTTGCTGGGAACTTGCAAGGAACAGTCCTTGCAAGTTTTGGACTGTTGGCAACTATAGTATAAGACCTGAGGGGGTGAAGCATGACTCAGGAAATCAAATTATATCCCTAGGTCGATCACCCCCCCCCCCCCCCCCCTAGGGATTTCACAGACTGGAGTGTTCCTTTAACACCTAGTACTAGTAGTCTCCAGGTTACTACCAGTTTTAGCGTGATGGCATCCTTCAGTACTCCCCAGTGCTCTTGTTTCAGCTTTTAGATGTGTAATATATTGTGACATTCAGGCTGTATTTTTATGATCCATCGTCATTAACTTTTTTGAAAAGATGCTTATATTTTGATATCTTACGTTCCTAAGCACTCCCACAAAAATGTTTATTCTCTGACCTGCTAGAAAGTTGCATGAAGTAAGCTGTAGTGAAGGTAATCGTCTTAAAAGTGACTGTATTTGTGAGTTATAACCTCCCTTCTGATCCTCAGCTACTCTGACTCTCCAAATAACACAGCATTTTATGTGTGGACTGGAAATCAGTTTATCTATATATTCCTAAGGGAGCCTCAATGTCAGTCTCATCGATATGAATAAAAAAGTAACTGACTTCCTGTCCTGTGTCAATTGGAGATCAGAGTGCTGGTTACATGACACAGCTGGCGCTCAGCATGGAGGTAAGAAGATTACATCATGTACCTTTCTAACAGGTCAAAGAATAAAACATTTTTTGTGGGAGTGCTTCTTTAATGCACGCACCTAGGTCCCATGTGTCAGCACTGCTGAAAAAAAGAAAACCCAGCCTTGTTGCCCATAGCAACCTATCAGAGCTCAACTTTCATTTATTAAACTGCACTCCGGGTTGCCATGGGCAACAAGGACAGATTTTCTTCCTTTTAAGTCAGTTTTGATCACTTTCCTATGTTCTAGAGTTCGGTACATATCCAGATCTGTCTATATTTGTCATATATAGTATATAATAGAGATATATTGCATATGGGCCACAATATATGGGGCAGACTTTTGAAAACTGTCTAAAAGTAAAACTTCCTTTTTTGCTCATAGCAACCAGTCACAGCGCATTAGAAAAAAAATTGATGGGTTGCTATGGGCAACAAAGACAGAATTTTTAGACAGTTGCACAGATCTCCCCTTTAGTCGATCATGTCACCATTTGTCCCGCTGGTTGGTGATGATACCACTAAAATAGTAAAAAATAAATATATATATATATATATATATATATATATAGTATAATCTATTGTTCTAAAGCAGTGGTCCCCAACATGGGGCTCTCCGGCCTTGAGAAAACTACAACTCCCAGTCACTGGTTGCCATGGTATGCTGGGAGTTGTAGTTTTACCACGAATGGAGTGCCCTGGGCTGAGGACAACAGATTTTTCTATCAGGGATATGAAATGTGTTTTGCACAGATTAAAGTAGCCAGTACTGTAAAGTCTATAATCATTACACGAAGCCTTTGACCTGACAACGCAGTGTGACAAATCGGAAGCTGGAGACGGAAAGTTCTACTTGATATAAATGATTTCCACCGCTGTCCGATACAGCTGCAGGGATGTGAAGGATGACACGACAAATGTTGAGCCACATTGTGCTTGGCAAGTGGTTTTCCTTTACTGGGGAGAGGAGCTTTACCCATTGGCTTTCAATCAATGGAATTGCTTTTCTGTGACATCTGCTCCTCTCCAGAAGACCATCTTGTGTTTCTTCAGAATAACGATTTCTATTAGCTGATGGCGCGGTCCACAATATTGCATCTTCCACAACTTCCTCCTGCAGAGGTTTCCATCTTGGGATTTTCTCTCTCCCCTAGTAATTACTCCAGTAGATTAATGTACACGTGATGCGTCCAGGTACGGTTAGGGACAGGTCGGCTGCTCTACTGGTTTATTTTGTGTGTATTCTATTCTTTATATAATTATCATTATTTAAGAATATACCAAAGATCACCTAGGTTATTTCTTTGTTTGGCCGCTTTAAAATGTACACATTATCTATCTATCTATCTATCTATCTATCTCTATATCTATCTAATTATCTATGATCTATCTCTCTAATATCTATCTCTAATATCTATCATCTATCTATCTATCTATCTATCTATCTAATAGCTATCTATCTAACTCTAATATCTATCTTCTATCTATCTGTCTATCTGTGTGTCTATCTATCTGGCATATGGCTATATGGATACAGCAAAGACAAGATGGAAACTTTATTCGTCTGTCTATCTATCTAATACCTATTATCTATCTCTCTAATATCTATCTATCTAACATAAGGCTATATGGATACAGCAAAGAAGAGATGGAAACTTTATTCATCTGTCTGTCTATCTAATTTCTATTATATTTCTCTCTAATAACTGTCTATAATCTATCGATCTGTCTATCTATGTATCTAATATCTATCTCTCTAATATCTTCATCTATCTAATATCTATCTATCTATCTATCTAATATCTATCTACCTGATATCTATCTATCTATCTATCTATCTATCTATCTATCTATCTATCTATCTATCTATCTATCTATCTACCTGATATCTATCTATCTATTATATCTAATCTGTCTAATCTATCTATATCTATACATTTTTATTTCTATCTATCCTATTCAAAAAACTGTGAAAAGCGGGTTGACACCCTCCCTAAGACGATCACGTGAGATGTACATGGTCCATTCTATCACATTTCTTTGTATTCAGTAAAATACAACTAGCAAGCAAACCACTGGATTTCAATCAGAATAAAAGATATAAAATAGTTATGGCCGCATATTGGTTCATAGACCTTGTTTGAGTCACTTTATATATTTGTGCATCAGGCACCAAAAATTAGATTGTAAGCTCTATGGGGCAGGAACTCACAGTGCCTGAAAATATTTTGTTACAGCACTATTCAAGAGTAAATCTATTGTTGAGACTGTATATAACTGTAAATCTCCTGTATATATCTGTATGGCTATATATTTCTGTAGGGAGAAGATCATATATTGAGGTTTCTGGCCAGTCCGAGCTTGCAATATGCTGTTTTTTAGTGCAGGGACTTTAAGTGGCTTTTTATGAAATACCAAACTGATATTTCTTGTGCCGTTAAGGCAGCGTGTATCACGTCCCAGAAGTTTATGTCTCATCTCCATGTCTTTTTATTGAGGATTAGAAGACTTGAATATTACGCATTTGTATTGTATTCCCTGGTTCCTGTTTGTGTGGTGTTAACGTCTTGTCTTGAAGATTGTATTTTACTGTATGTGTGTTACTCTTCACAGTCTGACCAATGGGCGTTTGACAAATTTACATTTTTTTCTTAAAAATTTCCTTTTGCTGCTCAGCTCATCAATGTCTCTCCTTTAACGTGTCTTCTCTGAATCCAAAATGACCAAAGATGGATTCATGTGAACATCTATAGTTGATATAATCAAGTCATAATGAGCATTTGCCCAATCTGTACCAAGACCAATTACCTACCATAGGATTTGATTCACAATGGTGGAGCTCAAGGGCAGACAACAGTTGGCACCCAAAGCCTCACCCGTCTACTGTTATCCTTAGACCCTTCTCTTTCACATCTGAGTCTTGGCTTCATAATGGAGGCCAAGATCCTGTGCTAGATCCCTCTTATGACAAACTCTATTGATTTATAATAGGTTTAATTGCAGTCTCCGTTATTTTGAGGGCTACCTTAAGGTTTAGGCCTACTGTGTCAGCCCTATTGATTGGACTAAACTTTTGGACTTAAACCTTTAATCTGCTATCAGGTATTACTGTTGCAGTAACTGGTAGTACTGTTCCTGTATCAGCTAGTACTCTTCCAGTATCAACTAATAATGTTCCAGTATCAGCTAGAACTGTTCCAATATCAGAATATCAGCTAGTGCTGTTCCAGTATGAGGTGCTGGAGTTCCAGTATCAGCGATTAATATTCAACTAATAATGTTTTAGTACCAGCTAGTACTGTTCCAGTATCAGCTTGTGCTATTCCAATATCAAGTAGTGGTGTTTCATTATCAGCTAGTACTGTTCCAGTATCAGGTAGTGGTATTCCAGTATCAGATAGTGCTGGTCCAGTATCCACTAGTTCTATTCCAGTATAAGCTAGTACTGTTCCAGTATTAGGTAGTGGTATTCCAGTATCAGATAGTGCTGGTCTAGTATCCACTAGTTCTATTCCAGTATAAGCTAGCACTGTTCCAGAAACAGCTAGTACTGTTCCAGTATCAGTTAGTGTTCTTCCAGATTCAGGTAGTGGTTTTCCAGTATTGGGTAGTAATGTTTCAGTATTAGTTAGTGCTGTTCCAGTATCAAGCTAGTGCTGCCCCAGTATCAGCTAGTGCTGTCTCAGTATCAGCTAGTGCTGTCTCAGTATCAGCTAGTGTTGTCCCAGTATCAGCTAGTGCTGCTCCAGTATCAGCTAGTGCTGATCCAGTATCACCTAGTGCTGTTCCAGTATTACCTAGTGCTGTCTCAGTATCAGCTAGTGCTGCTCCAGTATTAGCTAGTGCTGTTCCAGTATCAGCTAGTGCTGTTCCAGTATTACCTAGTGCTGTCCCAGTATCAGCTAGTGCTGTCCCAGTATCAGCTAGTGCTGATCCAGTATCACCTAGTGCTGTTCCAGTATTATCTAGTGCTGTCCCAGTATCAGCTAGTGCTGTCCCAGTATCAGCTAGTGCTGTCCCATTATCAGCTAGTGCTGTCCCATTATCAGCTAGTGATGTCCCGTTATCAGCTAGTGCTGCTCCAGTATCAGCTAGTGCTGCCCCAGTATCAGCTAGTGCTGTCCCAGTATCAGCTAGTGCTGTCCCATTATCAGCTAGTGCTGTCCCAGTATCAGCTAGTGCTGTCCCATTATCAGCTAGTGCTGTCCCAGTATCGGCTACCGCTGTCCCGGTATCAGCTAGCGCTGTCTCAGTATCAGCTAGCGCTGTTCCAGTATCAGCTAGTGCTGTCCCAGTATCAGCTAGTGCTGTCCCAGTATCAGCTAGTGCTGTCCCAGTATCAGCTAGTGCTGTCCCAGTATCAGCTAGTGCTTTCCCAGTATCAGCTAGTGCTGTTCCAGTATGAGGTGCTGGAGTTCCAGTATCAGCGATTAATATTCAACTAATAATGTTTTAGTACCAGCTAGTACTGTTCCAGTATCAGCTTGTGCTATTCCAATATCAAGTAGTGGTGTTTCATTATCAGCTAGTACTGTTCCAGTATCATGTAGTGGTATTCCAGTATCAGATAGTGCTGGTCCAGTATCCACTAGTTCTATTCCAGTATAAGCTAGTACTGTTCCAGTATTAGGTAGTGGTATTCCAGTATCAGATAGTGCTGGTCTAGTATCCACTAGTTCTATTCCAGTATAAGCTAGCACTGTTCCAGAAACAGCTAGTACTGTTCCAGTATCAGTTAGTGTTCTTCCAGTTTCAGGTAGTGGTTTTCCAGTATTGGGTAGTAATGTTTCAGTATTAGTTAGTGCTGTTCCAGTATCAAGCTAGTGCTGCCCCAGTATCAGCTAGTGCTGTCTCAGTATCAGCTAGTGTTGTCCCAGTATCAGCTAGTGCTGCTCCAGTATCAGCTAGTGCTGATCCAGTATCACCTAGTGCTGTTCCAGTATTACCTAGTGCTGTCTCAGTATCAGCTAGTGCTGCTCCAGTATTAGCTAGTGCTGTTCCAGTATCAGCTAGTGCTGTTCCAGTATTACCTAGTGCTGTCCCAGTATCAGCTAGTGCTGTCCCAGTATCAGCTAGTGCTGATCCAGTATCACCTAGTGCTGTTCCAGTATTATCTAGCACTGTCCCAGTATCAGCTAGTGCTGTCCCAGTATCAGCTAGTGCTGTCCCATTATCAGCTAGTGCTGTCCCGTTATCAGCTAGTGCTGCTCCAGTATTAGCTAGTGCTGCCCCAGTATCAGCTAGTGCTGTCCCAGTATCAGCTAGTGCTGTCCCAGTATCAGCTAGTGCTGTCCCATTATCAGCTAGTGCTGTCCCAGTATCAGCTAGTGCTGTCCCAGTATCAGCTAGTGCTGTCCCATTATCAGCTAGTGCTGTCCCATTATCAGCTAGTGCTGTCCCAGTATCGGCTACCTCTGTCCCAGTATCAGCTAGCGCTGTCTCATTATCAGCTAGTGCTGTTCCAGTATCAGCTAGTGCTGTCCCAGTATCAGCTAGTGCTGTCCCAGTATCAGCTAGTGCTGCTCCAGTATCACCTAGTGCTGTTCCAGTATTATCTAGTGCTGTCCCAGTATCAGCTAGTGCTTTCCCAGTATCAGCTAGTGCTGTCCCAGTATCAGCTAGTGCTGTCCCAGTATCAGCTAGTGCTTTCCCAGTATCAGCTAGTGCTGTCCTAGTATCAGCTAGTGCTGTCCCAGTATCAGCTAGTGCTGTCCCATTATCAGCTAGTGCTGTCCCATTATCAGCTAGTGCTGTCCCATTATCAGCTAGTGCTGTCCCATTATCAGCTAGTGCTGCTCCAGTATCAGCTAGTGCTGTCCCATTATCTGCTAGTGCTGTCCCATTATCTGCTAGTGCTGTCCCAGTATTGGCTACCGCTGTCCCAGTATCAGCTACCGCTGTCCCAGTATCAGCTACCGCTGTCCCAGTATCAGCTACCGCTGTCCCAGTATCGGCTAGCGCTGTCTCAGTATCGGCTAGTGCTGTCCCAGTATCGGCTAGCACTGTCCCAGTATCAGCTACCGCTGTCTCAGTATCAGCTAGCGCTGTCTCAGTATCAGCTAGTGCTGTTCCAGTATCAGCTAGTTCTATTCCAGTATCAGCTAGTGCTGCTCCAGTATCAGCTAGTTTTGTTCCACTATAAGCTAGTACTGTTCCAGAATCAGTTAATGCTGTTCCACGGCTGCTCTCTGTTCATTTTGGCAGTCCTGTTCTGGAGATAGGTGCAGCTCACACGTCTGGGACCTGCTCCTATCTGACATTGATGGCATATACTAGTGACATACCATCAATGTCAGGTAGGAGCAGGTCTCAGATGGGCCAATCCCTTTAAAAGAATTGCGAAAACCCAGCGTTTTATGGATATGTAAGAAGAATAGTTCCGTTTCAACCACCTTTGCCAGCTGCTACCTGACACTGAGTCAGACAACCTGTTTTTACAACAAATGGAAGCTATTAATTAAAACCCACACTATATCTTAGCAGTCCTGAGTCTTGCATTGCGCCGCTCAGAAGCCTACATAAATCTCAGCAGAAAGACTTTTGCAATAAAAATGCAGTATTTTGCCGTAAGATTTTTTGGTGAGTGATGGGTTCAAGTCAGTGATTCATCTATTGAGCTCTTGAAGAACAGTCTCACTCTTTACAGCCACTGCCTGGAGTAAAAGCAGTTCTATAGGAAAAGAAATGTCAGAATCCTTTGACTAATGATGGCGCATGGAAAGTAATTTCATCTACGTAACGTTTTATTTTCCTTAGTTGATATTTGAGATAGAATTATGATGTTTTAAAGTCGAGACAACATCAATTCAGTCAACATAATTGATTATAGCTTGTGGCTTATGTCTTAGTTTTCTAGCTTTATTTTAGTCAATGATGATGAAAGTCAATCTTTCAGTCTAGCGTAGTCAATTCCGTGTCCAAATGAACCCACCCTGCCTCTATTATTAATGTATCTCCAAGAGACTTCATAGTCCTAGAACTTCCAGTGGTTTAAAGCGGCGTGAATTGGGATGATCCCCCATGCACTTACCTACTGGACATGGTGCTTCCATCATAAAAGAGGTTATGCCTATTAAAATATGTAATTTATTACTTTTATGGAAAAGGATTGACCCATCCTAGTGAGAACTTACCATGGGGCCTTTGAAGAGAAGGAGCCAACCCTAGTTGGTAAATCTCTTCAACGTGGTTCTCCAATTGAGATACCTTATGAGCAAGATTTGCTCTAAAATGTAGCTCTCACTACGGTGGCCGGGCATTTGAATGAGCACCATGTAATACTACCTATGTCTGGAAGGAAATGTCTGGTGCCTTGGAGCTCCTCCAGCCATAAACTGCTGATTCCAGGAGGTCATATAAGGCAATCAGTTGGCTTTCCTCTATGTAGGGAATCTCCAGTTGGCACAGATCCTTTAAGCAACCATATCTTATGCAAATATTATTAAAGTAAACTGATTTTCATTGCATGTCTGATCTGAATAAAATGTACAATGCCTAGTGACCGTGTAGTATATAGGAATAGTGTAAGGTGTAGATGCGGGAGTATGCATAAGCTTTGATTGGGAAGCACTGTTGATTAGAGAGGTTAGTATAAGCTAAAGTGGGAAAATAAGGTGAAGTGTAAAGGAACAGCTCAGCGATATGTGCAGGAAAGCCTGCGGCCACATGTGCTCTTTTCATGGCAGGGCTTCCAACTGGTATTTTTCAGCAGTATAATGCTCACTCACACACGGCGAGGGTTTTACCAGGAATGTCTCCACCAGATTACAACACTTCCTTGACTGCCCAGTCACCAATTTTATCACCAATCCAGCATTCATGGGACCAGCTGGACACCAGCTGCAGCAAGCTATAAGTGTGCTGGATCTACAGGCCTGGCTGTAACATCTGTGGGAAAATGTCCTGCAGGATACCAGGAACCTGTATGCCTCCATGCCCAACCGTATCTCATCCTGTATCTAGGCTAGAGGCCATATCTCATCTTGTATACAGGCTAGACTATGTATCTCATCTTGTGTCCAGGCTAGAAGCCATATCTCATCTTGTATCCAGGCTAGAGGACATATCGCATCTTGTATCCAAGCTAGAGGACATATCGCATCTTGTATCCAGGCTAGAGGCCGTATCTCATCTTGTATACAGGCTAGACTATGTATCTCATCTTGTGTCCAGACTAGAGGCCGTATCTCATCTTGTATACAGGCTAGAGGCCATATCTCATCTTGTATCCAGGCTAGAGGTCGTATCTCATCTTCTGTCCAGTCTAGAGGCCGTATCTCATCTTGTGTCCAGTCTAAAGGCCAATCTCTAATTGTGTCGAGGAAGGAGGACGTATCTCATCTTGTGTCTAGGCTAGAGGCTGTATCTCCTCTTTTATCCAGGCTACAGGCCATATCTTATCTTGTAACCAGTCTGGAGACCATATATCATCTTCTATCCAGGCTACAGGCCATATCTCATCTTGTGTCCAGGCTAGAGGCTGTATCTCCTCTTCTATCCAGGCTAGAGGCCATATCTTATCTTGTATCCAGGCTAGAGGCTGTATCTCCTCTTCTATCCAGGCTAGAGGCCATATCTTATCTTGTATCCAGGCTAGAGACCGTATATCATCTTCTATCCAGGCTACAGGCCATATCTCATCTTGTGTCCAGGCTAGAGGCTGTATCTCCTCTTTTATCCAGGCTAGAGGCCACATATCATCTGGTATCCAGGCTAGGTATCTCCTATTCTATCCAGGCTAGAGGCCATATCTCATTTTGTATCCAGGCCAGAGGCCGTATCTCATCTTGTGTCCAGACTAGAGGCCATATCTCATCTTGTATCCAGGCTAGAGGCCATATCTCATCTTGTGTCCAAGCTAGAGGCTGTATCTCATCTTGTTTCCAGGTTAGAGGTGCCCATCAGGCCCCAGAGCCTCCTTTTCAATGGTACAGGTTTCCAATGAACTTTTCCGTTCACAATAATATTGTAATCACCTTCATTTATCATCATTACATTCACACACAGAAAGTTTCATTCCATTCCAACAAATCCCTTTGGTGCATTATGTTTTTTTGTAAATGAGTGTAATTTTTTTAAGTCACTCAGTATTCTAGCACAGAAAACAGCCTCGCCTAACTTTCTCACTCACTCACACTTTCTTAGACAATTCACTCTGACCAGAGAGAGGAATAATAAGTGACTTCATTGGGGTATCACACATTACACTGATAACTGCAATGCTCTTCTGTGGACATATTTTAGACCTATCTAGAGACCAATAGAGCTGTCATACTGTCATCCCAATTCTACACCTACTATTATCATAAGGATTACCCTTCATACAACATCTTCACCTCACAGGAGCAGTAAACAGAGTATAGTATCATTTGTGCCGAATGCTATTGTCGATGGTATAGTACTGCCAAAATAAAAAAAACAAAAACAGGCAAAAATTCTAAAAAAAATAGCTTTCTATTAATATTGTTTAAAAATTGTGGTGTCCCTTTAAGAAGTAGATTTATGAGCAGTTATATTGAAGCTATAGGGTAGGTTTACTACGATTGGCATTACTAATGCTTGTCTTAGGCTGAGTTCACATCACGTTTTTGTCTTACGTCTTACTTAACATATACCTTGAGAAAAAAACGATACTACAAAGTATAGGACATGTCCTATCTTTTGGCCACAGGGATACGGAAGCACATGCAGGCCCGCCGCTTATACTTGAAACCCAACTTGCGGACTATGGACCCATTGAAGTCAATGGTCTGCACCGTGATGTGGTGTACACAAGACCGGTATCCGTGTTTTCCGCATCATTGGTTTCCAGACCGCAAAACACATGGTCTTGTGAAAGCCGCCTTTATCTGGCCACACCCCTCCTGCTAACTCTACCCAATTTTATGCCGCTTTTGAAAGTGCAGAGAAGTTTGAAAAGTCGCCAAGTATAGCGTACCTATGGCGTGGGTTGAATTTAGAGAAAAGCAAATGTGCAAATGAGGTCGGCCCCTCCATTATGACAATAACACAAACCACATGCGTCATAATTCACAACTAAAAATATAAAAGTAGCATAAAATCATGAAAACATGAAGTTCACTTTATGAAATATATCAGATTTTGACAATTTTCAAGAATTTCTATGGACAAGTAACTCATTATAGGCTATGTAGACATTGGCAAATATTTTCTTGCCCCAATGCATGTAAAACAAAAATAAAAGAAGCAATGTTACAATCTACACTGAAAAAATATCTTACCATTTTGCATCTACTGTTCCTGCTACTTGCCCTCCCACCTACTGTCTGTAGGGTAGCATAAAGGGATGAAGTTGGAAGACAGTAACACATAACTGCAGGATCAGAGTCCTTCATAATCCTACAACATGGGCACAAACGAAGGTCTTTTCTGACTCCTGACTCAGTGTCCCCCTCTGATCAGCTGTTTCAGGGGGCCACAGCTTCTTATACTATAGTACCAAGCACAGCGCTATACAGTACCTTGCGAAAGTATTCGGCCCCTGGAACTTTTCAACCTTTTGCCACATTTCAGGCTTCAAACAAAAAGATATAACATTTTAAATTTTTGGTGAAGAATCAACAACAAGTGGGTTACAATTGTGAAGTGGAACGAAATTTATTGGATCATTTAAACTTTTTTTGTAATAATAAAACTGAAAAGTTGGGCGTGCAAAATTATTCGGCCCATTTACTTTCAGTTCAGAAAACTCACTCCAGAAGTTCATTGAGGATCTCTGAATGATCCAATGTTGTCCTAAATGACTGATGAAGATACATAGAATCCACCTGTGTGTAATCAAGTCTCCGTATAAATGCACCTGCTCTGTGATAGTCTCAGGGTTCTGCATCATGAAGACCAAGGAACACACCAGGCAGGTCCCTGATACTGTTGTGGAGAAGTTTAAAGAGGGATTTGGTTACCAAAAGATTTCCCAAGCTTTAAACATCCCAAGGAGCACTGTGCAAGCGATCATATTGAAATGGAAGGAGTATCAGATCACTGCAAATCTACCAAGACCCGGCCGTCCCTCTAAACTTTCATCTCAAACAAGGAGAAGACTGATCAGAGATGCAGCCAAGAGGCCCATGATCACTCTGGATGAACTGCAGAGATCTACAGCTGAGGTGGGAGAGTCTGTCCATAGGACAACAATCAGTCCAACACTTCACAAATCTGGCCTTTATGGAAGAGTGGCAAGAAGAAAGCCATTTCTCAAAGATATCCATAAAAAGTCTGGTTTACAGTTTGCCACAAGCCACCTGGGAGACATACCAAACATGTGGAAGAAGGTGTTCTGCTCAGATGAAACCAAAATCAAACTTTGTGGAAACAATGCAAAACGATATGTTTGGCATAAAAGCAACACAGCTCATCACCCTGAACACACCATCACCACTGTCAAACATGGTGGTGGGAGCATCATGGTTTGGGCCTGCTTTTCATCAGCAGGGACAGGGAAGATGGTTAAAATTGATGGGAAGATGGATGGAGCCAAATACAGGACCATTCTGGATGAAAACCTGTTGGAGTCTGCAAAAGACCAGAGACTAGGACGGAGATTTATCTTCCAACAAGACAATGATCCCAAACATAAAGCAAAATCTACAATGGAATGGTTCAAAAATAAACGTATCCAGGTCTTAGAATGGCCAAGTCACAGTCCAGACCTGAATCCAATTGAGAATATGTGGAAAGAGCTGAAAACTGCTGTTCACAAACCATCCAACCTCAAAGAGCTCCAGCTGTTTTGCAAGGAAGAATGGGCAAGAATTTCAGTCTCTAGATGTGCAAAACTGATAGAGACATACCCCAAGTGACTTGTAGCTGTAATCGCAGCAAAAGGTGGCGCAACAAAGTATTAATGCAAGGGGGCCGAATAATTTTGCACGCCCACTTATCAGTTTTATTATTACAAAAAAAGTTTAAATGATCCAATAAATTTCGTTCCACTTCACAATTGTGACCCACTTGTTGTTGATTCTTCACCAAAAATTTAAAATGTTATATCTTTTTGTTTGAAGCCTGAAATGTGGCCCAGGGGGCCGAATACTTTCGCCAGGCACTGTACATTGCATAGTGGCGGTGCTTGGTATTGCAACTCAATCCCATTCACATGTAGAGGACTGAACCAAAGCCATATGATCGATGATGTCACAGGCTGATGGGCAGGTAGGACCCCAAACAATCTGATATTGATAACCTATCCTGAGGATAGGTCAATAATATTTAATTACCAGGCAACCCTTTAAAATAAAAGTGAAGACAATAGAAAAAAGCAGGACTTGAATATTCTGGTTACAAGTAAACTAAGCAGCAGAACTCAATGCCAGGCAGCAGCTGCCAAAGCAACCATTTTAGGATACATAGATATTAGGGTGTAAGAGAACTAAAACGGTGATCCCAAGGTAATATTGCCTCTCCATCTGTGTGGTTAATACAAAGAACGGACACACCATTTAAGTAATAAAGGGATCTTTACAGTTACAGTTGTCCAACTATGGACTAGACCAGTGATGGCTAACCTCCAGCTGTGGTGAAACTTCGACTCCTAGCATGTTCCATTCATTTCTGTGTTGTTCTGAGAACAGCCAAGCAAGAGTGCATCTTGGGAGTTGTAGTTTTACAACAGCTGGAGTGCCAGAGGTTAGCCATCACTGAACTAGGCTATAGACTATGGACTACTATATGCTATGGACTACTACAGGGCAGGCCAACATGCGGCTCTCCAGCTGTTGTAAAATTACAACTCCCACCATGCCCTGCTGTGGGCTGATAGCTGTAGGCAGACTAGGCATGCTGGGAGTTGTAGTTTTGCAACAGCTGGAGAGCCGCAGGTTAACCATCCCTAGACTACTATATGCTATGGACTAGGCTATAGATTATAGACTACTATTTGCTATGGACTAGGGCTATAGATTATGGACTACTATTTGATATGGACTAGGGCTATAGACTATGGACTACTATATGCTATGGACTAGGCTATAGACTATGGACTACTATATGCTATGGACTAGGCTATAGACTATGCACTGTTGTATGCTATGGACTAGGTTATAGACTATGGACTACTATGGACTAAGTGATAGACTATGGACTAATATATGCTATGGACTAGGGCTATACACTATGGACTACAATATGCTATGGACTAGAATATACACTATTGACTACTATATGCTATGGACTATGCCATAGACTATGGACTACTATATGCTATGGACTAGGCTGTATACTATTGACTACTATATGCTATGGACTAGAATATACACTATGGACTACTATATGCTATGGACTAGGCGATAGACTATGGACTACTATATGCTATGGACTAGGCTGTATACTATGTACTACTATATACTATGGACTAGGCTATATAGGCTATATATAGTATAGTGCCCAAATCCTCAACACTCTTGTGTCCCGTATTCCATACAGTGCTCCTGCTTTAAAGTGGTCTACATAGGGTGGCTTACCTTCCCCCGGTGATTTGTCCTTCACTTCCCAACACTAAAAAACATTTAGCAAAACATGATGCAAATGGGCAAATGCAAAAGGATGACTGTAGACAACATTAAAAATGTCCTAGCATTAGCAGAAACAGTAGTGATGAGTCTTAAAGGGGTTATCTGCTGTCGACCATCTCTTTTTGGTGCAAGGGTTCCCAGAAGATTCTCGATCCCATGGTGTCCCACTGCTTGGACCCTGATATACTGTAGTTTAGCTGCTGTTGAACCTGATAGTAAATGTTCAATTTTCCCTGCAGCTCCTCCGCTGGAGAAATCAGGAACTGCAAATATCCCACTGGAATCAATGAACTGTCTATGTAATGCTTGGACGTGTTCAGTCCTCCAGAGCCATAGATGTTCTTGGTAGCCCTCAACAGACCATGGTATGAGCTGAGAATTCAATAATACCTTATACAAATATGGGTTTTCTAAACCAGACAATCCCTATGAGAAACAGGTTTTATGTTGGGTTTTGTGGCTGAGTGTTACCTACGTCAGTAAATCCAGGAGACAATTTTGAGAAGAGCAGCCTAGCAGTGGTGGATGAGTGATATAATACCGAATGTACTATTCAATGTAATCTCGTTAAGCTCGGTGATACATCTACTTAGCCATAATGACACAACCACCTTTGACGTTTTTGTTCTTGACTATTTTATGTGCGTCAGTCACCTTTTGTGAAGACCACCAAACATCTGGCACGGTGCATTCTTCTCCAGGGATATTATAACAAGATTGTGAGGTGTGGTGTGGTTAACGTGTTTCGCAGACGAGCTCCCCGGAGCCGTGGATTATGTGTTCTGTTTCTGGAGGTTCACACGTGTATATGTCCTATTTCCATGCTGGTATTTTTAAAGAAGCACAAAGAAAATTTGTAAAAAAAAAACAAAAACAAAACACAAAAACATGATATAAAAAAACAAAAATTGGAAAAAGTTGAGTTTTATTTATGATAGTAATAAAATATTTTATACACTAAAGCTGCTTGTGTATTATTGAACATGACTTGAACACTGAAGACTGGTCTTAAGCATGAAGTATCTGTACAAATGTATATAGATCCGCAAAAAGAGCAAATAAATCTTATTTTATACATTAATTGCTGAAGAAGTCATTTCTTATTGGGTTACTTTTTTGTTGTTGTTGTTGTACTTTATGCTTTTCAATACGGGAAGCACATGATGAGGGTCTAAATTGTTCATTCAGAGTAGATGAATAATGTCCTACAAAAGCTGACCACTTTCTTGCATTTGCATCCACATGACACAAGGTCAGGAACCAGAGGTGAACGCCCCCACTGTGAGTCTTAGGATACCCCAAATGCAAAAAAGCCTTTTGATCTACCTGGATTATTTATGGTATTGATTCAGAAAGGTGCTGGAAACATTTTTTAGAGATTCATGACTCATAGATGATACATTTTTGTGTATGGCTAGACTCTTTTGACAAACTTTATATGTTTGGGCTTACTTTGCCACAGCTTGTCCCCCTGTCAAACTAGAAAAACAAAACAGGCAAACTAAATGCAGGGGGAGGGGGACACCAGGAATCTTTAAAGGGGTTTTCTGACTGTTTTATACTGATGACTAGGTATGAGCGAATCGACTTCGGATAAAACATCCGAAGACTCTTCACATAATACTTCGTTTGAATACTGTAGGGAGAGAGCACTCCATACAGTATTAGAATGTATTGGCTCAGATGAGCTGAAGTTATTACTTTGCAAAGTCTTGCGGGACTTCGAGTAATAACTTAATAAGTTAATTTCTACTGTAAAAAAAACATTTCCCAAATTCAGGTTCGGTTCCAAGGTAGCACTTGTCAAACTGGATGTTGACATTGATGTTGTGGTGCCTGGACCTGTCAATGAAAGTGCAAAGAGTGCAGCAGTTGCAGAGAGCAGAGCCCCTAGGTGTAATGGTAACGCCCCGTTGCTCCTAGAGGCTCATTTGCATATATTAAAACATCATTTTTATCAGCAATGTGGGCACATATGAACATGGGACCAACACAGATGTCTTCAGCTGCCAAGTGCACATGTAACAGATCAGCCAGTACTTCATACTAGCTTTAATACTTCAGGCATTTTGGCACTAGGAGATGCTTATGATCTTTTTTTTCATTATTTTTTATTTTTAATATGGTGAAAGGGGGGTGATTTGAATTCTTATATTTTTTAAATATTTAAAAAAAAACTTTGGGGGTCATTTACTAACTAGAAATTATGGTTATTTGAGCCGCAATCTGCGACTTTTTCCTGCTTGCACAGGGTCCAAAAAAGGGGGCGTGGGATGGAAGGGGGAGAGGTGTGGGCCCATCTCATTCATCATTTTCTATGCCTGTTTTAGTCATAGAAAATGGTCTAAATCTACACCTGCAAGGGAGCTGGCGTAAATTTAGAAGCAGCGGTGGATCCACCAAAGTTATGTAGAGGCCGGCACCTTTACATAACTTTGGTAGACCAGCGCAGGGACTTATTAAAGCCCCTTCCAGATAAGCGAGTGTCACGATCCAGACTCGCAGCGCAGCACCCGGCCTGACCTTTCAGCACTACCGGGGTCGCATAGCATTATATTGATTTATGATGCTGTGTAACCCTTACAGTTCTGGAATGTATTGGATAACACTGACATAATACTGGTTACTGGTTACTAGCATCATAAATCAATATAATGTTATGTGACCCCGGGTGCTGCGCTGCAAGTCTGGAGCGTGACACTCTCACATCTGAAAGGGACTTAAGACCGGCATCTACAGTGCTGGTCTGAATAAATGACCCCCTTTATTTTTCACTTTTTTTTGTTTTAAGTCCCCTATGAACATGCCCCCCTAGGGAATATGTCCCATAGGAGACTTAAACACCTGATCGCTCCATAGCAGTACTCCATAGGAGCATCTCACTATCTTGGCGCCAGTAGCTTGTTCAGACCACTGGAGGACAGCGCTCCCAGGGTTTCACTGCACAGAAGCTATGGTCACAATTGACCACAGAATCTAAGGGTTAAATGTTTGTGATCGGCGGACATTGCCAGCAGACACCTGGGGCTTCTAAGTGGGAGACATATTTAAAACCCAGGCTCTGACCACACATGTATGTCAGTTGTCCTTAAGGGGTTAAAAATGGATGTTAAAAATGGATAGATAGACAAAAAAAATGAAGCAAAATGGCCTTAAAACAGTTTATCCATCTTCAACAGACTTTTTTTTCACTGTCATGTGAATGTAACCTGTGTACTTCTAAGTATAAGGATTTCAGCTCTACAACCAAGAAGGATATCTGGGCCAAAAAGCAGCTTGATTCTTGGTTCATGTAAAGAAAAAATAAATGGACGTCAAGATCCAGTCAACCAGGATCCTCTCAGGGAATCTATCACAATAATATTGCCTTTTTTTAGGTTAAACATATGAAATATTGCAGTTTCCAGCATACATCCCAACTTTGTAAATGAACAAAGAGGGACACAATGTGCGGCGCGCTCTGCTGCAAATTTTTTCAGCACTAGGTCACACCTCTAACTCCGCCCAAAACATAACTATACACTTAATCCCACCCAGTCCCCTTACTGCCCCACATAGTAATTATTCCCCAGTTGTGTGTCCCCCTTAATATGCCTAGCTGTGCCCCCAGTAATATGCCCTGTTATGTGCCCCCAATAATATTCCCACATTGTGCCCCCCTGTAATATGCCCACATTGTGCCCCCTGTAATATGCCCACATTGTGCCCCCTGTGATATGCCCACATTGTGCTCCCAGTAATATGTTGTGCCCCCAGTAATATGCCCACATTGTGCCCCTCTGTAATATGCCCACATTGTGCCCCCCAGTAATATGCCCACATTGTGCCACCCTATAATATGCCAACATTGTGCCCCCCAGTAATATGTTGTGCCCCCCGAGTAACATGCCCACATTGTGCCACTCACAAAAAGTTAAAATAATAAACACCATATACTTACCTTCTTCCTAGTAGCAGCAGCAGGACATCGGCTGTGGAGGGAGCGGAGCCTAGGCTGACTGCTGGCCAGTCCCACCTCCTGCACAGACCAGAGGTATGGAGAGCTGGCAGGGGGGACTGGAGGGATGAAGCAGTGAGCCGATGCCGGCTCTATGCTTCATCATAATACAGGCAACTGTCTCTGCGTCATATGGATGCAGGGACAGCTGCCAGACAGCGGGACATACCTCCCCCATATCGGGCCAGCTGGACAGCCACTCCAATCATGTACTGTCCCGCTGGATCCGGGACGGTTGGGAGGTATGGATTCCAGGAGAACTGCAGGAGAGTCAATCCTAGGATCTGATCCCGCTATGAACCTGGCAATCACTGGCTGAGGCCGGTTACCACTGCAGCCACTGATTGGCTGCATCTTTATTTCTTCAGACCCCTTTCACACGAGCGAATTTTACGTCTGGATGCAATGCGTGAAGTGAACGCATAGCAACCGCACTGAATCCTGACCTATTCACTTCAATGGGTCTGTGTACATGAGTGTTGTTTTTCATGCATCAGTTATGTGTTGCGTGAGAATCGCAGCATTTTTTATATTCTGCGTTTTTCACGCAGCCCTGGCCGCATAGAAGTGAATGGGGCTTCAGTGAAAAAACGGACGCAATGCATTTTTTACTGGTGGTTTCTAGGAGATGTTTATAAATCTTTAGGGTTTATTTCACATTTGGGAAAAATGCATCAAAACGGATTGCACCCACGCGGAATACACTAATCAACTGAGAGCAGGACTGGCTATGCACAGGTTTACTGCCTCTGAATGGAAACAGGAGTGTTTTCATTCACTGACAGCAAACTAACATACTGAAAACGGTGAAGCATTGAGACACAGAGTATATTAGAAATCTATAGAATGTTTCATTCAGGATGAATTCACCCAACCGTAAGTGTTCAGTGGTCCGCAAACCATGGATGCGCATAACATGGATACCGGCTGCATGCAATCTGCATCATGGTGCGGACCCGTTGACTTCAATGGGACTGTGGTCTATATGTTGTGACGAAGTATAGGACAGGTCCTACCTTTTGTGGGGTGGCCGCAACCTGCAGACCATGGAACCATTGAAGTCAATGGGTCCACATTGTGATGCAGATTTCATCCGTGTTTTGCAAATCCACGCTCGTGTGAATTAACCCTTTGACAGTATAAACCAGAAAACCCCTTTAAAAGGGTTATGTCACATGATGTCCCCTTTCCATACACCCTATTAGGGCACACGGATGACCGTCTCTATTTTTGGGGTTGGATTGTCTTGTCAGCCATGTACATGTACAGTGTGTTTCCATTTGCTAACGGCAAGCAGAGATAGCGAGGAATTATAACCACTGAAACGAGTGCTCTTTGTTTCCTGCAGAATCGCTCTGACCGCTGACGCCTTTGCGCTCACGTCCGCCGTTCATTATCTCTGTTTCATGTGTTCTACGGGAAAGCAACAAGAAGTATAAAGAACAAGCGCAAATAACCACATGAAACGCTTTCTGTAAGCTTTCCTTCTCCTGTTGGCACACATCAAAGCGGAGACCCGGTGCTGTGCCAGGCGTGAGATCAATGCTTCCCAGTCTTGACAGTTCTGAAGAAAGTTTGGATGTTTTTAGGAAAAGCTCACGGTATTTGACACGGCGAGCAGAGACAGCCGCCGCCACAGCCGCTCCGCATCCATCGCTGGGTTATTGTGTTTCGCTTTACAGCACTGACATCGCATAAAGTGATTTTATTCCAGCAAGACGGGGCACAAAATAGACAGGCTGGCAAGCTGACAGCACGCCGCAGATGAACCACGGAAGTCTATAGCACAGTGCACAATGGTAAGAGCGAGGAGGATCAATATAGTCTAAACCAGTCATTCTCAACCTTTTCACGCCAAGTATCACCTAGGGACAAGAAGTCGAGTCCCCCGAGGAGCGATCCGTGAGAAATGTTGACAAACTATGGCTATTCTGATGTCTCATGTCAGCAGTTCCTTCAGACTTAGGGCTCATGCACCCGACAGTATGTATTTTGCAGTCCGCAAAAAACGGATCCGCAAAAAATACGGATGACGTCCGTGTGCATTCCGTATTTTGCGTAACGGAACAGCTGGCCCCTAATAGAACAGTCCAATCCTTGTCCGTAATGCGCAATGGACATATGGAAATGGAATGCACACGGAATAACTTTTTTTTTTTTTGCGGACCCATTGAAATGTATGGTTCCGCATACGGTCTGCAAAAAATAAGGAACGGACACGTTCGTATGGATGAGCCCTTATTGGAAAGAATATTGCAGCATGCAGCGCTAATCCCCACATTTCGACCCACGATGGATGGCTATTACTTTTAAATTACATTCCGCACTACCAAACATACAGGAGAATACAGCACCACATACCACTTACATCCAGTGATGTCTCCTCTGATTGCAGACATTCTCTTTCCTCATCTTCTCCATTCAGCCCAGACCGCCATGACACCATTCAGCCACATCTCGTCTCTCCATGCTCCCTCACTTTTTCATCATTCTCGCCACATTCTCAGCACACATTTCCCATCCTGATGCCCTCATAGTGTCATCCGGCTGCCACCCGTAATACTGTGCCCCTTGTGCTCGCCGATGTCACCAAATACTATACTGCAGAAACAGATAGTCCCCTTAAAATTCTAGCACCACATCGATAGTGTCCTCTTGCCACACAGAGCCTCAAAGATAATTGTGGGCAGCAAATAATGCCCCTGACTGTGTCACAAACTTAGTGTACCCCAAAAATAATTATCCTGTGTCAGGATACCCCCCAAAGTAATAGTGTTCCTAAAAGTCCCACCAAGTCCCATCCCAATGCCCTTACTAATAATAGTGCTTCCAGTATTAATAATATTCCCCCAGAGTGCCCCATTAGTAGTAGTGCACTCCATACTGTGTCCTATAATGGTGTCCCATGTTGTGTCCGAGTAGTAATGAAGCACTCAGTAGTAATAACCCTCCTCTAGTGCGCCCAGTAGTAGTAAAGCCCACCATAATGCCTTTATTAATAAACCCACCATAGTGCCCCAAAATAATCCCTAGTAAGTAATGAAGCACACCATAGTGCCCCCAGTAGTAAAAAAGCCACCATAGTTCCCACAGCAGAAATAATGCCTCCTATAGTGCCCCCCAGAAGTATTAATGCCCCATATAGAACCCCCAGGAGTAATAATTACCCCATAGCAACCCAGTAATAATAAAGCACCTATAGTATGCCCCAGTAGTAATAATACCCCCAGTAGTACTAATCTGTAGTGCCCCAGAAGTCATGAAGCACACCATAGTGCCTCCAGCAGTAATAAAGCCACCATAGTGTGCCCCAGTAGTAAAATGTACCCTATAGTACTCTTAAAAGTAATAAAGCCCCTATAGTGCCCCCCCCCCATTAAATACGTTGACCCCCTAGTAACATGCAAAGTGACATGAAATCATATACTCACCTCATTCCCATTCATTCCGCTCAGGCAGTCTTGACGATGTCATCGCTCTACCGGTGCCGTCCTCTCGTAGGCTTCAGGTCTAGTGGCGGGTTCTGGTTGAACTTCGGCTTCCTACCCCGCTGCAGAATTCAACTGTATAGCCATCCTGAGGAGTGCGGAGCAACCTCATGTCATGAAATATTGCTGGATGCTATGGCAGCCCGTGTACCCCTGGGGTACATGTACCGCAGGCTGAGAAACAGTGGTCTAAACTATTTAACGGGGTTGTCCAGGATAAAGAAATAGCTACTTTCTACCAGAAACAGTGCCACATCTGTGCATGGGCTTTGTCTGGTTTTGAAACTCACCTGATTAAAATGAATGGGGCTGAGATGCAATACCGCACACAACCTGAGGATAGCTGTAGCACTGTTTCTTCAAGGACAAGTTTCTTATTCTGAATATACATCAGAGAAAATCTGTCAACCTCAGGACCACAATCCAGTAGTCTAAGTCCTCATGCACATGGCTATATCCCCAGCACCCATAGAATCCCATGTGGATAATACTTTACTTTTGTGGGTCTTTGATTTGGCGCCATCTGGAGGTTTCCCTCGCAGATTCCGTATAAATCCATGGAAATACTTATTGTGGCATGTCAATCCTTTATGTTGGTATTCTCCCCAGTATGGCAGCACAGTGAGTTATTCATTTAAATCTATCTCTATAGCGCCACCTGCTGTTTGCTCTTTCTCTTATTTCACTGTCCAGCTCACTGAGATGGAAGCACATGCTCAGTTCCATCCTTCAACTGCCACCAGCTGCAGCAGAAAGGACACACCCTCTAAGATGACAGCTTGAAATAAATCTAGCAGAGCAACTGGAGCAACGAATGTGGAGATCTCTGGATCCATGTGAGGTACAGGGCTGGTTCTAGCTTTGCAAGAAAGAGATTGTCATGTACTAGATTATGCAGGATTTTTATTTTTTACATTAATCATGGGAGAACCCCTTTAAAGAGGACCATCCCATTCTCCTGACATGTCTGTTAGCGTAAACATTTGCACTTGCATTAAATAGCAATGCTGGATAATCTTTTCTTAGAACTCTGCAGTCTACTGTTCCTCTGTTACTCCTCTTGGAAATATATGAATATTAGTTGCTACCAGGATGTGTTCTTACGCAGACTGACACTGTCAGCACTGGGTAGACTGAGTCAGAATGTGTAAGGACATGGTCCATTGAATGTGTGCCAATCCTGTATTATTCCTACTAGAAGTCACGAATTAAAGTAGAACTCCCGCAAAAAATTTTATTCTCTGACCTGTTAGAAAGGTGCATAATGTAATCTGTAGTGAATGCAATCTTCTCATTAGAGACTGTATCTGTGAGTTATCCCCTCTCTTCTTATTGTAGCTGGGTCATGTGACCAACTCCCTGACCTCCAACTGACCCAGGACAGGAAGCCAGTTACTGCTCTATTCATTCTTATGAGACTCAGAGTGAGGCTCCCATAGGAATGCATGGAGAAATAGACTTCCTGTCCACACATTAGATGCTGTGTCATTTGGAGAGTCTGATTGCTGGGAAAACTGAGGGTCATTCAGCACATCCAAGTATGCAGGTGCACATCACATGGCTGTAAATAGAAAAGGAAAACATAACAAATGCAACAGCACTCTGCAAACTTGGAGAGTCTGATTGCTGGTCACAGATGAGAAGCATCAGGGAGAGATAACTCACAAATACAGACACTGGTAAGAAAATGACATTCACTATAGATTATATCATGTACATTTCTAGCAGGACATGGAATAACATTTTTGGCGGGAGTTCTTCAATTGCTAGGAGTTTGCAATAAAGGTCCAGATGGGAGTTACCAGTTGGAGGTGTGTCCCTTCACAATCTGACACTGACAGCACTTATTGCATAGTATCAGACAGTGCAGGGACACACTCCCCCAACTGGTAACACCCATCTGGACCTTTATTGCAAACTGCTGGGAATTCATTTATAAAATTCTAGCAGGAATAAAAAAGGAGTGGTACTACACAGAGTCTTAAGAATAGATGCTCCAGAATTGTTATTACATGGGGAATGCAAGTAGTTACTACAACAAACATGTCAGGAGAGGGGACGGGTCCTCTTTAACTCTTTCAGGAGATCTACCTGCAGTCCTTAGTATGGCTATCACTATGACGTGCCGTTTTCTTCCAGGTATTGTGTTCCTGAAGATCCTGGATGTTGGTAAGAAGCGTCTTATCTCTCGCTTTGTTTCTGTGATGTTCAGGTATAAGATGCTCCTACTTCTGCCTATTGTGTAAGGCGGCTTAGTGATTGTCTCACCGAGGAGGACGCACTAAGCCTAATGAATAGGAAGGAGAGTGCTGATAACAGCGCAGCCGCCTCCTGGGGCCCCAAATCCTCTATTCTATTTACTCAAGAAAAGCTGCTTTCTGTCAAGGCTGGAATTCTACTTTCCGTCTCAGCCGGAGCCTTGACGGCAGCAGAAGGATGTCACTCCTTTATGTCCTGCATGTAATGAGTGAGGGGGTGGTCTCCACCATATGGTTACCTCATGTAACCTCCAGTAGAGGACACGATCGGATGACAGATACACAGGGGGAGATTTACTTAGCAAATTGTGCAGAAAAATACACAAAATTTATTGTATTCTTTAGTCTTTATGGCCCTTTTTTTTTTTAAAAGGGCGTGCCATAAAATGCAACATATTTATTTAAAGACGACCCGTCCCCTCTCTTGACATGTCTGTTTTAGTAACTACTTGCATTCCGTATGTAATAACAATTCTAGAGCATCTGCTCCTATCGCTTTATGTTCTGAAGTCCCTCTATTATTCCTACTAGAAGTTTATGAATGAACGGAAGACTGGGTATTACCAGCTAGGAGTATGTGTCTTCACAGTCTGATGCTGACAGCACTGACTGGATAGTGTCTGACAATGACACACCCTTTCCCACAAACAGCACCGGACTGAAGTACCTTGGGCCCACCATAGGAAATGACTCTGAGGGCCCACTGTCTGAGTATATAGGGCCTTAAAGTGTAACTGTCATTCTTTTTTTTATTATTATTTGTGTAATGTGTAGGGGCAGTGATACTGACCATTTTTGTAATATACTTTAATTACTGAAATTGTAGATTTCTATGAAAAAAATAGCTCTAAAGTGGCCCATTTTGAGCCTTAGCAACATCCTTCTGTCTTCTGTTTACATAACAGTGGAGACTTGCTCAACACTGACTGTGTGATGTAAACAGAATGGCTCAAAATGGCTCAGACTGGCATAAAAAGGGCCACGTTACAGCTATTTTTCTTATAGAAATGTACGATTTCGGTAATTAAAGTATATTACAAAAACGGTCCGTATCACTGCCCCTATAAATTACATAAATAAAAAAAAGAATTACAGTTACACTTTAAGGGCCTCGGGCATGTGATAGGAAGAGAGCTGCAGCAGAAAAGGATGTACCCTCTGAGAAAGGAGATGCCTACAGAGATGCCAGCTTGAAATAAATCTTGCAGAACAATTGGAGCAGTGAATGGGGAGATCTCTGGATCCATGTGAGATACAGGGCTGGTTCTAGCTTTGTTACAGATTGTCATGTACTATATGATGTCTGATTTTTTTTTTTACATCAATCATGGGATAACCCCTTTAACTTAGAATTCCCTAGTATGTTGTTTTATGTATGTTGATTCTCTGCACAGTGGGTGGCTGGGAGAAATACTGAAGTGATCTTTCTCCCTGGATTTGTGGAGTCGGACTCCCTCTTATCATCACGCTATGACGTATCCTATCCATATGTTATGTTATTATTATTATATGGAAATACGCCTTTACGTTAAACAGAATTAGTTCTGAATGGAATAGGGCGTGCCATACCACCGTATAACTCCTGTATGGCAGTTTAATTTTGCCTCTGTACAAAGCAGAGCTGTGATATGGCCGTGTGTTATGATCCTTTTGGGCTACAACATCCATGTGAATATTAGTGAATACTTCAGTATTGAGAGCGATCATCAGATCTTTTCCAGCCGGTTCTTTGTTTCCAGCTTTGTGTGACACTTTCCCGCTGCGTTCTTTACTTAAACAGCCATAAGCCCGTTTTTAATCTCGAGAAACCCCTGATGATTCGGCTTCTGGTGACGGCTGGCTGCAAAATCCGCGCTCAACCTACAGACGTCGTGCGAATGCTAATACCAGTCACTTATGTATAATCACAGGTCAGGCGCAGAATGCTCAGTGAATATTGTTACAGAATGGAGGAGAACAATAGATCGCACAGAGCTGGCTCCGTTTCTGAAGAAAAACATTTGCTCCCTTAAAGGGTCAGTCCCACGAAAAATACAGTTTTCAAACCAGCACCTGGATCTAATTACTTTTGTAATTAGATGTCATTAAAAATGTATTATAGCTACTGAGTTATTCAATTAAATCTTTCTGTATAGCGCCACCTGCTGTTTGCTCTTTCTCTAATTTCTCTGTCTTGCTGACTGAGATGGAAACACATGCTCAGTTTCATCCTTCAACTGCCACCAACTGCAGCAGAAAGGACACGTCCCCTGAGAAAGGACACCCCCCCCACACACACACACACAAGCTGACAGCTTGAAATAAATCTAGCAGAACAATTGGAGAAATGAATGGGGAGATCTCTAGATCCATGTGAGGTACAGGGCGGGTTCTAGCTTTGTAAGAAAGTGGTTGTCATGTAATAGATTATGTATGATTTTAATTTTTTACATTATTCCTGGGGTGACCCCTTTAAAGGTAGCCTGGAGACTAGAAAATTTATTGCACAGAGTCTTGTAGGTTTGCTGAATGTAATGACACATTTCTACTTGGCGATCCAAGTTCTGGAGAAAAAGTACTTTTCATTCAATTGCAAATAAGCAGTTAAGTGCACTTAGGGCGGGTCCAAGTCACTCTGTGCACCCTTGCTCTTCCTGCTTCCTCTGCCAGCCCCACCCTCTACTTGATTGGCAGGGCCGTGTTCATCTCTCTTGGCCCTGTCAATCAAGAAGGAAGGACTTGAGCTGGCAGAGGAAGCAGGAGGAGCAAGAGTGCACAGGGTGACTTCGGCCTACCCTCGGTGCACTTAACTGCTCATTTGCATATAGATTAAAAGTACTTTTTCTCCAGTAATGTGCATGTCCACCTAGTGAGGTGGCCTCACATGCTTAGTTCCATTGTTCAACTGTCATCACCCATATCTGCAGTTAGTAGCTGTGACAGTTACAAAGAGAGAGGTCCAGCAGAATGGACACACCCCCTGAGCTGTGAGAAGGAGAGAAGTCCAGCAGAATGGACACACCCCCTGAGCTGTGAGAAGGAGAGAGGTCCAGCAGAATGGACACCCCCCCTGAGCTGTGATAGTGAGAGAACTTCAGCAGAATGGACACCCCCCTGAGCTGTGATAGTGAGAGAACTTCAGCAGAATGGACACACCCCCTGAGCTGTGAGAAGGAGAGAGGTCCAGCAGAATGGACACCCCCCTGAGCTGTGATAGTGAGAGAGCTTCAGCAGAATGGACACCCCCCCTGAGCTGTGATAGTGAGAGAGCTTCAGCAGAAAGGACACCCCCCTGATATGTGACAGGAAGAGCTGCAATAGAGAGGACATGACCCCTGAGAAAGACAACACCACTGATCTGCTGCAGAAAGGACTTGCCCCTGAGCTGCCAGTTTGAAATACTTCTAGCAGAATAATTTGAGCACTGAATCTGCATTGCTTTTGATTCAATTGAGGTATAGGGCTGAGCAGCGAGCCCCTTGAAGCTGGATTCAAGTGAACAGAGCTTAGCCCCGCCCAGGTCAGTGATACTAGTTGTGACGTCACTGGGCCTGAGGGAAACACATGGCCGCAGTGCTCCATCGATCAGAAGCTGATGATCTATCCTGAGCATAGATCATCAGTTTAAAAGAACTGCAGAACACTTTTAACATTAAGTTTCATGGATCGGCTTCCCTGGTCACATGAAACTCCTTTTCTGCCAATCCAGCCTCTGCCGACGTTGTATACTTTACCAGGTTTCCGTCCTGGGCTATGGACGGGACATCTTTTCCACTGAGGACAGATCCAGAACTATTCCTCTTCTGGCGCAGGCGCAGATCAGGTGGATTTACGAGTCTAAGCATGCGCCAGGGAGAGAAATAGTTCTGGCCCATCCATGCCAGAACTAAATAGTTCAGGCCAGGAACCTGGTAAATGACGTGATGCTGGTGGAAGCTGGATTTTCCGAAGAGGATCCTCATGTGATCATGAATGCTAATTACATTGCCTTGCGAAAGTATTCTGCCCCCTGGTACTTTTCAACCTTTTGCCACATTTCAGGCTTCAAACAAAAAGATATAACCTTTTTAGTTTTATTATTACAAAAAAAGTTTAAATGATCCAATAAATTTCTTTCCACTTCACAATTGTGACCCACTTGTTGATTCTTCACCAAAAATTTTAAATGTTATATCTTTTTGTTTGAAGCCTGAAATGTGGCAAAAGGTTGAAAAGTTCCAGGGGGCCGAATACTTTCGCAAGACACTGTATATTACAAACTTTCTCCTAAAAGTGTATTCCGTGTAATTAAGTTGGGTTCTGGAAAAATCCTTTAAGGGCCTAATTTGGTAATAAAATACAGCGTGAACACAACGAACTAAAATAAGACAAACGCAGTATCACATCTATATTCTGTAAAGGTTGAGACATTCATCCTATCACCATGGACGGTATGTATCATCTAGAATATTCATGTGGCTTCTCTATGCCTATAAGAGGTGTAAGTAACAGATATAGCACATAAGGGAATTAAGTGCATTAGGCCGTGAAATTACATTTTTCAGGGCAGGACTGATGCAGTGCGACATGCCACCAAAAATCATGTAATAATCATACCAGGGGCTACAGTAGGATAGGAACAGCTGAAGAACGGATGACGTAGGGCTGAATAATAGGAAACCCAGAGGAGAGGGATAGGGGGTGAGCAGTGGTGTAACATTAGGGAGGGGGGGGGGGTGTCAGAGGTGCCAAACTGCAAGGGGTCTGCCAGCTACAAACTGGATGTTACCATCACCACTCAATGAATGATTTGCTGAATGGCACTGGTAGGATGCGCGCAGGCTGGTTAAGTCCCGCGGTCAGCGTGTATGCTGCTATCTCAAGGCTTAAACTAGGCTGAGAGGAAAAGTGGCAACACACAGTCTTCAAGCACTGGTAAGGGACCTATATCGGGATTGTAACAGGCTTAATAATAGAGGATTATTACTGTGGGGGTTTAAGTACAGCAGCAAGTAGTGCTAGTAAAATCCCCATGGGCCTGCCGTGCACTTAGACCCCCACAGTAAGGGCTGCTGCACATGAGCAAGTCCATTGCGGGAATCATGCTCCATGTGTGAGCGCGATCCTCCGTTCTGGACTTGCAGGAGCGCACAGAATTATCATGATTTATAATGCTGTGTGCATCTACGTGACCTTACCTTACGGGATATCTGTTCTTGTGAGCTGTGGGGGCCCCTGTGGTAGGACCCCCACCAATCTAATAGTTATGCCCTATCCTGTGGATAGTGAATAACTTTTAACAACCAGAAAACCCGTTAAAGCCATTCCAAATCTTCATTTAGGCCCCATGCCCCCAGCTAGCCCCCTGACCACTGGGAATTTTACTAGTGCTACTCTCAGTAGAGCTGGTGAGGTGCATGGAGCCCCAACCAGATGAGGGTGGAATATCTAGGAGGGAAGACATTTCATTAAGTGACTTGTGGCAGCAGTGACATCCTATTACAGGACCACGCTGGAATTCAGTAAGCTCTTTCAAACGAGCCATTCTATCATAAATGTCTGTAAAGACAGACTTCGTGGATGGATTTTATACACCTGTGGTAATGGCAAGCTGCATGGCTAGAGGCTGGATTTTATACACCTGTGGTAATGGCAGACTACATGTCTGGTGGCTGGATTTTATACACCTGTGGTAATGGCAAACTGCATGGCTAGGGCCTGGATTTTATACACCTGTAGCAATGGCAGACTGCATAGCTAGGGCCTGGATTTTATACACCTGTGGTAATGGCAGACTGCATGTCTAGGACCTGGATTTTATACACCTGTGGTAATGGCAGACTGCATGGCTGGGCCTGGATTTTATACACCTGTGGCAATGGCAGACTGCATAGCTAGGAGCTGGATTTTATTCACCTGTAGTAATGGCAGACTGCATAGCTAGGGGCTGGATTTTATTCACCTGTAGTAATGGCAGACTGCATAGCTAGGGGCTGGATTTTATACACCTGTGGTAATGGCAGACTGCATGGCTAGGGCCTGGATTTTATACACCTGTAGCAATGGCAGACTGCATAGCTAGGGCCTGGATTTTATACACCTGTGGTAATGGCAGACTGCATGGCTGGGCCTGGATTTTATACACGTGGCAATGGCAGACTGCATAGCTAGGGGCTGGATTTTATACACCTGTGGCAATGGCAGACTGCATGGCTGGGCCTGGATTTTATACACCTGTGGCAATAACAGACTGTATGGCTGGGGCTGGATTTTATACACCTGTGGTAATGGCACACTGCATAGCTAGGGCCTGGATTTTATACACCTGTGTCAATGGGACTGAATGAAAGACCTGAATTCAAATATTAAAAGCTGGGGCCCAATCCTTTTTTCCATATAGTGTATCTTGCAGACCTAGAGGTTTCAGGTTAGGTAACTGCGCTGAATACTTCGGAACTCCTCATATGGTAAATGTGCTCCGGGAAATGCTGTTAGGATTGATTAATGACGCAATAATGGCTCTTCATCTCTAACAGAGATCTATCAGTGGAGATGCCGCTGCTTTCTGCTGCCAAGTCACTCTATGTTTGCGCCATTAATACTGTGCCTGGCGTTGGTTCAGGAAATAAAATAAAAAGCCGCGGCTCTAGACCTGCTCCGTAGCGGGCCGTGCAATCAATAATCCCGATTCCTCCGCTCGTTGTATTGTATCTGAGGAATGAGAACATCTGTTCACCTTTGGGATTTGTTTTTAAAATAGGTGAAATGTCCATTAATTCCCTGCAGATCTCGTATCTGACTGGAAGAGGATTTTTTTGGAAGAGCTTGCAGCTTTACAATCTTGGTAATTTCCTTCCCATAGAAGAAACAGGAATAGGCCGAACTTTCAGCATGGTCTGCTCAGTATGGTAGCTGTCAAGTCCGCCATCAGTCCTGATTCCCCCAGTAATTTCGCACGTCTGGCTCTGCTTTGTAATATCCGATTTATCGTACAAAGAGAAAAAATGCAGAGCGTTTCGCTTTCTTGACATCCATACATTTATCTTCCTTCTTTCCTCAATGGTGCCCTAGGTGGCTGCCTACTCTGCCTATCCCTCAACCCAGGTCTGGCGATCCATATGGTCAGTGTTGGGGTGCTTCGGGCACATCCAGGGGAATGATCCTGAGGGCCCACCTTCCATCTATCCAACAGATTTAATGCAAGTGCAGTACCCCAGACCTGGAGGTATCTGCCATGTTTGGTTTGTAAAGCACTGTACACCAGAAGGTGAGGTATGGTTGGCATCAGGTATGTGGCTTACCACCCTATTCCTCCCCTTGTGGTAGGAGTGGTTTGGTCCTGCTTCCTGTCAAGAGGGGGAATTTTTGATAGGACAGTGAGGAAGCACGTCATAGGGCCTTAGAGACAAGAGAACCAACTCATCTGTGAGACCACTACTCCAGAGAGACTGAAGGATCCAAACACTACAGATATCTGAAAAACTACAGCGTGAACAGTTAAACCCTGTTGCAGGTGAGGGACTACGGCTCAGACAGCCATCACCTAGATCACATCCAGGCCAGGCCAGCTCATAAAAGCCTGTATTTTCACCACTTGGACACTTACAGCCACAAGTGTCAGCTTACAACTGTTAGCCAGAAGTTCAGGAGAAAGACATCAGTATGATATCATACCAGAGGTGCCATCATCAGCCATTTTGCCAGCCACCATACCTCATCATCTGGGTAGAGAACTACTGCTGGATGTACTACAACTTCTATTGTAGTACAGAATAAAAAGTAAACAGAGACTTTTATTCTTCTACATCTACTAAGGCCTAATTCCTTATGTCACCTTTCCACTGCACCGATCTCCAGGGAGCAATGGCCTGAGACAGTACACAGTGGTACATCATCTCATCAGGGCCACTACCACTCCCATCCTCTGCTCTGGCTCCTCATGGCTCCTCATCAAGTAGCAATCAGTTAGACCAGTCAGACGGCAGCAGTACCAGGGGGCAGACAGGACAAAATCACAGACAAAGCCAAGGGATCAGGTCAGACAGGGAAATACAGGGACAGGAACCAAGCCTTGAGATCAGGATTGTGGGCCACCGGCAGACATGAAGATAAAGAGTTTTAGGGAAAAATTGTGATTATCTGATTGGGCTGAAGAGACAGTTGCGGCATCTGAATTTGATCGGTGGAGGATTGAAGACTTGAGTCTATTTTTTATTTTATAGTCTTTGTGGTTCTTTTTTATTTTTATTTTTTTAATACTTCATAACCTGCTAATTTTATGATAATATATATTCCCAAAGAAATACACAAATCCCAGAGCAATCCCATTAATCACCTGGTCGGTGATTGTGTTCATACACTGTAACTATCATATATGGAGACTCCATCTATAATAACTTTCTTTGTGGTTGATGCGTCCCTAAAGAAATCAGCCGAGAATCTTACAGATAAATAATTCATCGGCCACTAATAGAATCTTCACAGCTGGAATTTCTGTTGCGTGATTAGATGTTTCCCCAAGAAATTAATATTTCCATAACTATAGTGAACTAAATTAGAAATTGTATCCAATGCAGATATCAGTACCACCGCATGGTTTAACCACGAGGTCTACTAGACATCTATAAACAAGTACTTATAAGTAGGAACCGTAGTAGGAACCATACGTAGTGCCGATGTATGGGGTCCAAGTACATGGTTTTCTGGTGTCATATAAAATGGTAAAGAGGTGTTCAGTAAGGACATTGATGGCCTATCCTTAGGTGATCATTATCAGATCGGTGATGGTCTGATACCCCCACTAATTAACTATTCTGGACAGCCAGAGGCACCAATAACTAGGACAGAAGGCTCCATTCACGGTGTTCCATAGTTTCCAGTGTAGCACGTTTCTTTCATTCCCTCCACGTATAGTTTCTGACACTGTTGGCTGCCTGAAACAGCTGATAGGTGGGGGTGTCAGATCTGACCTTGAGGATAGGCCATTAATATCCAAGTACTAGAAAACCCCTTTAAGTACTGTACTTTGGAATCATAGGATCGATGGAGCATAGGTGACTCATGTGGTGACTGGTTGCCTCCTCTCAAGGGGTTTCAGGGACACAGGGTCCTGGTGCTAGGCAGCATCAGGACGTTGTGAAAGTGAGATGCAAGGAGGTGAAGAGGAATGAGGTGAGCAGGCATATTAAACACTCTGTGGGGTCTAAAGTTTCTTGTTTTTCTCTAGCCTAAAGTATGAGAAATTAGGTGTCTGGTCTGATGAGCTCAGGGGTCTGGTTTCTGAGGGATTAGAGGTTAGGTCTGGTGTGTGAGGAATTTAACGGTCTGAGGACCTAAGTGTCTGGTCTGAGGGATTAGGAATATGGTCTAGAGCAGGGATCAGCAACCTTCAGCACTCCAGCTGTTGTGAAACCACAATTCCCAGCATGCTCCATTCATTTGTATGTGAGTTCTTAGAACATCAGAGCAAGTATGTATGCTGGGAGTTGTAGTTTCCCAACAGCTGGTTTGCCAGAGGTTACTAACCCCTGGTCTAGAGTCTGAGGAAGTTAGGGGACCAGCCTGAGTTCTGAAGAATTAGGAGTATGGTCTGTATAAAACTGGTACCTGACCACTATTTAGTCAATGTATGGTGGTACTATTGATTATATTGGTGCTTATATAGTGGTAGCAAACACTTGACCACACAAGTGTGCACCCCATCCCTGATCATATAATTTGGTGTTTCTACACTCCTCAACTTCTGCAGATGATAACATTTTCAAGCACCTAGCTCCAGTCTGTGGCATGTGTGAGGGGCGTAAAAGCCAGACTGAAAGCAAGTTCTTTAGCCACATGAAACCTCAAAAACGGGATTAAGTCGTGTGGGATGACTGTGTGATGCCTCCTGCTCATTGAAGTACCAGTTATCACCACCTATCACAAAATGAGAGGACAGAATGCGTAAACTGAGAGACCTTGGTTTATACATTCAGCAGATCGCTACGTGCCTAGGCCGAGATGTCAGCAACATTTTCTGTTCTTGTGGTGAACGATGGCGAACTGGAATGACAGCAAGAAGTGCAGAGAGGAGAACCTCTGCCCGAACGGTTCGTCTGATCAGAAAAAAAGTGCCTAGTCCACTCTGTACTGCAAATGAAACTGGACATCACATCCCAGGCCTAGGGTGGCAAACAGTGTCTACAGAAACCATCAGAAGGAGTCTGAACAACACTGGCCATACGAGCCAGACGTCAAGCTACAGTTCCATTGACCTCACTCCACCGCTCTCAAAGACTATCACATTGCACAGCAAGACGGCAGTGGAGGCTGGAATGGAGGTATTTCATCTTCAGCAATGAGTCCCGCTTTTGTCTTGGATGCAATGACAGCTGGAGATTGGTCTGAAGACCATAAGGGCAATGCCATGAAGATTCCTTCACAAGGAAACGTCACATCGGTCCTACTCCTCGGATTAAAGTGTGGATTGGCATAATGTATGGCAGTCGAACCCCTCTAGTCTTTATTTCAGGTACCCAACAGCTCGCAATTACATTGTTTTAGTTGTTAAACCAGTGGTACGGCCATTTCTCCAAAGTGTCCCAGGAGGACAACGCCAGGCCACATGTTGCTTGTGCTACTGTGAGCAGCCTACACGGCCTAAATGTGCTACCATGGTCTGCAACATCACCAAACTCACCAAATCAAGGACATCTGAGACATCAATGGTCAGTAATTGCAAAGAGATCTGCCAACAGATGATCTTGATGTTCAACAGGGCAGAACATTCCATCGACAACCATGATTAACTTCACTGATAGCATGTCAAGGTGTGTAAGCGTGTGTATTTCTGCACGTGGAGCTCATACTTTATACTGAATAAACTGGTTTTCAATATTTTGTTTCCATTTTTTTTAATCATTTCCATATAATTAGAATTTCTATTGATGTGATTTCCATAATTGCACAACTTTTCCTTCATGGTGATGGAATTTCAATGTTGAGGAGTGTACAGTATGTTCCACTTTTATTTTGATGTTTGTGCCGCAATCTGCACCAGAAATCCATCTAATAAATGACCCCCATAGTCTATTCATGTTAGGGAGAAAGAGTACAGCTCCATTTATATTATAAACCTTTAGAGATTATCTGCTGTGTACCTGGAGCTTGTTATCTGCCAATTACAAGGTCGCTGGAGGCCTCTTCATAGAAAATGTACTTCTCAAATATATATACATTGTTTTTATAGAGTCAATGCATGTAAATGTCAGAGATGCAGTTGCCAGATTATTGCCTTTTATCATCAACGTAAATGTTTCCTGTGTCACTCGCTGGTTTCAAAAGACTTTTAATAATGGAGGCTTTTCCTGATGATACTCAATAGAAGAGGCGTTTTGCTGATGTCTGGAACACTTTGTCTGGTATTGCTGGTAACCTTCATATAAGATTCTGCAGCTAATTGTAATAGAATATTATCTCGTCAGAGGCATGGGGTATGAATCCTGGACGACCCTGGGTTATGAATCCTGGATGACACTGTATAAAGAGCAGCTCTCATGTTACTAAAGGTAATAATTATAATGCATCAACACTATTTATTGATAAAAGATGAAATTCAATGTTACCACCTTTTAAAATATGTTTAGTAACAAACAATCATTAAAATGTAAAGGTCGTTTAATGATTTTGTTTGTTTTGTAATGTGTAGGGGCAATGATAATGACCATTTTGTAATATACTGAATATAATATATATATATATATATATATATATATATATATATATATACTAGCTGAAGGACCCGGCTTCGCCCGGGTATATTTAATCTATTTCATTTAATGTTTGTGTGTGTGTGTCGTTAAAAGATATTGAGAGTGACCTCTACAGTGCCTGTCCCTTTAACAGTGACCTCCAAAGCAGCCTGCCTCTTAACAGAAACATCCACAGCGCCCTCCCCTTTAACTGTGACCTCCACAGCAGCTAGGGTGGCCACTGTCTTCACCCCAGAAAGCCAGACCTCACCGGTCATTCCCGCAAACGTGAAGCCACGCCCCCATTCCCCATGAAGCCACACCACTATATATGAGGCCACGCCCCACTGGCTCCGCGAAGACACGGAGGAGAAGCTGTCTGAGCGTGTGCTACTGAAAGGGTGGACATCCATGCGTCCGTCCAGGCACTGTGCCGGACGGAGGACAGGGAGCCAGAAAACCAGACTGTCCAACTTAAAACTGGACCTCTGGCCACCCTAACATCAGGCCAGAGGTCCGGTTTTAGGCTGGACAGTCTGGCTTTCAGACTCCCTTTGCACTGTCCGGCGCAGGGCCTGGACAGACACAGAGATGTCCACCCTTTAAGTAGCTCATGCTCAGACAGCTTCTCCTCCGTGTCTTCATGGAACCAGGGGGCGTGGCCTCATGTTTAGGGGTGTGGCTTCATGGGGACCAGTGGCGCGGCTTCACGTTGGGGGGAGGCTGGACAGTCTGGCTTTCAGACTCCCTGTCCTCTGTCATGCGCAGGGCCTGGATGGACACAGGGATGTCTTTTTGAACAGCTCACTCTCAGACAGCCGCACTGTGCAGTCTAAGGATGAGCTACAAGGAGAAATTCACCCCCCCTCACACCCTGCAGCTGATAGAAGTTGATTTTTACCTTCAGTTTCTCAATCCCTGTCGGCTGCTGAGTGGAAGGGGGCGTGACCTGAGCAAGTCGGGGGCGTGGCTTAACAGGACCAGGGTGGGAACTTTTAAGTCCTTATTTTGAGGTTGGCCTGAATTACAGGTCGATGCCATGGTAATTTATGAGGAAACGCAGTGGGTAGCAGTGGAAGAAAACATCTTTTATTACTACTGAACGGTAAATATGTGAAATTTACATTATATAAGGTAATGATTGATATTAGTCTAAAATATAAGTTATATTTATGGTAACCGGAATACTCCTTTAACAGTGTCATCCACAGCGCTCTGCCCCTTTAAAGCTCATCTACAGCAGTGAACTGGCTGGGTTGCTAGGGAAACCTGGTGTGTGTGGAGACTGGCTGCGAGCTTCTATTGGTTGATCAGGGTCATGTGACCAGGCTTCTATTGGCTAATGGATTTTTTGGGAATATCTCAGGAACGGTACATCCTGGAGAGCTGAGACCCAATCTAAAACCTTCCTGGACACCTGATGTACCTGTGTGCCAAATTTTGTGATTGTAGCTGCGACGGTGCGGATTCCTTTAGCGGACATACACACATACACTCAGCTTTATCTATTAGCGAGATAACTGATAACTAGCATCTAATACAGTTATTTTACCGGAGAAGTGGCCTTGATTGGTTGGATCTGAGTCTGAGACATTGTATGCTGAGTCTAGTTCCAACTTACGATGGGTCAGAAAAGACCATTGTATGTTGAAAATATTGTATCCTGAGGGATCACTGTATATATATATACACACTGAAATTGTACATTTGTAATAAAAAAATTGCACAAAACTGGCCCATTGAGTTTTCTGTTTACTGAACTGTGAAGACATGATCCAGGCTGACTGCTGCTGCCTCCACTCGATCTCTCCTATCCTGTATAGCCCTACAACTGGCCTTTTAAATATATATATATATATATATATATCTGTTTGTATGTATGTATATATATTCCCCCCCAAAATGTGGGGAAAATGCCAATGCGTCTTATCGGGTGAATACTAATGACCACTTCAAATTATAGAAGCGCTCATTAGTACCGGAGGACTGGGAAATAGTGAATGCAGTGCTCCCCGGGCTCTGTACTCACAGCTTCACGGTCCTCTGTGAGTGTGAATGGGGGAGGGTTCTTATTCATGTTGGCGCTCTGATCTTGAGTCTGATTAACATTGGAGGTACGTCTTATGGTTAGATGCGTCTTATAGGGCGGAAAATATGATATATATATATATATATATATATATATATATTATATAAGGCCAGTTGTAGGGCTATATATTATAGGAGAGATGCAGTGAGGGCAGCAGTAAGCCTGGAGCGTATCTTCACAGTTCAGTAAATTGAAGACAGAACACTTCAGAGCTATTTTTCTAAAAGAAATGTACTTCAACTAAAGTACATTATAATAAATAAATAAATGAATGGCTGATACATTTTAAGAACAAGGTAAAAAGATACGACAGATAAAATTATGTAGTTATGTAAAACTTCGCTTAAAGGGGTATTTCCAGACCATCAATATCTGATTGGACCACCGCCGATCAGCTCTTTGGTAGTAGCTCTGGAACTAGGCAGCTTTGTCTATTCTGTAGTGGATTCAGTGGGTGCAGCACCAGCTCAGTCTACTACACAATGGATGGAGCTGTGTAGTTCTGGCACCGACGCTTCTATAGCGGGGGTGCAGGCTGTTGGACCCCTGCCAATCCCATATGGATGGTCAATCCTGATGATAGGTCATCAATATGAAAATCATGGACAACCCTTTTAAGTGCTATATTTACCACAGTAATGGCAGGCTAGTGATGCCAATATCATACTACAGCCGCAATGATACTAAAATCAAGTAAAGGAGTTCTCTGATTTTTGATATTGATGGCCTATCCTCAGGATCGGCGGGGAGTCTGAATTTTTTCTCTGGAACGCCTTAACCAATTTGCACAAGACAGGAATCATTTTAATCAGCACTCCTGATTTAATGGGGTTGGTCCTGCCGACAGGTGCTCTGTCCATGTATGCATTAATACAGAATTGTATCTGTCATTCCTTTTTAACATATTTTTATTGATAATTTGTCAAAGTGAAGTGCACCTAATTTATTAAGAGACACAGAAACAGATAGGTGGTCTAAGCGGTGGCCTTTGCAGATATAGTAGTTTTAATGTATAGTTAGTGATATATTTCTTGGTTTAGTGTGTTTTCCCAAGTCTACAGTGACTGGGCCAAATAGCAAGAAAAAATGGCGCCTTCTCTTGGAGTTGGTTCATGTCCCTGTCTGGATCTTGTACGTTCCTCTTACTCACCTCTTGCAGAACCTCAGGGACTTGTGGTCCGGTGTTCACACTCCTTTATTTGCTTCTGCACCACAATGAAAAATGGCCGTGTCTATGGGGCTATTCACAGGAGCTGCCATCAAAAAACACACCTGTCCTATTTTTGGTTGTTTTTGCGGCCAAAAGGACCCCATTGAAATAAATGGGACTTTTTTAAACAGCTGTTTAAACAGGACCGCACCCGTCTAATGGCCGTTAAAAACAGGTACACTATAGTAAAAAAAAAAAGGCTTTTCAGGGTTTAAAATAAATTTAAAAAAAGCCAATAGCAGGCCGCGATTGGGGCGAGCTTCTCTAGCATAGTGGGTAATGCTGGGGAGGCTCTTCCCTGTCTACGGGGAGATGCAGTGGCGGCCGCGCAGAGATCCAGAGTGACGCAGGTGCCGGGGAGAAGGTAAGTATAATGTATACGAAGGGCCTGGGCATTGGGGGGGGGGGGGTGTCATTATAGGGCCTTTAAGTGATTACACAGATTCAATATTATACCGATCCTCCATGACTAGACTGCTAAACACTGGGACAAGGACGATAAGAACTCGTTCATCAGGCAGTTGTGATTTTTAAACAGCGTTTGGCGGCAGCAGATCGTACTGTCTAATGGCGATCTGCTGCCAGCAAACCACTAGACAGTATGGGGACGAGTGATGGCATAGCGATAGCTCCTCCCCATGATACTGAGGAAATCACTTAATATAACAGCAGAGGTCTCCTCCGCTAGCTAGCAAGCGATTGCTGGGATTGATCTAATACAGGCGTTGATTGGTAAACCTATGTACTATGAGCTTTACAACCTCCATCACTGACATGTGGCATGGTAGTTGACAAACATTACATCATTTTATATACTGGAATATTAAAAAGAATATACCATAAACCAGATACTGAAAATATTTTTGAATCTGTTTTTAGTTTTTGATTGTAGATTTTTTTTTTATTCTACAGTATTTTATGTATATGATTATGGAGGTGGCCATTTTGCTCTTCTCAGGGCAGGTTAGATGTATATACTTTACACCAGCCACATGAACATAATAAACTGGTATCTGGAGACATCCCACTGAATTCTACAGGAGAGTGTTGTGGGCATGCTCTGTGCAAAGGAGGGGGAGGGTTTCAGTGACAATCCAGACTAATATGGCTTGTCGGATCTGAGATCTGGGACCACACCCAGAGGTGGACATTCCGGTTCTGGCCTGAAGGCATGCCTGTGTGGTGGGGCTTAAAGGGGTTTTCCAGGGTTTAACTACTGATGACCTATCCTCAGGATAGGTCATCAGTATCTGATCCGACACCCGGAACCCCCGCCTGTTTGAGAAGGCACCGGCACTCCTGTGAGCACCGCTACCTTCTCTCTCGCTCACAAAGCACAGCGCCGTACATTGTATAGTGGCTGTGCTTGGTATCGTGCTCAGCCCCATTCACTTGAATAGGGCTGAATCGCTCCTAGGCCACGTGACCGATGAACGTGACAACACTGGCCTAGGAAAAGTTGAGAGAAGGCCGCGGCGATCATGGGTGCCTTCTCAAACAGCTGATCGGCGGTGGTCCCGGGTGGCAAACCCCCCACCGATGAGATACTGATGACCTATCCTGAGGATAGGTCATCAGTAGTAAAATCCTGGAAAACCCCTTTAAATATCCCAAATGTACCAATAGAAATGCAGGTAAGTATCAATTATATAGATGTTACCTTTCATTGCAGTCATGACTTTGATGATAATGAGATACTGCTGAGGAAGTGTCAGACTATTATGAGGCTCAGTGGTCAGAGTATGCAAGTTTTCTGGATTTGTATGCCAGTGGGTGTTTTAATGGTATTAAAAAAAAAAATTAAAAAACAGAATGTACAAAAGCCAATCTCGAAGAAACTATTAATAAAATATGAAATGATTTTATTATAAAAAATAAGAAAAATAAATGCTGTACATCAGTTCGGTACTGATCCCTGGGTCCATCTCTCGTCTTCTTGAAGATCCAGTGACTTGCACGAGTTATGAAATCCTCACTTGACCGGCGTGCTTCTTGAGCAAAGAGGAAACTTCCCTTTGTATTTAGGGTACAAAAACAGACTCCATTCAATCCCCACCTGGGCGAAGCAGTAAAGGCAGCCAAACATCACGAGAGGGATCCAGGGCCAACCTGCAAAAATCACCGGAGGAGAACTCATCACAATTTGTCAAGTTTCATTTTTCAACAGACTTTTGGAAGGAAAAATCAGCAACCTGAGTGGTGGCCATAAGCAAGGCCTCATTTTCCCTAATTTTGATAAATCTCCTGCAATGTGTTTTTGTTTTTGGATTATTACAGGACGGTGGAGGTGTCCCTGTGTATCAGTGATTGGGGGGAGGAAAACCACTGACAGATTCCCTTTAAAAAAGTTTCATTGTATGTAATAGAACTTGAACTTGGGAACCAAAATTTACAGGTGATGCACATACCGGTTTAACCCCTTCACAACACAGCTATTTATTTTTTCATTGCTGCAGTCGAAGAGTTGAAATTTTTTTGTCCCATCTACAAGTTGTATTTTTCTGTTCATCAGGGAATTTCAACATTCACTATTCTACTCTCGTATTGCAATGTATTCTGCCCTGACAGGCAGTTTATTAGACCCTGAGTTGAAGGGGGTTACCCAGGGGTGCACCACCAGTGAGGCCAGGTGAGGCGATCGCCTCAGGCAGCACCAGGTAGGGTCAAGAGGGGGACAGCGGAAGGGCTATGGGCAATGAGGGTTTTCATTGTGGTAAAGGGGTTAGGTTAAGAAATTGGCATTAGGGGGGAGCCATTTCAGTTTTCGCCTCAGGCAGCAAAAAGGCTAGGTGCACCCCTGGGGTTACCCCATGATTATTGTGAAAAAATGAATATATCAGACATCATATATTACATGACAATCTCTCAAAGCTAGAGCCAGCCCTGTAACCTAAGGGTCCCTCTACACAGGACGAAATTACAGCAGTTTGTCTGGAAAGAAGCGTTCCTTCCCAACAATCTGCTGATCGCTGGTGGAGGAGAAGATCTGCTACTAAGAATGGGGAGGAACGATCACTAATGCCATCACTCTCCCCCATAAGGACTCGTTGTTTCCCGGGTGTAGATCGTATTTACACAGCACAATCTGCTGTCAGGAAACAAGGATTTTTGTATATGCATAAAAGATCCAATTTTCGCGTTTCGCTCGTTCATCGGGTAATCGGTGGTACATTTACACCGCCAGATTATCGCTAACGAGCGTTACTATGAACGTTTTTTTCTTTTTTTTGAAGCCGGCAGCTCAGAGAGCGTGTCCTGTCTGCTGCAGCTGATGCAGGATGGAACTGAGCATGTGGTTTCATCTCAGCGAGCAGTACAGAAAAATGACAAAAAGAGCAAACAGCAGGTGGCGCTATACAGATAGATTTCATTGAATAACTCAGTGGCTATAATACATTTTTAATTTCATGCAATTACAAAAATATTCAGATCGAGGTGCTGGTTTGAAAAGTGTAGAATATTAGGCTAGTTTGACACTGACGGCAAGAGATTCTCTGCTGGAACAGCCTGCTGGAGCTCTCAGGATCCGGACGGTACCAGAAGGCCACTACCTGGCAAATATGCAGAGAATCGGTCAAACAAAAAACGCTACAATTTTTCTGATATAATATATATATTTGATCAAAACTTTTAAAAAATAAAAGTAGTCATCATCTTTAACTCCCCTGAATATTTGATGGAGAGTCTCGTAAGTCCAGCCGCGCTCCCATTTGTTATAATAATTAAAGATAAATTAGTATATATATATTCCCCTGACTTGCCCACTATCTTGCATACAGATATCCAGCCCGGGATGGAACGTGACCTCATTTCCACTTGCCCAATATTAAACCTTAATCCTTAAATTGAAATGCAGGTTTTCTTAAACAGTCGTCTTGGAGCTAAGCGCGAGTTACATTATTTAACAGGATGGTTAAGCTCATTACTCCATCTTCCCTAAGCAGATGAAAGGTACAACATTTGGCTCCTCCGCTGTCTCAAGGTGACTTCTATGACGAATATCATCGAGTGGCGTAATGTTCGGTATGAATGACTTTCTCCTCCCGGATTAGAATTGATGTCATGGTGCTTAATTATAGAAATTCTGTCCTGATCTGTAGATCATTTCTTTTATTCTGAGTGCGATAATAAAATAAAATCTGACAATTGGAATTTCGGTCTAGTCTAGAGATATCACGTATAATAGCAGACTAGAATGTCTGACCGCCAGGATTGTATCTTTTGGGGTCATAGTCAGTGGAGTACATAGAGATGTAAGGGCCCCATAGCAAGGATCACACCAGACCCCCCACACAGGACAGAAGGGTTTCTGCCTAGACCCTTTCAATGACTCTTGGCCCATTTTTCCACTGCCTGATTTGCTAAAAGTTGTTCCAGTAGAAGGTAGAGTCCTGACCAAGCAGAAGAGGAGATGATCCCAACTAAGACTGGGCCCCCTCTTGCCCTGGGCCCCATAGCAGTCACATGGTCTGCCGATATGGTAATTACGACCCTGGTCATAATGGCTGGAGTTGCGATCAGACTCCACCACCACCACCACATCAGGTCCTTCAGAGTTTGACCCAGAAGGTCTTCACCAAGGTGGCAGCAGAACCTAGAGGGTCCAGGAGAGGTATGCCTATTTTAGTTGAGATTTTTTTTATCTGATTTGGGGTATGGTCTGCAGTGTCCATACACCTTCAATAGTTGTTGCTCGCTCAGCCGTTGACATCTTCATACACGTGCATGTGTTGTCAATGGTGAGAGCAGAGTAAGTCTCTGGAAGGGGGAAGAGGGATCAGGCACATGAAAACCATCTGTCGAGGAATAGTCAGGAGGCTCCATACTCATAAGATAGCTGCCCCTGATGCCCACCCATAGGACAGTATACACTGATCAGCCAGAAGATGAAGTCCACTGACAAGAAAACATTGTCTTGTGATAATGGCACCCATCAAGGGATAGGATATATTAAGGAGGGTTTACACCACATGATGTTACAGTTGATTGTCGGGAAGGAAGCGTTTCTTTCCGACAGTAGGCTGTTCGTTCAGTGAAGGAGACCGTGGTATTTACACGCAGCGATCTCCTTCACAGTATCTGAACAAGTGATTGCTATTGTGATCCCGTTCTGGGCAGCAGATCTCTGTTCTCTAGATGGCGATCTGCTGCCCAGAAACGATGACTGATGTGCCTGCATGAACGTCAGGATCACCTGGTGAATGAGCGTTTCACTCGTTCATCGGGTGATCGGCGGCACATTTACATGGGCGTCTGCAAGAATGATTGTTCCCGATAATCTGCCCGAAAATTGGGCCGTCTAAATCCAATGTTAGACACCAAGTGAACAGATCATTATGGCAGTGCTCAGGGCCCACTGCAGTTCCACTACTCTGGCAGGTATAGGTGCCGCATTTCTCACTCTCCTGTTGCTGGGGTCCTGAGGGCCCATACCTGCAAGTCTTCCATAGCTTCCTCTCCCTGACAAGGTCCCTCCTGCTGACAAGGTCCCTCCTCGTTCTATGCTTAGCACCCTGGTCTGTTCCAGCCTATGGCTGGTCACCTGTGGGTATTTAAGGCACCTTCTCCTGGTGAAGGGTACCTGGGCAATAGGTTGTTCTAGCTGGCTACTTTCTTGTGAAGGTGTGCTGTTTTATGTGTCTATCCATGTACTGACCTCTTCCTTTTTAGCGACTCTGACCCTCTGCTGTCTGACCTGACTACAGCCTGTTTACTGTATTGACCCTTTGCTGCCTGTCCTCACATCGGACTTGTTTAATGGATTTGTACAAACTCTGCCTGACCTCGGCCTGTTACTGATTACGAGTATTGCCTGACTCCTCAGTGCTTCGCACCGGTGTCTCATGGATCAGCTGAACTACTCCAAATGAAGCAGCTTGATGGCTCCCCTGTAGCGTAGTCTAGATCCCTGTATTGGAGATAAAGGGTGAATACCAGAGGACTACCAAGATAATGTCCTTAGGATAAGCCCTATGACGAAATGGTTGATGCAGTGGTTCCACACCCACTGCTTGTGACACTGATGTATTGAAAGTAGGAAATATGAACAAGGACCTGATCTTGTCTCTACTATACCAGAGCTGCATTTACAATTCTACAAGCATCAGGGCAGACAGCCGGCTTTAGAGTCAGTCACACTATGTTGTAATGTTTTTGGGAAAAAATACTTGATGCTCACTCAAAGTGGCTTCTGATCAAACTGCACGGTACCATACGATCTGTGAAATATTCCCTAAAGCTGTGATGGCTAACTACAACTCCCAAGATGCACACTTTCTTGGCTGTTCTCTGAACTCCACAGTAATTAATATGCAAATGAGCACTCGCAAGTGCCCAGGGGCGGTGTTCAGTGTGTAGGAGCCCAGGTTGCTCTGCCTTCTTTCATGGTTACTCCTCCCCAGCCTCTGCTTTTGCCTGCCCTTCTTGTATGACACAAGGGAATAGGAGGGTGGGCAAAGGCAGAGGCTGGGGAGGAGTAACCATGGAAGAAGGCAGAGCAGCCTGGGCTCCTACACACTGAACCCCGCCCCTGGGCACTTCGAGTGCTCATTTGCACATGAATTAAACAGCGTTTTCCTGAATCTGCAAGTCTAAAGAAAATAACAAGGGTACCATTACATTCATGTGTAGGTGTGCTACAGAGCCATGTAAGCGCAGTATATGGTCATATAGTGGTGACAGACTCCCTTTAAAGGAAACCTGTCACCTAGTTAGGGGCTACTAAACCACCAGCATGCTCTTACACAGCTGGGTTTCAGGTTCTCAAACTTACCCATAACAAACCAATTCATCCCTGCAAAAGAAACTGAACGAAATTCAAACAACATAGAGGTGAATGGAGAGGTAACTGCGCTTGCTCAGTGTGCTCTCCATGCACTTTTTATGGGAGTTCCGAAAATAGCCAGGCACTTTCTCTCAGCTCTTTTTGGGACTGCAAAGAAGTGAATGGAGAGCATGCTGCGCATGTGCGGTGTACTCTGTTTCACTTTGGGGGCTCCGTTCGAGACATAAATGCAGGTCCCAAAGGTGGGACCACATCTTTCTGACATTGATGGCATATCCTAGAGATATGACACCAATCTGTAAGATCTGCCAAACCCTTTAAAGAAATATTTAGTACATGACCTTTTTCCATTGGTACAATATTGAAATGACCTACCCAAGCACAGGTCATTAAAGGGGTTATCCAACCCCTATGATGCCCTCCAAAATGCCCGTCACCCACAATGCTAGGGAGGCTTGTTCCAGTAGCGGCCTGCTATTGGCTGCCCCCCTCTAGCCGGATGTTTTGATCCCTGTGATGGGGAGATGCAGCGGCGGGCATCAGGAGCGTCGCAGGTGTTGGGGAGCAAGGTAAGTATAACCTGTGTGAAGAGCTCAGGCATTTTGGGCGGCATTATAGGGGTTGGATAACCCCTTTAGTATCAGATCGGACTGACTCCCAGGGCCGCCACGATGAGCTATTTGAAGAGACCACGGCTCTCTGTTGAGCGCTGCAATGTCTTCCTAGGCCAGTGACGTCATGTTCATCGGTCACATGGCCTGTGTGCAGCTCATGCCCATTCAACTGAATGGCCCTAGGCTGCAGTACCAAGCACAGCCACTATACAATGTACAGTGCTGTGCAGAGCAACGTAGCCTCTTCAAACAGGTGATCGGCGCCGAGTGCCTTGAGTTGGACATCGACTGATTAGATATTGATGAACTGTCCTAAGGGGAGGTCATCACTACTGTACTCTAGAAAACTCCTTTGGAATTGAGTAACGCCGCTATAACCTATGCAGACCCTGCTGACAGTACAGCATAATCTCTTTAGCGGAGTCAATCTGATTTACTGTAAAGACTATTATTACGGCTGCGATGTGGACAGCACAGATAAATAGGGTTGGTGTCAGTCAGTTTGATCACCTTGTTTGTGCTTGTGAAGTGACATTTATAGGGGGATAAATCTACTTATTTCTTGATAGGATTAAATCACAAAGTCTAAAGCCATAGAAAAGTAAAGATGATTTATTCTGACACTGAATCACGGCCACGTGGCAACCCGCGGGAGCTCCGACGGTCAAGTCTGCACCTTCCCGAAGATCTCTCGCTAGTGATGACGAAGAATGAGGAGGAAAAAAATCCTTCAAGCCCCGCGGAATGATAAATGAGATGCATGGCGTCAAGTAGGATTTAAGCTGATTTACTGTAATGAATCCTGAATGAGAACTGACACAGGTCACCATGAGACAGCGATACCAGGCTGAAAGTGAAGACGGTGGTTTCGTTTTGAGATCTAAAGTCAATTTAAGAGCAATTTCCGCCCAGGAACCGCAGGCAAGAACAGAAGGAATGGTCTACAAGAAGTGACAACCGCTCTAGTCGTCACGATTGTCCAGGAGGAGTCAGTTGTCACTGTGTGAGCTTGGCAGGAACAATTTGTTAGGCCACATTCAGAATGGTATGGAGTCGGATTGTGCTGCCGCTGTCATATGGATGATGAATGTGAGGACATTATAATTGTTAATCATTTATATGCCACCATCTTAGTCTGTGGCACATAGTACTAGATCAGGGGTCAGGAACCTTTTTGGCTAAGAGAGCCGTAAACGCCACATATTTTGAAATATAATTCCGCGAGAGCCGTACAAAATGTTTAAAGGGCCATTGACAGATCAATCGCTCCAATGTTCACTTAGTACAGCAAGGAATGCTCCTCCCTGCTGTATAAAGCCACAACTGGACTGAAACAATGGTAATTAGCAGTAAAAAAATTAAATAAATAACTTACATTGTGAGCTTGCGATGCATGACATCAGTCCAGCAGTCTGGCTTCTTCTTTTTCCTGCGCATGACTGGAAGCTGGCATTGGTGTAATATGGGTGGCAGATGTTTTTTAAGGCCATATTTTTATTTTTTTTTTGGGGGGGCTATATAATGGATTATGTGGGATCATTTTCAGGGGTGAAGTGGGAAGGGGGGGTTGGTGGGACACACTGTATTACACAGCCCCTTTATTGATGCAGCTCACTGCTGCTGACCATGAGGCTGTGTAACAATTTCCATGTTATAATGTTCACCTTCAAAGCAGCAGCACAGCCAGGGGTTTCTGGAACGTCCAAGGGAGACACAAGGGAGGAGGCAGATGCCGCTTCACTAGGGGACGCAGGTGCGTGCTTGCAGACGGCGCGGCTATGCAGGGAGTTATGGGAAATGTAGTCCATGCTCCCTGCCGCTCACCACTGCCGCCAATGCTTATCAGGCCATCAAAGAACTACCAATATCAGCGTGCACCGCGGCCTGATGGAGCGCGGTGCATGCATCCTTCCCATAGACAGGTAGCAGGGGCGTAGCTAAAGGCTCATGGGCCCTGGTGCAAGAGTTCAGCTTGGGCCCCTTGTGCCAGTAAAAATGCCCCCAGTGCCATGTGCCAGTAAAAATGCCCCCAGTGCCAGTAAAAATGCCCCCAGTGCCCCCATGTGCCAGTAAAAATGCCCCCAGTGCCAGTAAAATGCCCACAGTGCCCCCAGTGCCCCCATGTGCCAGTAAAATGCCCCCAAAGCCCCCATGTGCCAGTAAAATAATAAAAAAAAATTAACACTTATACTTACCTCCAGCAGCGATGCGATGCAGGCCTCTTCTGGCCTGTGTCCCGCGCTGTACGGCTCAGGCGGCGCGATGACGTCATCACGCCGCCTGAGCCGGCCTCTGATAGGCTGCAGGCCCAGTGCCTGCAGCCTATCAGAGGAACGGGCAGGGGAGACACCTCTCCCTCCCCTGCCCCAGTACAATACAGTCATCTGTATCGCCGTCCTGAGGACGGCGATACAGATGACTATGGAGATGAGCGCTTCCATAATGGAAGCGCTCATCTCCCTCTGCAGGGCCGCGCCGCACCTGGCTAATTGGCGGTGCGGCCCTGCAAGTGGCAAGGGGGGCCCTCGGGGCCCCCCTGGCTTAGGGGCCCGGTCGCAACTGCGACCGCTGCGACCCCTATAGCTACGCCACTGACAGGTAGGAGCCCTGTCTGCGAGCCAGATACGGCCATCAAAAGAGCCATATCTGGCTCGCGAGCCATAGGTTCCCGACCCCTGTACTAGATGGTCCAACAGCAATTCCTAACTCCCCAGTTTTCACGTGCAGCTTATCTTTACTGAGAACAAAGGGTCGGGCATGCTGAAATTCAACATACCCAATCCTTTCTCCCCCACCAAACGATACTAAATGAATTTTGGATGAGCAGCTTGGATACAGTAGATGGTCAGCGGGTTCAGAGGATTTAAAGTGTAACTGTAATTATTTTTTTATTTGTGTAATGTATAGGGGCAGTGATGCTGACAATTTTTGTAATATACTTTAATTACTGAAATCGTACATTTCTATTAGAAAAATAGCTCTAAAGTGGCCCATTTTGAGCCTTAGCAATGCTCCTCTGTCTTCTGTTTACATAACACAGTCAGTGTTGAGCAAGTCTTCACTGTTATGTAAACAGAAGACAGAGGAGCATTGCTAAGGCTCAAAATGGGCCACTTTAGAGCTATTTTTCTAATAGAAATGTACGATTTCAGTAATTAAAGTATATTACAAAAATGGTCAGTACCACTGTTCATACACATTACAAAAATAAAAAAAAAAGTACAGTTACACTTTAAGTCAAATATGTACAACCAGTATGATTCAGTACACATACATATGTATAGGGGTCTCTCCTTACTCCTCTCCCCGATGGCAGATGTAGAGGGAGATAAGGAGGATCAGTTGACCATCACCTGTTCAATTCTTTTACTCTCAAGACCTGACAGCAGCCTTCTCCCCTCTCCCCATTCACAACAGACACATGGTCGGTATGTGTATGGGGAGGGATCAGAAGACATAGCTGTCAATCAAATGACTATTCTGGAACATTCTGCCTAGAAATCTCATAGGTATGGTTACCCTTACAAAGAGCCATGCCCATATGAGCTTAAAGGGGTTCTCCAGGAATTAAGTAAATAAAAATATGTAAATGTTACTTTATAATAAATATATTCCCAAATACTTTACATTAGTTATAATGGCTCGTTTTGTCTGTGGAGCAATGATTAGGAGAAACAAAATGGCCGCCGTCCTATTAGTGCAAACAAAACCTGTCCTAATCACACAGGAGGACAAGTTACTTCACAACACTGAGGTAAAGATCTGCCTCATCCTCCTCTTTGCTCTGCTTGTCAGGGATTATGATCCCGAATACAGATAAGATCTTCAGCTGAATCTCTGAAGGAACGGAGCTTATAAGGAGACATGAAGTACAGAGAGGAGGTGGGGATGTGACTGTGTCCTACTATGCGATTAGGACAGGTTCTGTGTGTACTAATAGGACAGCGGCCATTTTGTTTCCCCTGATGATTGCTCCTCAGACAAAACGAGCCATTATAACTGATGAAAGGTATTTGGGAATATATTTATAATAAAGTAATATTTAAGTATTTTCTTTTTCTTAATTCCCGGAGAACCCCCTTAAAATCTAAAGCATGAAGCTGTCTGCAATTTATCATACTGAATTTATTTAGCAATTTCTGCCAATTAAGTAGTTGTGAAGTCATTTTTTTTTTAAATATGGAACTCCATATTTTTCTTTTTTTCAAACAGCCATATTGTTCAATGGTAACATTCCGGTTGCCTGCAGCCTCCACTAGGGGGAGCTTGGGTTATGTCATATGGATTTATGCATTTCCCATTGAACCAAATATTAAAGAGACTCTGTCACCAGAATCAACCCTATTAAACCTAAATAGATATTTGGTGGCTTAGATTTAGACCGTTTTCTACACCTAAAACAAGCGTAGAAAATCATGAATGAGATGGGCCTGCGCCGCAATCTGCGGTAGAAATACGCCTAATATAGACGAATTTCTGTTAGTAAATAACCCCCATAATGGCTATCAGTTTTTGAATAGTAGGAACACTCCGGGTGTGTTTGCTGGCAGCTGCGGCATTCATGATCTCAGCTCGGCAATTGGAGCTCAATGATCACTCAATGAGGTAGAAAAGCTCAGCGTCTGGTAGTTGTCCGCATCATTACTCCTATCCTGTCATGAAATGGTTATCTCCTTGTACATGGAACTCACCTCAGCCATTAAACCAGCTATACGCTGTTATAGATTCTGCATTTACAGCTCTGCAGTGCTGTGTATTGCAAAGTCAATGACCAAACCGCCAATATATAAAGAGGATCCTAATATACAGAGGAACCCTGATATCTTCTTCACCCTGCAGCAATATGTCCAACACTAACCGCATGTGAGCGCCATTTATCGAATGCTATTCACTGCCGTAGCTATCCAATGTCTATGAAAGTTTGAAGTGAATCTCCACCTTTTATTATCACTGTATTTTTGGATCCAAAAGTCTGTACTGATTAATTGCCTAATATGATTTTATGGTCAGAGCTCCTCGTCTGTTACAGAGCTCCAAAACCCCTGCACAGAAACAGATTTATAAAATATAATGCTGTCTCCCTGCTGCCACCACTAGGGGGAGCTTACTGCATACTGTGTTATAGTTGAGTTCAATGTATAAACTGTATGCAGTTAGCTCCTAAGCTCCCTCTAGTGGTGGCACCTAGAAGAATAACACCGGCAAGGTGTTTTTAGCAGTTGGAAATGAAAGCAGAAAATTAAGTGTTTCCATTCATTTGCTTTTAGATGAGAGACCCTATATCCTAGATCTTATTAGATAATACATATAAAAACATTTTTAGAGATTTTTTTATTACAAACTTCTCATATTTTCATGATAAATCTACTGCCTCTTCACAATATGGCTGCACCTATACTACCTCCATCCTCCCGACACAACTCCATATAATAGCCACAAAACCTATGGACGTCTTAAAGGGAAAAATGAAAAATATTGTACATTAATACTTAATACTTTTGTAATTGCATGTAATTAAAAATTTTGTATAGCCGCTGAGTTATTCAATAAAATCTATCTGTATAGCGCCACCTGCTGTTTGTTCTTTTCCTTCTTTTTCTTTCCATCACAGCAACATTGCAGGGGTTGTCATGCAAACTCTGCTCTATCCTGCCAATCCTGCTGCCAGCTGTCTTTACTGTAGAAGCTGTGACAATTACAGGGAGAGAGCTGCAGCAAAAAGGAAACACCCCCAGAGAAAAAAAAAACATACCAACTGAGCTGTAATAGGTAGCGAGTCGCAACTTATAGGACACATTTCCTGAGCTGTGATAGGAAGAGCTGCAGCAGAAAGAAAACATCCCTGAAAGAAGACACACCCTCCCCCTGAACCATGATAGGTAGAAAGTTCCAGCAGACAGGACATGCCTCCTGAACTGTGACAGGGAGAGAGCTGCAGCAGAAAGGAAACATCCCTGAAAGAGATACCCCTGAGCTGTGATAGGGAGAGCAGAAAGAAAACATGATATGTAGAGAGTTGCAGCTTATAGGGCACACCTACTGGGCTGTGATAGGGAGAGAGCTACAGCTTATATGACACACCTCCTGAGCTGTGATTGGGAAAGAGCTGCAGCAGAAAGGACACGCCCCGGAGCTGCCAGCCTGAAGTAAATGTAGCACAGCAATTGGAGCAATGAATTGGGAGATCTCTGGATCCATGTGAGGTACAGGGCTGGTTCTAGCTTTGTTAGAAAGAGGTTGTCATTTACTGTACTATATCTGAATTCAATTATTTTTCCATTAATCATAGGATAACCCCTTTAAGATAGATGTGAATCTAGCCTATGAGGTCATGTGACCACTCTACGGTGCGGTGTAGGATAAAGGGAAGTGTCTTATTTTTTAAGGTCCAGATGGGAGGTTTGGTTCTCAGCTGGGGAACCCAATCTCTCTGCCAATGTCAGTACCATATCTGTGCATAAAAAGTACCTCTATCCGCATAAACGGAGGACCCCCTGGAAATGAAGGGTTGGAGTCCAGGCAACGGATTGGACGGCTGATTTAATAATTTAATATTATCTTGCAGAATTTACTTTTTTAAACATGTCCGTGTCATAAAAATAATGTATAGAAAAGTTGAGTCTCCCGGTAATTAGAAATACATTATTTATTCATCTGTGAGTTATTGCTGCTGAAGCCAGCGCCAAGGATTTATCCTGGACACCAGCCACGAGACAACCTCTGGCCTACAAGACGTGAAGGCTCAAGTTCAATTCTTTAGAAAAGCGTCATAAAACCCAATAAATGACTAAGAACAATTCACGGCTCCTTCTAATAAAGACAAATATGTAACACGCCCGCCAAAAACGAACCCAGCGACAGAAAAATAAATCCGCCGTGCCGAGCGCTAACATCACATTTCAGACCTGTCAATGCGGACTCTCATCATTCATAATTGTGTTAATCAAGACAATTAAGCACTCCTTGTCCTAATTAAAACTATGCCTAAGCAACTCATTAGATTTTAATTGAAATAAAGATGTTTGCCAACCTCATCATCTGCTGCCAGGGAGCAAAGACAAGCTCAAATTTGGATAAATATAAGTAAGAAATTAATAATTTGATGTTCAAAAATTCAAATTTATTATTTCATCCTTAAAAAAAAAAACATTTAAAGGGAGCTGTCAGCAGGAAATTCACTGATAAACCAGGAACGTTGTCTTGTAGGGCTAGCTGACACCTTTCACTTACCGATCCCTTGCTTCATTCTGGAGAAACTTTTAATCCATATGCAAATGAGCAGTTAAGTGCACCGAGGGCGGACCCAAGCCACTCTGTGCACTCCTGCTCCTCTGCCAGCCCCATACGAAATAACCATGTAGGAAACTAGCTCCACTTCCCAGCAGTGCTGATGACTACTGTGCATGTGCTAATGACGCTCAGCTTCGTTTAGGTGATGGATGATGTAATTGGTGCATGCGGTTAGTAGTCATCTTCACCGCTGGGAAGAAGAGCCATAGGCACTGCGCCTGCGCAGATAGTGTAGACTATGGCACAGGCGTGAGATTAAAGGAACGGGGGCAGTGGTAAGAGGGGCAGGCGGAGGAGCTCAGGCGCTCGGTGCACCGAAGCTTCATTTACATTACAATACACAAACATAGAAGAGGATTCTTTACGGTAAGAGCAGTGAAACTATGGAACTCTCTGCCGGAGGAGGTGGTGATGGTAAGTTCACTAAAAGAGTTCAAGAGGGGCCTGGATGTATTTCTGGAGGGTAATAATATTACAGGTTATAGTTACTAAAGAGGGGTCATTGATCCAGGGAGTTATTCTGATTACCTGATTGGAGTCGGGAAGGAATTTTTTTCCCCTAAAGTGAGGAAAATTGGCTTCTACCTCACAGGGGTTTTTTGCCTTCCTCTGGATCAACTTGCAGGATAACAGGCCGAACTGGATGGGGTATTATGCCTTTTTATTGGGGTTGATCCTGAAGACTTTGCACATTCGGGTAAATGTACACGTTCAGGATTTCACATGGAAATCTGTGCAAACAATCTACATGAATTGGTGTCTGCTTTGGTGCGGATTTTGCTCTCCCCATTGAGGTGAATGGAGAAAATCCAGTCAGGAAAAATAAAATAAATTGACATGCAGCGGATTTTAAAATCTGCACCACAGGTCAAAATCCGGTTGGATTTTCCGCAAGCAAATCCTGATTGTGTGCATTTAGCCTTAAATGGAGCAATCATAGGTAGCATGCAAGCACGTGTGCACAACCTATCATTAACACGACTGTCTGTCCCCATTCAGTTTGCACTTCCCGGCAGCACATCCCTGTTTACCTGAGAGGTCCTGCTGACAAGCAATTTTTTTTTTGTGATTGGTCAACAAATCAGCATTTGCTCGTCTGTCGGCTGACCTGGGAGCAGGAATGATCCTTCGCAGGAATATTTGCTCGGTCATCTGTCCTTGTATAACATGTAACTGACCTTAAAATCTTCTGATTCAACCGAAACTTGTATTTGCTTTTGCAACTTCTGTTTGACTTTACAGGGACCTCTTGCAACTCTTGCTTGACCTGACCACTGTTTTAGGAGCTAGTGGCATCCCCCTTGTAATAACAGTTCTGGGGCATCTATTCTTACGACTTTATGTTGTGCCGTTCCTTTATTATTCCTGCTGGAAATTATGAATGAATTGCTAGCAGTTTGCAATGAAGGGTGTTACCAGTTAGGGGTGTGTCCCTGCATGTTCTGATACTACCAGCACTGATTGGATAGTGTCAGACTGTGCAGGGACACGCCCACAACTGGTAACACCCAGCTGGACCTTTATTGCAAACTGCTGAAAATTAATTTATAAATTCTAGATGGAATAACAGAGTCATAAGAATAGATGCTCTAGAATTGTTATTACATGGGGAATACAAGTAGTTACTAAGACAGACATTGTCAATGCAAGCAGTGTTTTTTTTTTTTGTCCAGCCGAAGCGCAGCAGCAATACCGGAAACCCGATGAATCCCCACGGCTCCCATTATCAAGAATGGCCTCCAGCGGGGAAAGGTAGAATCTGGTGCCGGGTACACTGATCTCCGGCTGGCAGTTTTTCTGATCAGTGATGTGTTCTGCATAGATTTTGGTGAGCAGAGCTGGCACAGGCAGGAGCAGTGACGTGTGCTACTGCCTGCACATCGCCCAGTGCAGACCCTGTGGAATCCATACACCAGTACACCGCTGAGAGGTCACCAGTGTACACGTGTAAGGATCCAAGGTGCGAACCTAAAGTGCTAATTTGCCAGAAAAACTAAAATAAATAAATAAAATAAAGTATATTAGAAATATTCTTTATATCACATTTACAACAGGTTTTAATGAAGCTTACGTAAAAGTTTAGGTACGCTTTAATGTACCCCAGTTGGACACGGGACAGGCGACATCCCACAGCGGGAGCTCTGCGGAGTCTCAGATGACAGTTATACCTCGGTAAGGGGCAGCTTTACGTTTACGTTTTTATGATTGTTTGTGCAACGTTTATGCCCCTTTCACACGAGCGGGAGACTCGCATGTCTCCCGCAACGCATCTACAGGGCTGGACTCCGGCATTGACTGGGATCGCATATAATGCTATGCGATCCCTGTCCGTGCGGAGTCCAGCCCTGTAGATGCGTTGCGGGAGACATGCGAGTCTCCCGCTCGTGTGAAAGGGGCATTAAAGGGATTCTGTCACCGGCTTTAAGCCTATAGAACTGAGGACATGGGCTGCTAGATGGCCACTAGCCCGTCCACAATATACTTTTCCTATTGCTGTGTGTGTCTTTGTTTAGTCAGAAAAACGATTTTATTCATATGCTAATTCTGGTTATAAGGAGCCCAAGGGGCGGTTACCAATCTTCCTGGATCCCAGCCGCGTCCACTGTGAAGGAGCCCAGCACCGCCCCGCATCCTCTCATCTCCTCCTTGCTCCCCCGACTTCACACATTCAGAGCGCCGTAATCTCGCGATGGCTCGCGTGAGATTACGGCTCTGAGTGCGTGAAGTCGGGGGAGCAAGGAGGAGATGAGAGGATGCGGGGCGGTGCTGGGCTCCTTCACAGTGGACGCGGCTGGGATCCAGGAAGATTGGTAACCGCCCCTTGGGCTCCTTATAACCAGAATTAGCATATGAATAAAATCGTTTTTCTGACTAAACAAAGACACACACAGCAATAGGAAAAGTATATTGTGGACGGGCTAGTGGCCATCTAGCAGCCCATGTCCTCAGCTCTATAGGCTTAAACGAGGTGACAGAATCCCTTTAAGCAACCTATTACACTTATACAACAGTCTTGCCCTACATTTTTTGTGTGCAGAAAAAAAGAAATAAAAATGTATAACTATTTTCGGATGCGATTTGGAGCATCATAAACCCTTGGCCTTTTGTTTCTACGTGGTATGACGGTACGGCGAAGCACCACCGGCAGACTGTCTGTTGTACAAGGCTGCTCTCAGAGCAGGAAAGCACCATGTGTGGTCCGTGAAATGCAGTCCATGTGACAACCACGTTTCGCAGACCGACTGAGGCTGAAGTGAGTCGTTCTCACAGCATTATACTGTATGTCACTGTGATGCTGCCTCATAAACGGATCTTGGTCCAGGAAATGCGGCCATCACAGGGACCACAAACCACACAGGGCCATGTGAATGAGGCCTCAGGGACCAGGGTATATTCAGACACAGCTTAATGCCATGGCTACTGAAAAACCTCACTAAATGCAGGGTTTCTGTAAAGCCATGGCAAAATCATGTTTCGTTGTGATTCTGCAGATTTCAGAAACTGAGGCATGACCGCAATGACTTTAAATATACCCTAGCAGTGATGGCTAATAGAGTTGAGCGAACATGCTCGTAACGAGCACTGTAGTACTTGGATCCCCTGCGCTCGCATGGCCGCAGGCATCCGGCTCCGCCCCCATTGACTCACAGTGAGGACGGATCTGGATGCCTGCGGCCATGCGAGCGCAGGGGATCCGAGCACTACAGTGCTCGTTACAAGCACGTTCGCTCAACTCTAATGGCTAACCTACAGCACTCAAGCTGTCGTGAAACTATGACTTCCAGCATTCTCCATTCATTTCTATGGAGTTCTATGAACAGCCAGGCAAGTGTGCATCTTGGGAGTTGTAGTTTTACCGCAGCCGGAGTGCCGGAGTTTAGCCATCAAAGCCCTTAAGGATGGCATGGCTGGTGTACCACTTTTCCTCAGTACATACTGTATTTTAAAGAGTATCTAAAGCTAAATTCATATCAGCATTTAGAGATCCAGCAGAAAAACAGCCTGCCGGAGTTCACCATATCTGGCATGGCCAGATAATGCCAGGAACAGCTGTATCCACACTGACTATAACAGGATACGATGGGGATCCGGATGATTTCCGGCATAAATGCCATGCATGCAGGACTTTTTGTCTGTCCAAAAGCCAGCATTTTTGCAGGAAAGCGGGCGGATTCCCGTTAGATCCTACTGTAGTCAATGGGGATCCGGTGTTTCCCAAAATTATCCAGCTGTGCTAGATATGGTGAACTCCAGCTGCCTGTTCCTTTGCCGGATTTCTAAACAAATAACAGTCTCAGCTTTCTAGAACGTACTGTTCTATAGATATTCCCTAAAAATGCAAATATGGCACCATCACATTACCCATATTAGCTAATGGAAGCTCGAAGGTCCTTCCGTCTTAAAACACACACAGTTTTAGACCAGGCTTCCATAACAACTCAACCATTTTTCTTCACTGTTATAGGTCACTGTTAAGGGGGCGTGGTGCTGCGGAGGTCACTGTTAATGGGGTGTGGTGCTGCGGAGGTCACTGTTAATGGGGTGTGGTGCTGCGGAGGTCACTGTTAAAAAGTTGGAATGCTGTGGAGGTCACTACTAAGGGTTTGGGGTGCTGCAGACGTCCCTGTTAAGGGGTTGGGGTGCTGCGGAGGTCACTGTTAAGGGGTTGGGTTGCTGCGGAGGTCACTGTTAAGAGGTCGGGTGCTGTGGAGGTCACTGTTAAGAGGTTAGGGTGCTACGGAGGTCACTGTTAAGGGGGTGGGATGCTGTGGAGGTCACTGTTAAGGGGGTGGGATGCTGTGGAGGTCACTGTTAAGGGGGTGGGATGCTGTGGAGGTCACTGTTAAGGGGGTGGGATGCTGTGGAGGTCACTGTAAAGGGGTCAGGGTGCTGCGGAGACCTTTTCTAGTTGATACTAAACTTTAACTACACTTTAAAAAAAGGAAAAAAATATAACGGTCCCCCACCAGATTTTTCACCCTGGGGTCTCCTCCAACGTGTATCAGGCCCTGTCTGTGAAGTAACTATATGTCTCTCTCCTGCACCATTACCTTCCGGGCACACTGACGTCGGCTCTTCCATCATTTGTGACAGGCTTGAAATTAACCTCTTCTGTGCCAGAGAGTAAATTTCACTGATGCTTCTGAAGCAGCAATTCTGAGCTATTATGTACAACTCTAAGGCCACCCGCAGACGATGCAGATTACAGATTTATGTGTGGATTATCATGCAGAAAAACCTAAGCATAATTCAGTACTAGCAATGTATATGAGATTAGACAAATCTCGTGTACACTTTGCTTTTTCGTTGTGTGTGGAAATTGATCCGCTGTGCCGATTCTGAAGATTGCAGTACGTCAATTATGTTTACAATTTTTGGTGCGGATTTCAGTCTTTTTCAATGGATCGTAAGCTCTTGTGAGCAGGGGCCTGACTCCTTGTGTTTCAGTTGTATATTAGCCAGTTACTTTTGTTTGTATGTGAACCCTATGAATTTGTAAAGCGCTGCGGAATATGTTAGCGCTATATAAATAAATATCATTATTATTATAATGGAAGGGTGAGATCTGCAGCAAAACTGCATCAAATCTGAACCAAAAAACACCACAAGTTTTTGTGCGGTTTCGGTGCTGAAATGCACAGAAATCCGCACAAAAATTCATGCAGATCTTCTGCATGTTTACCGGCAACCGTGTGTAGGTACCCTCAGAATTTTCCAGAATATAGATATTTGTCAGACAAGAAGCACACAGGTGGTGCATACACAGCCTGGGGGTGAATAGTCATACATTACGTTAATGAAATTAAAGGGATTCTGTCACCACCATTTTGCATATTAAGTTATTTATACCACTGGATTTAACTCATCATAAGGATCCCCAAATGGTTATTGTTATAGGGCCCAGATGAAGATTTGTGGTGTAAAAATCCTTTTTTATCTACTGTCAATCACTTACATTAAGGGGCCCAAGGGGAGTTGCCCATGGTTGCTGGAGCCCGGGCTCGGCGATTCCGTTGGAGCCCGGGACCGCCCACCTAATTAATATTCACTTCACTGAGTGAAGCTCCGACGCCGCACTTGATGTACTGCGCCTGCGCAGCCCTGGACCGCACACCTAATTAATATTCACTTCACTGAGTCAGTGAAGCTCCGGCGGCGGCTGTAATCCCGCGCAGGCGCAGTGCCGCGTCGGAGCTTCACTGACTCAGTGAAGTGAATATTAATTAGGTGTGCGGTCCAGGGCTGCGCAGGCGCAGTACAACAAGTGCGGCGTCGGAGCTTCACTCAGTGAAGTGAATATTAATTAGGTGGGCGGTCCCGGGCTCCAACGGAATCGCCGAGCCCGGGCTCCAGCAACCATGGGCAACTCCCCTTGGGCCCCTTAATGTAAGTGATTGACAGTAGATAAAAAAGGATTTTTACACCACAAATCTTCATCTGGGCCCTATAACAATAACCATTTGGGGATCCTTATGATGAGTTAAATCCAGTGGTATAAATAACTTAATATGCAAAATGGTGGTGACAGAATCCCTTTAAATCACTCTGTTCTTCAGAAAATAGCCGAATGAAAGCACAGTGGTTTAAAAAAAACAAATAGAAAAAAAAAAAAACGTGAAAGTTTAACCAGTACAAGACCGGGTCGTTTACACCCCCCACCCCCACACCTTCGTGACCAGGCGCATTTTCCTTTTCTTTTTAGCAAATGCGTCTTTGAAAGCCATCTTTTTTCTGTTTAGTTAACTAAATAATGTTTGCACCTTTATTTGCTGAAATATGGAGCTTTATATTTATTTAATTTTAATTTTTGTATTTCTTTTGATTCTTTGATTTTTTTATACCCAGGAAAATAAAAAATTAAAAAGGGGGGTTCACTTTTTAATACCACAAAGTGCACTTTTTAAAATGATGTCTCCTTTCTGTTATATAGATATATCGTATATATTTGCCAGGGGAGGTGCTAGGAGCTGTTGTGCCTTTTTTATTATTTTTTTTATTTTGTCTTAATTTTTTTTAAACTTATTTTTACATTCTGTAATACAAATATGTTCATACAAGAACTTTGGGGAGTGTTTTTTTTTTTTTACTGTTGATTCCTCCTCTAACTGGGACTGACATATTAGCCCTATTTACATGGGGTAATACAGTCTCAGAGACGTTGTACAAGGCTGCTCAGAGGCTACATGCACAAGATATCGAAAAAGACGGAAAAACGGACACACTGTCAATTATTCACGGCCATTTTTCAACCAGTTGTGCATCCATTTTTTGGCCGTCTGTTCGTTTCTAATGGCCGTTTTGCATCCCTTTTTCATAACCGTTAAAAATGGCCGTGAAAAACGGATGAATTTCATTGGCTTTTTTTTTAATAAAGATCCCAATCCCTGAAGTGCCCTTGGTACACATAATGTGCCCCATAATGGCCGCTAGCAGTAATAGCATAACTCATAGGGGCTCCATCAGTAATAATGCCCCCTCACAGTGGCCCATAATGTCCCCCATAGTTGCCCCCAGCAGTAGTAATGTCCCCAATGGTGGCCCATAATGTTCCCATAGTGACCCCTGAAGTAATAATGCCCTCTATAGATGTCCCCAGCTGTAATATTTCTATACATACATCATCCACTTGCATGCACAGAGGTAGTCGCTCCTCTCCTGATTGAAAAGGTCCTGCGCTCAGCATCATCGGGTGGTGACGACGTCATCACGCTGAGTGCAGGTCCTTCACCAGGTTCTTTTCAATCAAGAAAAGAGCAACTGCCTCTGCAAGTGCAAGTGGATGAGGTATTTTTTTTAACCCCTAAACGGCCATATTCTCCTAGTGAACCCCTTTTTAACAGCCGTTAAATGGGTGCACTCCTGCCTAAGCGGCTGTTAAAAATGGTCCCATCGATTTTAATGAGGACCGTCTGGCTGTGAAAACAGCCAAAAATTAGACATGTCCAATTTTTTGACGGCTGCTATGTACTGGCCATTAAAAAAGGTCATGTGAATAGCCTCATAGACTGCAATGGTTCTGAAAACGGCCGTCTGATAGCAGTTGTGTGTATTTACTGTAGCCTTACTCCAGAGCTGATCTGGGTCTACTAAGACCCAGCAGCTCATGCAGATACACAGTCCCCAGGGTTCACATGGTCGCTAGGAAAAGAGCAGGTGATGGCGCAAATTATAGTAATTTAGGTGGATTGAGAAAGGGCTTAGAGGGAGGGACGGAACCTGACTCTTTCTCCAGCACTTTAGAAAAGTGGTGAGAACCTGAAAAAGTCTCAAATTATGGCGTCCACAATAGTAGTGTATACATAATGATAAATGCCCCTCACATAACCTTTGTCAGAAGGTTATGAAGTTTTTGTTATCTCATCTTAGTGTATGTTTTTATGGAAACATAGCTCTCGATATTTGCCATAATGAGTGGACATTAATGGGGACGGCCATCGCCCTTTTTTTAATTACATCTGCTGTATCCTGCTTGAGCAATAAAGACAGTTTTAAAGGGGTTTTCAGAGATTTTTTAACAGATGACCTATTCTCAGGATTGGTCATCAGTATATGATCGGTGGGGGTCTGACACCCTGTACCCCTGCCAATCAGCTGGGTGCTCACAGTAGCGCCGTGGCCTTCTTGCAGCTTTCCTTAGGCCATGTGACGTTGCATTCATCGGTCACATGACCTAGGTGCAGCTCAGCCCCATAGAAGTGACTGGGGCTGAGCTGTGATACCAAGCACAACCACTATACAATGTACTGCGCTGTGCTTGGTGAGCACAGAGAAGGCTTTGGCACTACTGTGAGCATCGGTGCCTTCTCAAACAGCTGATCAACGGGGGTTCCAAGTGTTACACTCCACCAAATCAGATACTTATGACCTATCCAAGGGGAGGTCATCAGTTAAAAAATCATGGAAAAAACCCCCTTCTCACCAGGGTGAGTGCAATATTTTTTCTTATTATTATTCATCAAAGGACGGAACTGAGCATGTGTGACCACCTCAGTGATGTTACTGAAGTGGAGAGAGAACAAACAGCAGGTGGCGCTATAAAGATATGTATCATTGAATGACTCAAAAAGTACTCAGTAAGTATTCAGATCCACTGAAGAATATTTTCAAGGGGCAACAATATCCAATTATATAGGATATTTTTTTTCTATAGGTCAATTGATCTGCATTTACAAAACCAGCAATGAAAATGAAATGAAATACTGTATACAAATATTCTAAAACTTCAAGCGCTGCAGTCTGGAGTAACCAGAAAAATGTATTACTGACATAGGAGGGGGAAAAAGATATTTAGTTGTAAAACGTAAAAAAAAAAAGCAAAAGTTAAATGTGGGAAAGTGAAATGACATGTATTAAACATTCTGAGCAGTGGCAGATGTTTCACAGAAGATAAGAATATTTGCAAAACATATGCCGTGTATCAGGTTCTTGATTTGCATGCGAGCGATTGGTTTAATGAATACAGTATATCCAATTTCAATGGAGGAAATCTGGAAAAGGAGAATGTTACAGAGGCTGTAAAGCAGAGGTAGATCAAGAGGAAGCCAGAAAACACGGAAGAACCAAACACAGAAGGTTCTGTATACACTTTAAATGATGTAAAAGTGTCTTCATTGATCAGAAGACCCCATCTGTAATAGTCAAAGATATCAGAAATATTAAAGGGACTGTCTCATGGGCATCAAAGATGGCTCCCAAGGGAATTGACCTCAGCTTCTTCTGGCAAAATCAGCTGTTTGCTGAGACAGAAACTGATTGCCCCAGTGACTCTGATGTAACATCCCCTAATTAATTCATCAGGAATCGCTATAAATCAGGTATACCCAGCCCAATCTGCCTAATCATATTCTTCTCACTTGGTGGAGCAATCTCATTGTGAAGGATTGGAACTTAAACTGCAGGAAGAGTGTAGGGAGACTGTAGGGAGAGTGTATCACCGTGTACATCAGTGTGCAGTGCACCAAGATTCATAGCTAATCCCTTCTGTTAGTTGTAGATTTACTGTGCATCAGTATTACAGGTCACTGTTACCATCAGGTCTAATTTATCGCCATGGTCTTAATTGTACAGAGCACAAAGATTCAAGTAGTGGCCCCATGACAGAGTGAGGAGGGTGGCAGCAGCAATAGCAGTAAGGATTTTCCCTTCTTTTGACCTGTCAGAAGAACCAAAAAAAAATTAAAAATAAATGGATCCTGTATTTTGAGCATCCGTAAGGCCCCCATCTCACGGTCAGTATTTGGTCAGTAATCAATCAAGTCAGTAACAAAAACAGTAGTGGGTCCAAAACAGAGATAAAATGTAATGGAAATATTTGCATCTCTTCTGTGTTCTGGACCTACTCCTGCTTTTGGCTTACAAATTCTGATCAAATACTGACTGGGTGAAAGAGGCCTTATGCTCAGTTTTGGCAATTTAGGTCTGAAATAATTTTTAGCACAGAAAAAGGTCTTTTAATGGCCTCTATGATCGGTCAGCATTTTATCAGTATTTGTAAGCCAAAAACAGGAGTGGGTCTAAAACAGATAAAATGTAATGGAAATATTTGCATGTCTTCTGTGTTTTGGATCTAAATCTCTTATGCACACCTACTGTGTGTGTCTCCATGGTTACAGACTACAAACAAACCCTGTGTGGTCAGACCCCCCCAGTCATACTTCTTTTCATCGGTCTGAAACCAAATGTGATTTGGTACAGCAATATTATTGTTTCTTATGTTTTGTCCCATTTTTATGTCTTTTTTATCATGTATTTGTTTATCTGTTTAATAAACTAATGATATATTCATATATTTCTTTGGGCACGGTGTCTTTGTGCTCCTCTGTGGAGCATTTGTTGTAGGTTTGGTTACATATGCATAACAGTAGAAGATTTTTAATCAAGAATATATGCAAAGTTGTTATGTGTGTTTTTTTGTATTTTAGATGCATTGGAGCAATAAAAATGAATGTAAGTAATATTTAAAAAATATTATTATACAAATAACATGACCCATGCTCACTTTATATACATGAATGGATCTCAGCATAATAACGAGGGTGTATAAAATGAAGAAGCAAACGTCAATAACTCATTTCTAGCGTTCTATAGGCCTCTGTCTTGGCCGCGTGTCAGAGGTCTCCAGAAAATATGCTATCATCATCCCAATAAGCCTTTTCATGACTATTCAGCTGCTAATCTGCTGGAGAAATGGAATAACTGAGGACTGAAGCCATAAAATGAGTTAACAAACCTTGACCCGCACCATCAATTGAAACCCATGAAGGGAGCAGAGCCGGAATACCCATAAGGCATTGCTTCTATAGATCTTTATATGTGAGAGGTAGTCCGGCTTAGATGTCTCCTATATAGCGGACAGTATGGCCTGAACCCACATCTACGACGACATGATTCATAAATCAATTAGCGACGGCCTAAATCAACACGACTGGACGGCGATTACCGAACGAGACCAGAACAGAAAAGATTAATTAAGGCGACAGTGGTTAATTACTTATCAACCCAAACAAGTGAATGCAGATTATAATGAGGTTGGGGGATGGGCAAAGAGGTTCCATGGAAAGTAATTTCTTCTCATTTTTCTTAACTAATTAGGAAAAGAACACGGGAATAAATGTGTCAGATCTGAATGGAGGTTGTATGTGTGACTGCCGTATCCATACCGCCTGGCGACTCTCGAAGAGAAATTTAAAGGGTGGGGTCAAGGGGTTACAAAAAGTATTTAACCATTTCTTAATTATATCCGTTTCTGGAAAAGTTGGAGATGAACATATATGGCTGCCAGTTGCAGAACTGTGGGCAGAAAACTCACGGCGTATTAAAGTACCAGTTATAAGGGTTTTCCAGGCTCTTGATATTGATGCTTATCCTCAGGATAGGTCATTACTATCTGACCACTGAGGGTCCGACACCCCACTACCTTACCAATAAGCTATTCTTTGCAGCCCTCCGATGCTGGAACTAGCACTGTGAATGGAACAGAAAGCAAAGCTCCGTTTAAAGTGTAGTGGCCGAGCTAGGTACTGCAATTCATTTCTCTTTGAAATGAATGGGAGCTGAGCTGCAGTACCGAGCACAGCCACTACAGTTTGAACGGAGCTGTGCTTCCTTTTCAATTCACAGTGCTAGTTCCAGCATCGGAGGTTGCAAAGAATAGCTTATTGGTAAGGAACTTGGGTGTCGGACCCTCAATGATCAGATATTAAAGATCTATCCTGAGTGGAAAATCCACAGCGGAAACTGACCTGCAGTGTAGAAGTTTAGAGCAACAGGCTAATTCCAGCGAAAATCCACATCATATTCTATGACAAATCTGCATGAAATATAGAATTTTGCGGCAGATTCATTGTAGATTTCACTGGAAGGTGTGACAGCAGTTTGGACATACAAGGCAAAATTGAATTCTTAAAGGCGTTGTCTCATGAAACCAGCTTCTGGCGTTATTAGGACAGAATAAAGAGTCATTCTTTTCTGGGAAAAGGGTCTGATGCTGAACAGCTTTTGCATGTCGTGATACTTTCATAGTGGTTACCTGCAGCTGCCACTAGGTGGAGCTCACTGCATACACATAGCTGCCAATAACCCTGATTTTACTAGGACAACCCTGCGAGCAGGCCCCTAAAGAGGGCAGGGCTTATGTAGGCCCCACCCCAAATTAGATATTTTTTGTGGGTGTTCCCAGGTAGTCTGTGGGGTGGGGCTTAAATGTCTGGATTTTACTTTTACTAAGTAGTGCTTATGGGTGTCTATAGGGGTTTTAAGACAAATTTACGAAAAAAAACAAAGGGGCAGCAACGGTACAGATTGGATGCGGACCCATTCATTTCAATGGGTCCACAAAAAATGCAGACAGCACTCCGTATACTGTCCGCATCCGTGTATCCATTATACAGTCCTGTAAAAAAGATAGAACATGTCCTATTCTTATCCATTTTGTGAACAAGACTAGGCATTGTTATAAAGGATCCCCCCAAAAAACGGATGCAACACAGACGTCACCCATATTTTTGCAGATCCGCAAAATACGTACGGTTGTGTGAATGAACCCTAAATCATTTTCTAATGACAAATTCTCTTTAAGGGATCCCTATGATGTGCCTGCTAAGATGCTTCTCATTCCTTTACACCTGATGAGAGAAGCTCCACAAAAGCCATGTCTGTTTTGTTCTCTGCAGCCCCTACCTAGTGCTGTCAGCAGTTTCGTATGGTCAAAACTGCTGACCGACTCTTGTTACCCCAACGCTAAAATATCTTAAAACAGCACCTTGTAAATAAAATCTGAGACTCTCATTGGTGCTCCCCCTCTCACTGGTGTTCCTCCTGTCACTGGTGCTCCTCCTCTCATTAGTGCTCCTCCTGTCATTGGTGCTCCTTCTGTCATTGGTGCTCCTCCTCCCATTGGTGCTCCTCCTCCCATTAGTGTTCCTCCTCTCACTGGTGCTCCTCCTGTCATTGGTACTCCTCCTCTCATTAGTGCCCCTCCTCTCATTGGTACTCCTCCTCTCATTGGTACTCCTCCTCTCATTAGTGCTCCTCCTGTCATTGGTTGCTGGATGCACACAGAAGTAACTAAAAGCAGCACACTATATGTGCAGGTTCTGCTTTTCTGAATGTAGATGCATAGGTAGGTTTAGCGTAGGTCCTGCCTGGCCTTAGACCACCTTGGTGCTGGTAGACGGGAACAGATGTGTTTTGATAAAAATATATTGGCTGAGAGTCTCAGATTTTATCATATTAGAGTGAGGGCTTAGTCCATATATAATGTTTGCATCTATTGTATTAGTGCATTACTTTCTGTTTTTTGTGATTTTTTTTCATAAATATAGCCATGGACATATGAAAATGTATTCATCATGTTGTGCAGGATGTTTTTATCTTTACTTTTCTTTGTGATTTTCACATATATGAACATGGAACCAACACAGATGCCTTCAGCTGCTAAGTGCACATGCAACTGGTCAACCAGTGTCATAGGTACCCTGCCAAGGAGAACAATCTGCCATGGCCTACGATAGCTCTGGATATGGAGAGTGTCAGTGAGGGGACACGGTACAATTACATTAGCACAGTCACGCTGATTCAGACAATGTGGTTAAAAAACATAATTAGCTAATCCTTTATACGATGCAGAAAGAAGCCGCTTATCAGAGATGTGGAGAGAATGACAAGCCGCTGCCCGCATTGAAGGTTATCCTTTGCCTTTGTCAGGAGACAGAGATGAAATTGTCCAATGGATATCATATGGGAGATGACTGTCGTCTGGATCACACGCCAGTACTTAACATGCACAGAGTCCCCTGCTGTAAAGCTTTATTCGTGCAATGATTAATCGCAATAGCGCCAACCAGGCTGACAAAGTTATTTCTAAACCAACCGGGGCCTCCTGGGGGTAGTAGTAATGATTATTAGCTGATTAGATGCACCCTCAGGGTTAGCTTTAAGACTATGACACTTCCATCAGAAAAGGGTATATTTTTAAAAACATTTTTTTCGGCTGTTTTTCTCTTTTATTTCGGCTGTACTATGCCACTGAATATGAAACAAAAAATAGTGTCCTTCTGTAGGAAAGCACAAATGACCAGAGCTCCTATAGAGATAGGTAATCCATGGTCAGTTTAATGCTGCTGTGAGAGGAAGATATTATCTGAAGGATACTCCTCCTGATAATAGTAGATGTAGAATGGAAAACAATTCTACATTCACAGCCCTAGTGTTTTGTTAATAAACCTAGATAAAGATGTCCACAGAAGAACACTGCATTGATTAGTGTAGATGGCTTTATGGTCTCAGTGTTGGTCTGACTGAGAGAGTTAAGACAGGAAGTTAAAGAACCAGGACAGGAAGTAGAGTACATGGAGTGATTTGAAATAATATTATATTCAGAAAACTATCCATCCATTATTGTAGAAAAAAAAAACAGAATATTCACACATAGGCTGTTAGTAAAAATTTGACAAGAGGACTTGTCACCATATCTTCCCCTATTAAATAAATAAAGTATACAGGTCCTCTGAGACAGACAAGATCTTTTCCTTACTGCCATAGATTGCTGATTGCAGGTAGGGGCGTAATTTGAACTTCCTGGGTCCCTACTACATGATCTGTACTGATAGATCACTGTGTCAGCTGTGGTGTTGCATATGACTGCAGGTACATCTACTACATTATCTGAACTCATAGAGTTATCACTGTGTTAGGGCTCATGCACACGACTGTATGAAAAAACGGATCCGCAGAAAATACAGATGACGTCCGTGTGCATTCCGTATTTTGCGGAACGGAACAGCTGGCCCCTAACAGAACAGTCCTATCCTTGTCAGTAATGCGGACAATAATAGGACATGTTCTATTTTTTTTGCGGAATGGAAATAAGGACATACGGAAATGGAATGCACACAGAGTACCTTCCGTTTTTTTTGCGGACCCATTGAATGGTTCCGCATACGGTCTGCAAAAAAACGGAATGGAAGCGGAAAGAATATATGTTCGTGTGCACGAGCCCTTATCTGTGGAGTTACATAGGACCTCTATTACATAACCTGTACTCAGAGAGTTATCACTGTGTTATATGTGGTGTTACATAGGACTGTAAATAACCTCTACTACATTATCTGTAGTCAGAGAGATTACTGTGTGATCTGTTCTGTTACATGGGACTGCAGGTAACATCTACTACATTATCTGTACTCAGAGAGTTATCACTGCATTATTTGTGCTGTTACACAGGAATGGAGGTGATATCTGCTACATGATTTGTACTCAGAGAGATCATTGTGTTATCTGTTGTGTTTCATAGAACTGGAGGTAACACCTACCATATGATCTACACTCACATAGAAGCACTGTTGCATCATGGGAGTAGTAGTGCTTGGATGAAACTCCAGTACCTGTTGAGGAGACTTGGATAATACAGTTTGGCCTGATCCTAGGTACATGTGGTATTGTTATTAGGCAATCAGATGAAGGACCTTTTGTGAAGAACCTGTGATTGATGGTCATGTCATCCTGATGTCATCAAAGGTCCTTCATTCCTCCTAGCTGTGGAAACTGTACTGACAATGTAGGAATGCTATTATTACTGCAGTTTCTGCTTTGTGTGATGCCCTGAACTGGTGGGGACCCACATCTCCTCATACCACATTATTACAAAATGTGGCCCACTGGGAATCTGCTCGGTAAGGCAGGTTACCGATCCAGGCCTAGTCTGGCCACAACTCCCTGTGTCCTTAGGACGCAGATACAGCTAAAAGTTGTGGTGCTGCCTGACCTGCCTGTCGGGAAGGGGGGCCTGTTCCTCTGAATTTGCATGGTGGTAAAGACCGTCACTACATGTCCGATAGAACGAGGATAGCTTCCGTGTGCTGTCCATTTTTTACTATCTGGACAAGACTAGGCAAGAGCAGAAGCTGCAACGAGTTTTGTACAACGGGCACATAGATCGGTGAAAAGTACAGATGTGTGCATGGCCCTCCTGAGGTGTATAGGTCAATGTGTTGTCTTACAATGGTCATGTGGGATTAAGGGAAAACCATTCTTAAAGGGTTAAACGCTATGTCCACCTGTTAAATTATCGTTCCAATGTTTCTAAGATACAACTTACACAACTCTGCAAACTGACTTGATTAAAACTCTGCTACCGTGTTGTGCATACAGGTCCTATGCATACCAGTGTGTCTCCATGGTTACAGACTACAAAGCTCTTACTTGTTCTCTATGGTGGTGAGATCTGAAGTGAAACATTTTAAATCTGACTGTACTAAGACACTTTTACTATGCAGTAGACACATTCGGCACGCCGGGGTCAGCCAGTCCTAGTCTGTCATCCCTACTTAGGCCAGAAGATGTAACGGATACGTTCTCGTGAGCTTAAATACAAATGTAATTATATGTTGTACAGCGTGCTGGAAGTAATACAGATCCCGAGGCCACAAATACACAGTGCAAGCCAGACACCACTGACGGCCATGACCAGTAAATTTTGTCCTTCAGAGAGGCTGTGATTGCTCTCGGCGGTTCAGCTGCATTTACATTGGAGGTTATAAAGTATAATCAGAGATTAATTGAAAGGAGTCGTAGATGTAATAGGTGATAATAAACCTTCTGTTTTAAGACAATCAACTCAGGTTTTAGATACAGTTTTTGAAGCTAAAATCTGGAGTATAATGAAATAAAGAGGAGATGTAATATATGTCCTTTATAAGTTCTCTCCCTTTATGATCCATGGTTTTGTTTTTAAAAACTGCATCAAAAAACAATTTTTTAAACCCAGCCTAAAGGGGGTGTACAGCATCAGAAAAACATGACTGCCTACCTTTAAACTGTGCCACATCTGTCGTGAGTGGTATATTGCTGACTTGCTCCATTCACTTAAAGGGGTTGTCCAGGTTCAGAGCTGAACCCGGACATATCCCCTTGTTCACCCAGGCAACCACCCTGATATGAGCATCAGAGCATTTTATGCTCCGATGCTCTCCTCTGCCCTGAATCACGAAGGGCAAAGATATTTTTTGGAGATCTGGTGAAGTACCGGGTTCTCCATGGGGACTTCTAGGCAGAAGCAGACTCTATTGGCATCTGCTGGTTCTACAGGGATCTATGGACGTCTTCTGTCTATGGCAAGAGGAAAAATGTGAAAAATTGCTCGTAATACAAGTGTGTAGGGTCAGATTGGGAACTTAAAGTGGCCCTGGAAAAAAATAAAAGTGGCCCCATGTTGTAGGCGGGACTAAGTTGATAGAAGACAACCAACACAAGTAGGCAGGGACAAAAGAAGTGAACAGGGGCTGCAATACCTCAGTACAGCACAACATACCGCCCCAGTAGAACCAAATACCACAGTAACTGCCGCCCTCTCCACAGTATTCAAATGTATCACCGTCCTGAGGGTGGTAATGCTGTTGAGTTCAGGAGGGCAACTGGCGCCTTTGAGCACGAGGTCACCCACTGGCCCGCACAGTGCTGCACTGTCCTCCTGACACATCGTCGGGACACGTAAGCGCGCACTATGACCTGACGCTGTGTGACGTCAGGATGATAGTGCAGCACGCGGAGAATAAGATGGACGAGCTGTGGAGCAGCGCCCCTATAGGAGAGGTAGTATTATTAAGTATTATTTCACTGGCGCTGGGGACATGGCTAGGAGGAGGAGATGGTGGCACTGGGGAGCAAGCTGATAGCATTGGGGGGGAACCTGATGGTACTGGGGGGGAATGTGATGGCACTGGGGGGCAGCTGATGGCACTGGGGGGGGGGGGCTGATGGCATTGGGGCAGCTAATGGCACTGGGAGGGCAGCTGATGGCACTGGAGGGGCAGCTAAAGGCACTGGGGGCAGCTGATGGCAGTAAAGGGGTAGCTGATGGCACTGGAGGGCAGCTGGTGGCACTGAGGGGGCAGCGGATGGCACTGGGAGGGCAGCTGATGGCACTGGGGGGCAGCTGATGGCACTGGGAGGGCAGGTGATGGTACTGAGGGGGCAGCTGATGGCACTGGGGGGGCAGCTGATGGCACTGAGAGGTCAGCTGATGGCACAACCCCCTTGTGCCATCGGCTGACCTCTCAGTGCCATCAGCTGCCCCCCCAGTGCCATCAGCTGCCCCCTCAGTACCATGATGAGAAAAACGTTCTGATGAGAAAAGCCTGATGAGAAAAATGTTCTTTTAATTAGTTTTTTGTTATTAGAGTACTCGATTAATCGTTGGATTAATCGATAGAATACTCAATTACAAATATAGTCGATAGCTGCAGCCCTATCTGTGTGTATTCCTTTGTGACCACAAGATCTTTGTATATTTCACTGTTTTCTGAGAATTGTTCTCACTAAGGTTCGGGTGAGTTAAAAATGTGTAAACATGGAGAAATGGATTATTACGAAGGAGCTGCTTGTAAGGTTGTAGGCATTAGAGCCGCAGGAGGTGATTTGCATTCATTTCTTGATCAATGTTGCAGGAGCGGGGCTGTGTTTGCGGAGTAAATTTAGCATGCTACACTGCAGGCAATCTCTTATTCTTAGATAAAGCTATGGGCTGTTTTCAGAAGGGTCTTAAAAGCAGCAGAGATCAGCGTTCCACACTGAGCGTCTCTTCTGGAACAATCACATTGACTCTACTACACATGAATTCTTCCAAAATGGAAACAAATCTATAGACTGACCCGTACGTACGGCGGTTTTTCATGCTTGTCATCATTATTCACTGGGAGACTGTAGTAACAGAACATTTTTATGATTGTGATACACAATTATCTGTCTCCCCACAAGGCCCACAGAAAATAGGAAGCGCTGTGACGTAAACTAAGAACAAATTCCAAGAATAATGAGTTGTCTTGTTTTTGTGGGCTATTTGTCGTGGACTATTGTCATTGTCTATTTGGGACATCCATGTGAAACGAGGTATGAATTATCAGAAACCGGCAATTTAAAAAAAAATATTTGGCAGCGTTTTAGAAAAAAATTGTGACTATCCACATAAAAATCTAAATATTCCATTTCTCACAATGGCCAATAGAGCACACACAGTGAACTGATATTTCCTGTTTTCTGTAGATTACTTGTTTGCTATATAGACTGGGAGAGGATAAGCAGAGTCATCTCATTAATTCTTGAGATAGCTGATATTTCCTGTTTTCTGTAGATTACTTGTTAGCTTTGCTGTACAGACTGGGAGAGAATAAGTAGAGTAATCTCATTAATACTTGAGGGTGGGGAATTTAATGACAACTCTTTTGTGTTGCTAGAAGTCTAGATAAAGCAGGATACTAATGCTACTCAGATAAGGCTACTTTCACACTAGCGTTTTAAAATTCCGGTATTGAGTTCCGTCATAGGGGCTCAATACCGGAATAAAACGCTTCAGGACAAAACTGAACTGAAGACAACGGAATGCTCCTGAAAGCATTCCGTTCCGTCTTCAGACCGGAGAACAAACCGCAGTATGCTGCGGTTTGCTCTCCGGTCCAGGCATCCGCACCAAGACGGATCCGGAATGACCCCCAATGCAAGTCAATGGGGGTGGATCCGTCTGGTGTGACCATAATGGTAACCGGATCCGCCCTCCATTGACTTTCAATGGAGTCCATTACGGATCCGGGTACACATAGACACATACAGACATAAACATACACACACATAAAGACATACAAACACACATACATACTTACATGCTCCCCGGCAGGTCTTCGGAGCGTCAGGACGGCTCACACAGGTCACGATTCCCCACAGCGCCCTCTGCTGGGCGCCTGGTGGAATCGTCATCTGACGATTCCACCAGGCGCCCAGCAGAGGGCGCTGTGGGGAATCGTGACCTGTGTGAGCCGTCCTGACGCTCCGAAGACCTGCCGGGGAGCATGTAAGTATGTATGTGTGTTTGTATGTCTATATGTGTGTGTATGTTTATGTGTATGTATATGTATGTACTGTGTGACATGTGTGGGGCCGGAGCGCGGTTCCGGCTCCACACATGTCACTGCGGCAGGCCTGATCCGGCAGCACCCTTCACCTGCCGGATCAGGCCTGCCGCCAGTGTGAAAGTAGCCTAAGGCTCTGTATGCATCTCCCCTGGTCTCCAGGAGAGGGGGCTATACTTCATTACCTTTCTCAGTTAACTGACTCCCATTTTTTTCTACGCTGCCTATACAGACAATGCAGGAAGGAAGCGTGTGCCTCCAATATGGCTGCCTGAGAAAAGTTTTAAAAATGAAAAATACAGTCACATCATACAGTTTATGTAGCACTTAAGTGTGTTGATGGATGGGGACGTCACGCAGTCTATGTCTATAGGTGTGCTTACAAGTTACAGCATTCGTATGACAGCGTTACTTTACAACAGTCAGCTGCTCATTCAGTGGCGAAGTGCTGCCTTTACATACATGCAGTGATCACCTCCACAGTATAAGGGCTCAAGCACAGGAATGTGTGTTCCACATGCTGTGGAGCGCAAATTGCCCGTGTGCACGCCATTTGTGGAATGCGGACCCATTCATTTGAATGAGTCAGCAATACACAAGGGACAGTCCGCACAGCCAAAAATAGGACATATTTTACTTTTTTGCGGTGCAGAGGCATGGACCGAAATCCCACAGAAGTGATTTGGAGTGCACAGGACAAGTGCCCGTATATTTTGCGAACCTGCTGTTTGAAGGCCCCAATACGGGCATGGGGCACACACGTTCGTGTGCATGAACCCTAAGTCCGAGCGATCACAATAGCTCATACAGCTACATTGTTTCTGGGCAGCACAGTGCTGTTTAGACAGCACGATCTGCTGCTCAGAAATGATAATTTACTTGCCTGATTGAAGGACCATTTCAACTGATGTGCGTATTGCTGGTTTATCAGGTCATCTGAGTCACCGTTAGATGGGCAGATTATCGTAGGAACGTTCACCTCCGATAATCTGCCCGACAATAAGGCTCCATTCACACGTCCGTATTTTTCTTTTCCAGATTTTCAGTCCGTTTTTTGTGCAAAAACCTTCCGTTTTTACCAAATGTACATCCGCATCCGTTCCGTTTTTCCGCAAAAATAAAGGAAGGAGGAATATACAGTCATGGCCAAAAGTTTTGAGAATGATACAAATATTAATTTTTACAAAGTCTACTGCTTCAGTTTTTATAATGGCAATTTGCATATACTCCAGAATGTTATAAAGAGTGATCAGCTTAACAGCAATTACTTGCAAAGTCAATATTTGCCTAGAAAATGAACTTTATCCCCCAAAACACATTTCAACATCATTGCAGCCCTGCCTTAAAAGGACCAGCTAACATCGTTTCAGTGATTACTCCATTAACACAGGTGTGGGTGTTGATGAGGACAGGGCTGGAGATCAATCTGTCATGATTAAGTAAGAATGACACCACTGGACACTTTAAAAGGAGGCTGGTGCTTGGCATCATTGTTGCTCTTCTGTTAACCATGGTTATCTCTAAAGAAACAGGTGCAGTCATCATTGCACTGCACAAAAATGGCCTAACAGGGAAGAGTATCGCAGCTAGAAAGATTGCACCTCAGTCAACAATCTATCGCATCATCAAGAACTTCAAGGAGAGAGGTTCCATTGTTGGCAAAAAGGCTCCAGGGCGCCCAAGAAAGACCAGCAAGCGCCAGGACCGTCTCTTAAAAGTGTTTCAGCTGCGGGATCGGGCTACCAGCAGTGCAGAGCTTGCTCAGGAATGGCAGCAGGCAGGTGTGAGTGCATCTGCACGCACTGTGAGGCGGAGACTCTTGGAGCAAGGCCTGGTCTCAAGGAGGGCAGCAAAGAAGCCACTTCTCTCCAGAAAAAACATCAGGGACAGACTGATATTCTGCAAAAGGTACAGGGAGTGGACTGCTGAGGACTGGGGTAAAGTCATTTTCTCTGATGAATCCCCTTTTCGATTGTTTGGGACATCTGGAAAACAGCTTATTCGGAGAAGACGAGGTGAGCGCTACCACCAGTCTTGTCTCATGCCAACTGTAAAGCATCCTGAAACCATTCACGTGTGGGGTTGCTTCTCAGCCAAGGGAATCGGCTCTCTCACAGTCTTGCCTAAAAACACAGCCATGAATAAAGAATGGTACCAGAATGTCCTCCGAGAGCAACTTCTCCCAACCGTCCAAGAGCAGTTTGGCGATCAACAATGCCTTTTCCAGCATGATGGAGCACCTTGCCATAAAGCAAAGGTGATAACTAAATGGCTCAGGGAACAAAACATAGAGATTTTGGGTCCATGGCCTGGAAACTCCCCAGATCTTAATCCCATTGAGAACTTGTGGTCAATCATCAAGAGACGGGTGGACAAACAAAAACCTAAAAAATCTGACAAAATGCAAGCATTGATTGTGCAAGAATGGACTGCTATCAGTCAGGATTTGGTCCAGAAGTTGATTGAGAGCATGCCAGGGAGAATTGCAGAGGTCCTGAAGAAGAAGGGTCAACACTGCAAATATTGACTTGCTGCATTAACTCATTCTAACTGTCAATATAATCTTTTGTTACTCATAATATGATTGCAATTATATTTCTGTATGTGATAAAAACATCTGACAAACACACATAAAAACCAGAGGGCAGCAGATCATGTGAAAATATAATATTTGTGTCATTCTCAAAACTTTTGGCCATGACTGTATGTTGGTAGGGTATTTCTTTCTATTTCCTGGAAAAGGATCCGCAATTGCGAATGATATGCGGATGACATATTGATGCATTCCGCATATCATCCGCATTTTTTGCGGACCCATTGACTATAATGGGACCACCTTAGTGCTTTGTGGCCAGGGGCAGGGAAGCACATAGCCTTTGTGATGCCTGAGACAAAAATTGAAACGGCACCCCCCTTCCATGCCAAATTCTTAACCTAAACCCTTCCCTCCAGAGGTGTAACTTGACCTGCATGCACTTTCTATAATACTGTTGACTTCTTATGTGGCACAAGGGTCTTTGGGCCCCCTCAGGCTCCTGGGCCCGGTAGCGAGTATTACCTCTGCACCACCTATAACTACGCCCCTGGCGATAACATATTTTGCAGGGCTTTACAGACATTATCATCACTTGCCATTTTCCGAGGGGTATGGAGTATGATACGGCTTTATTTAAGCCTGATTACAACTCTGAGGAATGACACCTATGAGCCACTTTAGAGCGAACTAGAGCGTCTTTATTTACCCGTGCGTACTTACTTGTATTTAGATACCGGCTTACTCTAATCTACTTTGCCTCCTTGCTAATTTCAATTAAGATAACACGAATGATAGGAGCTAAATAAACAGTTTACAAGAATGCTCTTATTAAGACTCCTCGGCAACATCTCGGAGTCTTCAGTAAGAAATACAGGTGGGATATGCAAAGGCCTCTTTCACACCAGCGGCAGCACGGATCCGGCGGGTGAAGGGTGCCGCCGGATCCTTGCTGCCACAGGTACACGTGTGAGGCCGGAGCAGCGCATACACATAAACATACATAGACACATACACGTACACATAAATATACACAGACACTTACCTGTTCCAGCAGCTCCGGACCTGACCAGCGACGAGGAGGAGGACAGCGCGCACAAGGGTAAGTTTACCCACAGTGCTACCTGCTGGAGGGAGGGGAAATTGCAGGGAGACGGATCCATCATGAACTCCATTGAAAGTCAATGGAGGACGGATCCGTTTACCATTGTGTCACACCAAATGGACCCGTCCCCATTGACATGCATTGGGTGTCATGATGGATCCGTCTTGGTGCGGATGCCCAGACCGGAGAGCAAACCGCAACATGTTGCGGTTTGTCCTCCGGTCTGAAGACGGAACGGAATGCTTTCAGGAGCCTCCGTTGTCTTCAGTTCAGTTTTGTCCCCATTGACAATGAATGGGGACAAAACTGAAGCGTTTTATTCCGGTATTGAGCCCCTATGACGGAGCTCAATACCGGAATATTAAAACGCAAGTGTGAAAGTAGCCTAAGCTGCATGTACATAATGCATCCTGGGAAGGGGATCCACAGGCAGATTGTTTCATATAGAATGTACAGGAGTGGCCCAGCAATTCACGGGGATCCGCATGCAGAACCTCCTGCTGGACCACATCTTGTATAGGCAGTAAGTAAACAGTCAGTCCTTAAAGTTGATGTGCTGTAAGCAAAATATGTACAACTTTGATACGGGCCAGATAGTGATGGCTAGACAACTGGGTGTCTCTGAAACGGCAGGTCTTGTGGGGTGTTCCCAGTATGTAGTGGGTACAACCTACCAAAAGTGTTAGGTCAACCAATCAACCAGGGTCAAGAACGTCCAAGGCTCTGAAGACTAGTCCATCTGTTCTGATCCCAATGTGGCACAAATTGCTGGAAAAGTTAAGGCTGGTTGTGATGGAAAGCTGTCAGAATACATAGGGCATTGTAGCTTGCATCATAGCCACAGGCCAGTCCAAGCGATCATGCTGACCCCTGTCCACCACCAAGTCAACACGTGAGCATCAGAGCTGGCCTATGGTCCAATGGAAGAAGGCAGCCTGGTCTGATGAACCATGTTTACACTATGTGGATGGCCGGGTGTGCGCACGTTACTTACCGGGTAAACAGATGCCATCAGGATGCACTATGGAAAGATCACAAACAGGCAGTGTGATGCTCTGGGCAATATTCTGCTGGGAAACCTTGGATGCTGACATCTTTTATCAGGATAATTCCCCAGCCATGCTGCAAAAATTGTCCAGGAATAGGCTGAGGAACATGATAAATAGTTCAAGGTGTTGACCTGGCCTCCAAATATCCAGATCTCAATCCGATTCATGGAGGCTGCACCTCCTAACCTACACTCAGGACTTAAAGGATCTGCTGCTAACGTCTTGGTAGCACTTGCCTCCATACTGTAGCACCCATTCAGTTCTATGAGTTACAGACAACACTGCACAGCCTGCACGGCTGTTTCTGTAACCCCTGATAGCCAACCATTTAATGTGTATGGGAGTGTCCCAACTTTCATCCATCGGCTGATGTCAGGGGAATGAAAGATTGGGCTGTTGGATTCAGCATGCCCAATCCTTTTCATTCCAACGGAGATAAGTCACTGCCAAATGTGTCCCCATGTATTCACCATTCAGAAACCACACATGCTCTGCCAAGGGAAGCATGCATGTGCATGGGGGATGAGAGCATGTGCAGGAGCAAATGATAACCTTTTGGACTCATTAAAGGGGTTTTCCAAGATTTTTACGGTGGGGTCCAACCCATGCGACCCCTGACGATCAGGCACCGGTGCTCCTGTGAGTGCTATAGCCTTCTCTGTGCTCACCAAGCACAGCGCCGTACATTGTATAGCGGTTGTGCTTGGTTTTCGCACTCAACCCCATTCACTTCTATGGGGCCGAGCTGCTCCTAGGCCACGTGGCTGATGAACGTGTCGCCACTGCGAGCGTCATGACCTTCTCGAATCGCTGATCGGCGGGGGTCCCGGGTGTCCTATCCAGCGTCCTATCCAGAGGTCATCAGTATTTAGGTCATCAGTATTTAGGTCATCAGTATTTAAATCTTATCAAATGCTCAGCGGACAGCAGTAACGGAGTGTGAACCCAGTCTAAGTTTCAATTTGGTAAATCTCATTATCAAAGTCCTTGGGCGCCATGCATAACGTGGAAGCCGCAGATGAAAGACACATTTTAAGAATTGTTCGCCTGTATCGTCTCAATCAACGAATCAACGACACACAGGTTTTATGTTTTAAATAAATAGGGCAGAGCGTACACGTGCCCCTGCTGCTCCGATCGAGAGCGGCTGCAAAAGCAGAGCGGCGGACGAAACCGTTTCACTTAAAGACCTTTAAACTGGAGAAACAAGCTGAATAATTAAATAAATTACTGCCGAGTCACTGAAGACAAAGAGAGACGCTTCAACGTGCTGCATTTTCCCCTAAAGTAAGCAAATGTTAGGCTTCACGTCCCCGAGCGAACATGGCCGTGATTTGTGCTCGACTCGTTTTAATGTGGAGCAAACAAAAAGTGAGAGAAGGCATAAAACAGATAATTAGATGATTGATGAAACCGCAGCATTTACTGGATAAAGTCTGGAAACGGCTGGAACAAATGGCAGACAATTACATTTATACTATATTTCGGAAACACACAGATCCTTGGCCTTTGGCAGCAGGCACTTAAAGTATTAGTTCAGAAAGATCTTATGTGGCAGCGGTTGCCATGGAAACAGCCCATTAAACTTTTCTAACAACGACGTTTATCGTCAACTACACAAAATTCAAGTAAGGGTTGTGTCAAACTGACGTTTTTTTCCCCAGTTACTATTTCCAGAAAACTCATAGGCCTAATGTGAATGTCCACCTCAGAACAAATTTGGTATTTTTCATGTAAATGGGTTGGAAATTTAGTGCTGATCATCTTTTTAATATATTTTTACAGGCGCTGAGGCTTTGGTTTTCTAATACAGAGCTCCAAATCCTCTTCACAGATATAAAGTTAAAAGATGATATGGAGGATCCTTGCAGCCTCCACTAGAGGAAACTCCGGAGCTTATAAACCAGTCATCAGTAAGCTCTCTTGCTCCCTCTAGTGGTGACTGCAGGTAACCAGCTTGTTATGTTTTACATGTCTATGCATAAATGTTGTGCAATGTAAACCAGACATCATATAGGACATAACAACCTCTTTCTAACAAAGGTAGAACCAGCCCTGTACCTCACATGGATCCAGAGATCTCCACATTCATTGCTTCAATTGTTCTACTAGACTTATTTAGGACTGGCAGTGTCCCCTCTCAGAGGGCGTGTCATTCTCTCCCTGTAACTGTCATTGCTTCTAAGGGTCAGTTCACACTGAGTTTTTTGGTGTTGATTTTAGAACATTTTGCCTCAAAATCAGCTCCAAAAAATCTCAAAACGGACTCCCATTCATTTCAATGGGAAGCAGCACTTACTTTTTTTTTTTTTTACACATGTAAAAAAGAAGTGCATAAAAAAAAATTGCAGCATGCCCTATTTTAGGGCAGAATCAACACTGAATCTCCCATTGAAATGAATGGAAAGCAGAAAAAACAGCTCCATGTAAATCCATGTGTTTTTTTTCCGCACAGATCTGCTTCAAAATCTCAAGCTGAAAATTTAGTTTTATATTGAACCCATTGGTTAAATAAAAGACGCATCAAAAAAAGTATCAAAAACTAAACGAAAAAACATTCCTTTTTTGTGCTGAAAAAAGGCACATGGATTCCGCGCTGATTTTTTTAGCCTGTTTTTCAAAATCAGTTCTGTGAACTGGCCGTGACGTGGTGACAGCTGAAGGATAGAAATGAGCATGTGCAACCACCTCAGTGAGGTGGACAGAGAAATAAGGAAAAGAACAAACAGGAGGAAACTAGCATGCTAGAGAGCCTACTGCTTAGGCACCTTCCCACAGCGGAAGGTGCCTAAAGTACCCCAAGGTTTCCAGCCATTGGTGAGCTGGTGAGAATTAGGACCCTTTAAGAGCCAGAGGGGAGCGTAGGGTAGAGAGTAAGAGAGGTCCACCGGCAAGCCAGGCCGCTAACTGTGTGGAGGGACAGAGCAAAACCGGTGGGTGGGAGGAGGACAGAAGGCAGGTCTAGGCCGCCGGGACAGGTGAGCAGAGCAGTGGTGGCTGCGATCCTCTGCGGTAACAGATTTTCTCTAAGCAATGAAACTCATGTGACAATGAAGTCCATTTTGTCAGAAGATGGAGGATCTTCTAGTATGTCAACAGGTCAATTCAACTGTGGACTACAGAAGGAGATGTTGAGGGGATCTCAGAATTAGGTAAATACCAAGGCACCAGAACTTGTGAGATGTTCACAATGGAGAGAAAGGCTTGTTTGAATACTTCCAAATAAAGAAAACTGGTTCTTAGAACTAAATGTAAGAAGTTGGAGATGCTGATTGAAATGCTCCTACGTTTTAGTAACTTCGAATTGGCTTCACCAAATCATCTGCGGCGTTACCACCAGTTCTGTGCACAATTCACAGCTCTGTGTGGGGGAGGCAGTGATTACATGGATAGGATGATTAGGGAATGCAGGGTGTCTATGAGATACACACCGTGGCCATCGTGACCTTGATTTCTTCCAAGAACAAAATGGTTATTGGCAGAATAAGATAATGTCAAGGGCAATAGGAAGACTCAGCCTGATTTGAGGATTGCGAATCTGTATCTGGAAGCATCACCTACGCAGTTTCTTACTTTTGTATCCAGGTACCTCTCAGTGTGAAGCATCTCTCAATCTGTTTTCTGAAATAAGTTCTGCTTCAAATGTTCCAAACTAACCAAGCATTTTATGACAACTGGTAAGTCAAAGAGAAGGAAAAACACCTTTCTGCCAGGCGCATGATTTAAAGCCCTCGAAATGTGAGAACAGGCACAACTAAAACGAGAAGAGCGTTGTTCCCGAGCCGTAGGAGATATAATGGAAAAAATCAACCTAATGTCTTTGAATCAAAGCCTCGAAGACTCTTGATGAAATTGCACAATTTAATTCTCGAAGACGAAAGAAAACTATTGCAAAGACACTTTCGCTTATAAACAGATGAAACGTTGGCTTTTCTGTGGACGCCTGAATTGCACACAAGGGCCGGGGCAATTTTCTGGGGTAAATAACTTGACGAATATGGTCCGAATGCCATAATAAAAGGGGTTTTACATGAGTTACACACTGATGACCTATCCTCAAAAACTACATCCAGGATAGGTCATGAATATTTACATTCCAGAAAACCTCTTTACTGATGCCTTGTGCAAATTTCTCCAGCAAATATGGATGTATCAGCAAGAGGAGTAACTTAAAGTCCTAATGAAACAGGGCACCCAACTATGATGCATCCTAATACCGGTGTACTCACATAAGAAAGAGGGTTTTTTGGGCTCCTCAGGCTCCAAGGACCAGGTGCAACCAGGGGCGGACTGGGAACTTAAAGTGGCCCTGGAAAAAAAAATACTAAAAGTGGCCCTGTTTTGTAGTCGAGTCCAAATTGATGGAAGGCAGGGCCAGCAATACCGTATTGTGGCACATTATACCCCAACAGAGCCAAATACCACAGTCCATCACAAAATACTACCAGCAGCACAACAAAAATCCACAAAAACTTGCTCTGGCCGGCTGTGAGGAGGGCTCAGGCGGCCCCCTGGGCATCGGCCCACCGGGAAATTTCCCTGTAAGGTCTATGGCCAATCCGCCCCTGGGTGCAACTGCTACCTCTGCACCCTCTATAGATAGTCCTTGTGTGGGGAAAAGTGAGAAGGCCTCAGTATATTTTGCTGGATCCATCATGGGTTCAGCAAAAACGCATCAAGTATATAATACAACCGTCTTCATCCGTTCAGAATGGATCCGGTTGTATAATATCCCAAATAAGCAAGACGGATCCATCACTAAATCCATTGAAAGTCAATGGGCACCGGATGTGTTTTTTTTTTGTGTCTGAAATAAACGGATCCGTCACCATTGACTTACACTGTGTTTCATGACGGATCCGTCTTGATCAGTATCCCATGAAACGCAACATGACGAAACGGAATGCATTCTGGTGCACTCTGTTTCGTTCGGTTCAGTTTTGTCCTCATTGACAATGAATGGGGACAAAATGGAAGCGTTTTTCTCCGCTTTTGAGATCCTATGACGAATCTCAATAGCAGTAGGGAAAAGGCTGATGTGAAAGTAGCCTTATAGCTGTCAGTCGCGCGTTGGACTGAAGTGTACTGACAGATTTAGAGGAAGAAAGGATTCTTGCTCATAATTGGCTAGCTGAAAAGAAGCAGAAATGCAGTGAAATGGAATCTAAGCGTTGAAAAAGGCAAAAATACTTTATCATGAGATAGGAGGTATAGACTCCTGAAGCTACTGGCACTAAGACAGGACATCCCTAGGGTATTTTTGAAGGACACAGGCTGCCTGTATGAACAGGATAACCCTGGTAATTGGGTCATCAGGGCTGCATTTTCTTGTATTCATTATTATTACAAACATATAATGTAACATTTGGACTATAAGACACTCTTTTTGGAAAATTACTCTACCCCTCCCAACGACAATTTCCTTAAACTGGTTGTCCAGGATTTTTATATTGATGGCCGCACCTCAAGATAGCCCATCAATATCGGTTCAAGAGGGGTCCGACACCTCACCTCTGCAGATCCCCTACGGATTGAGCTGTGTAGTTTCGGCATAGCAGCTACTTCAAGGCAAGTGACCGGCAGGTACAGTATGCCGGATGTCGGATCCTCAAGTATTACATATGGATGGCCTATCCTGAGACTAGGCCATAAATATAAAAATACTGGATGACCCCTTAATAATCACTCAGCACTCCAATGTAAAAGCTTGCACTTTTCAATAAAAGGATACAAACCGAAAGCTGTGTAAATTGGTTGCTATGGGTAACAAAGCCATCTAAAAAAGGGGAAAAAAAAAACTCGGTAACTCTACATCTACCTTAGACCACCATAAAATGTTAACCACTGTTCTACCTACATCAACACAATTAGATCAAAAAGGGAAGCGTTCCCCCAGACCATCATGGAATTAAATATTAATCACCCTGTAGACTACATAAGCTGAAGACATTAACTGCTCAACTACCCTTGACTACCAGAGAAGTCTTAGTTAGAAATAGAGAATACAGGATACAATGCTGCAGAAGAACCTGATAATAACCAAATGTAATAATTATGGTGGGCCATGGAGTAGGGATAAACCCTTCTAGTTTAGCATTTACGGATGAGCAACAGAATGATTACTTGCTGACCTCCTTTTCGTCTTTCAGTTGCAGATCTATGGATTCTCAGGCTCTTCTTCTGTCATTCAAGATGGCAACACCGCTTCTTGGACTACCGGATGCATACTGTGCATTTGGTAGCTGTTTTAACGTGAATTCAAAAGACCTGACAATAAATAGGCTCAGAAATACAATGCAACAGCACACTGCAAACCAAATAAGGTACAAAAATGCCACAGTAATAGAAAATATTCTGGTGCTAATGCTACGCTTAATTCAGTAAATTTGAGATTCTTGGCAAATATATTTTGTACAAAATTATTTGGGCCCGTCTGCCAAACGTCAAGGCGATCTCAGTAAGACGGGAACCTAACACTATTTCCTACCTGTTATGTGCCAGGATGGCCACCACAAAATTCAGGGAGTGCAGGTTCCACATGCATGCTGGGTCCACTCTGCTGTTTATAATTTTTGGCGCCAAAATGGCCTCCCGTCTTACTGAAATCGCCTTGACGTTTGGCAGACGGGCCGAAATAATTTTGTACAAAATATATTTACCAAGAATCAAATTTACTGAATAAGCGTAGCATTAGCACCAGAATATTTTCTACTACTATGGCATTTTTGTACCTTATTTGGTTTGCAGTATGCTGTTACCTTGGTGTTTTATTCCCTTTGTATATTTAGCCATGGCAATGTGCACCTGCACACTGGGATGTGCTGACTGACCCCCTTTTTCTTTGCAATAAATAGGTTCACACAGGCTAAGTGATAAAAAATTTTACTAAGTGTGATTAAATCTAAAGTAAAACAGACAAATCACATACAGAATAAATAATCAATCACCTGGCCTCCACAATGGGGGAGCTCCAGTCGCCATACTACCACACGTGGCCAACAAGAGAGAGGTAATACAAGAGAGAGATAGTGACCTACAACATCCAACCTAGATGATGTTCTCAGTGGAGCTTGGTTCTTTTTCTTTGTGCACAGTATGCATGTCTCTAAGATAATCCCTCTGAGATAATGCCCGTACAACACAGTAGCCCAAGACACTTCCTGCTTGTCCAGCCCTGTTCTTTGATTGGTCGGCACTGCTCACAGGAGGTCAATCTAATGGTAGCAGGAAGGGTCTCGGGCTACCAAAATTACAGTATTCACAGGGTAGTCTGAAAAGGGCTGTGGCCATCTTGGATAGCAGAATAGAAGCCTGAGAATAGGTGGGTCTACAGCTGAAGATATGAAAAGGAGGGTATCAAGTAAGTGTTCTGTTGATTCCCCAGTTAATGTGGATATTTTTTCTTGTGTGAAATCTGCTCAAGTGAAAGACATAGGAATTGTCAGAAATGGCAGAAGGAGAAGAGTGTGATGAAGCCGTGACGGGCAGTGACCACACAACTTGTGTGATTTTGTCATAAGGTGTGAACTGATCTTGTGATGTCACTCCTCCCTCTTTGGTTTAGGACATTCACAGATTTTACAATACTTTCAGAAAAATTAAGTTTTAAGTGTTCTCCCAGCTCGGATCAAACAAAATCTACATTAACATCAGCTTTCCTCTTGTAATCGCCTTCATTTCTAATTAGTTTTATCTTTCAGAATAGATGTCTCCTGTTAGATTTATCTGTCATCTTGTAAGATGACAGATAAACACTCTGCATTATCCCTGCTCTGTATGTAGTAAAAAGTAGGAGAAGAACTGATTTCAGGACACAACAGGATTTGATACGGGAAGGTGATCATTGAATTATTATCAAGTATAATGTTGGTTTCCATCTTACAGCCTAGAGCAGATACTGTCAAGGGTAGCTGCCACAAGACCAAGTTGCCCCAAGACAATGGTGAAACCACCACAAGTCATTTATGGCGGGTGAACAGCCTGTCGGATCTGTGCTGCCGCTAGTGCATGCGTGCTGCCAGAAGTCTGCTCCGGCCCCATTCACTGTAATGGGAGCGAGCCGGAGTCCCAGCTGCAGCACCGCAAACATGCCGAGAGGCGGCTGGAATAAAACTACAACATGTACCGGACAAAAACCGCAGCATGTTGTAGTTTTATTCCGGCCAGAGCAGACTTCCGGCGGCACACGTGCACTAGAAGGCTGCCTCTAATGGGAAAGTAGCCTTAGTTGTCGTTTTTAACTCTTTTTGTTTAGGCCCCTGCACTTAGTTAAGTTAGGGACCATTGACCAGTTGGGGCCATCATTTTGGATGGATCATCCAAGTAGGTAGAGATAGTGGTGTGGGTGCACCTAACATGAACATCAAAGGCACGCTTGTCCTGCTCTCCCGGTACCCTACCTAGTGCTAACAGGCAAACTGCTAACAGACTCCCTTTAATAAATCTGACTTACATTTGGAGAACACATCTGCCTTTCAAGCTATGTGAATGACAAAAGTTGCAATCTTCTGTGCAAATTTCATGCACGTCATGCTTTGCGACTTTTCTGGCCCAATTTATACCAAAAACGGGCATACACTGCTTTGACACTGATTTGACCTGACCCCTGTCTGTTTCTCGTTTTGACTCTGAGCTGCTCACCCTGACCTGTGGACTGTTAACTGGATTGCATGAACTCTGACTACGGTTTTGCCTTGACCTTTCACTGCTCCGCTATGGTGTCACTTGACCCCCATGGGTCAGCAGCCACTGAACACAAACTACTCCAAGAGGTAGTAAACTGGTAGTTCCCCTGCAGCGAAGTCTAGATCCCTATACAGAGGTTAAAGGGTGAATACCTGGGAAAGCCACTTAGATAAAGCCCTTAGGAGTAGCCCCAAATCAAATCTGTTGAGTGGCACAGCAGATCCACATCCGTAACACTCGGTACCAAGGGTTCTGATAATTGCTTATGACTGAGCTGCTGTTACCAGACAAACCTGTGATATTTAAATGCCCTATTATAACAATTACACGTACTAGAATTTACATGATAAAGTAGATTTGTTTTGATGGCAATATGTCTATGAACATTCAGAATATTTAGTCGTTGCCTCTGGCACAGTCATTGCCTTTTGGGACTGCGGCGACCTATTATTTTGTTGGTTTTAAAAGCCTTTTTTTGTGCTTTTGTGAAAAAGAACAATTTAAGAGTCAAATCTCCGACACAAAAAAAGCATTTTATTCTCCAGAAACTCAATCAAATAAGTCTTTCTTTCAAGTGACCTGCTTTTAAAAATAGGTTTGCATTATGCGTGGAATTAAGCGTCCTTTATCAATAGTAATCACTATAATGTAGGAGAGAAGGAGCTGAAATGTTCTGCTTTTCTCCTCGGGACCGCAGCACATTCTGTTCTATTTTTGTTCCAAATAAAAAAAAAAAAAATCTAATTTACTCTACAGTTTGGGCAACTGGAGGCAAAAAGATAATTGCTCTATTTCATCGACAATTAGAAATATATTAAAACATGAAAATGGGACTCTGTTTAGCTGGTAAATTTTCATTACTGAATGACGCAATTTCTTTTTTTTTTTTTAATTTTTTAAATTTCAGCATTAACTAGAGTTAAACAAATGACCAGGGTTCGTAATGCTGTAATGGATCACTGATCTTCAAAGGGAGTCAACCGCGTATAATTCTCGATGTAATGATGATCATTACATTATATGCAGTTTAGGCTACTTTCACATCAGCGTTTTCCTTTCTGCTTTTGAGATCCGTCATAGGGTATCAATAGCAGAGGAAAACACTTCAATTTTGTCCCATTCATTGTCAGTGGGGACAAAACTGAACTGAACGGAGTGCATTCCGTTCCGTTCCCATGACGAAAAAAACGGATCTGGTGCCCACTGACTTACAATGGATTTAGTGCAAGATCTGTCTTCTTCATGCACATGAGATGGGTGTGGTAGGTTGACTCATGCATCAGGCAACAATGCTGTTCTGCAGGAGCTCTGGCACCGCAACTACACATTCACTACACAGTATTCAATTGAATGGGAGCAGCACTGGAGTAACCAGCTACGTCCACTACACAGTAGAGGGAGCTGTGTGGTTCCAGAGCCAGAGGTACTATAGAACAGGGGATCGGCAGAGGTGACGGGAGTCGGGCCACCACTGATCTGATATTGATGACCAATCTTAAGAAAAGGCCATTAATATAAAAAGTCCCAGAGGACCCCTTTACAACATTCCATTTAACACAATTGCTGTCTTCTGTGTGGTGCCTCCTTCTGCTCAAAATGATGTCCTCCTGTCTGCATCTCTCTGAGCCTCGTCTTCCTACATACCTAACTGTAGGGGTCTCAGACAATAATTCAAAGGTTGACCTGGGAGAGAACATGATGTGGAGGCTTCAATCACAAAGCCAGAAGCAGAAGTAGTTATGGTAGATGGTTGCTAATCCTGGCAGAGATTGATAGGTGCTATCCTAAAACATATGGAGAGGCGCTATCCTGGCAGAGATGGAGAGGTGCTATCCTGGCAGAGATGGACAGGCGCTATGCTGGCAGAGATGGACAGGCGCTATCCAGGCAGAGATGGACAGGCACTATCCAGGCAGAGATGGAGAAGCGCTATGCTGGCAGAGATGGAAAGGCACTATCCTGGCAGAGATGGAGAGGCGCTATGCTGGAAGAGATGGACAGGCGCTATCCTGATGGAGAGGCGCTATGCTGGCAGAGATGAAGAGGCGCTATGCTGGTAGAGATGGACAGGCGCTATCCTGGCAGAGATGGAGAGGAGCTATGCTGGCAGAGATGAAGAGGTGCTATGCTGGTAGAGATGGAGAGGCGCTATCCTGGCAGAGATGTAGAGGCGCTATCCTGGCAGAGATGGACAGGCACTATCCAGGCAGAGATAGAGAGGGGCTATGCTGGCAGAGATGGAGAGGCGCTATCCTGGCAGAGATGGAGAGGCACTATGCTGGCAGAGATGGAGAGGCACTATGCTGGCAGAGATGGAGAGGCACTATCCTGGCAGAGATGGAGAGGCGCTATCCTGGCAGAGATGGAGAGGCACTATGCTGGCCGAGATGGAGAGGCGCTATCCTGGCAGAGATGGAGAGGCGCTATGCTAGCAGAGATGGAGGGGAGCTATCCTGGCAGAGATGGAGAGGAGCTATCCTGGCAGAGATCGAGAGGCACTATGCTGGCAACGATGGAGAGGCACTATGCTGGCAGAGATGGAGAGGCACTATGCTGGCAGAGATGGAGAGGCACTATCCTGGCAGAGATGGAGAGGCGCTATGCTGGCAGAGATGGACAGGCGCTATGCTGGCAGAGATGGACAGGCGCTATCCTGGCAGAGATGGATAGGCGCTATCCTGGCAGAGATGGATAGGCGCTATCCTGGTAGAGATGGAGAGGTGCTATGCTGGCAGAGATGAAGAGGCGCTATGCTGGCAGAGATGGACAGGCGCTATCCTGGCAGAGATGGAGAGGCGCTATGCTGGCAGAGATGGAGAGGCGCTATGCTGGCAGCGATGGAGAGGCGCTATGCTGGCAGAGATGAAGAGGCGCTATGCTGGCAGAGATGGACACGCGCTATCCTGGCAGAGATGGAGGCAGGAGGGCGCTATGCTGGCAGAGATGGAGAGGCGCTATGCTGGCAGAGATGGAGAGGCGCTATGCTGGCAGAGATGGAGAGGCGCTATGCTGGCAGAGATGGAGAGGCGCTATGCTGGCAGAGATGGAGAGGCGCTATGCTGGCAGAGATGGAGAGGCACTATGCTGGCAGAGATGGAGAGGCACTATACTGGCAGGGATGGAGAGGCACTATCCTGGCAGAGATGGAGAGGTGCTATCCTGGCAGAGATGGAGAGGCGCTATGCTGGCAGAGATGGAGAGGCACTATCCTGGCAGAGATGGAGAGAAGCTATGCTGGCAGAGATGGACAGGCGCTATCCTGACAGAGATGGAGAGGCGCTATCCTGGCAGAGATGGAGAGGCGCTATCCTGGCAGAGATGGACAGGCACTATCCAGGCAGAGATGGAGTGGCGCTATGCTGGCAGAGATGGAGAGGCGCTATCCTGGCAGAAATGGACAGGCACTATCCTGGCAGAGATGGAGAGGCGCTATGCTGGCAGAAATGGAGAGGCGCTATCCAGGAAGAGATGGAGAGGAGCTATCCTGGCAGAGATGGACAGGAGCTATCCTGGCAGAGATGGAGAGGCGCTATGCTGGCAGAGATGGAGAGGCGCTATCCAGGCAGAGATGGAGAGGAGCTATCCTGGCAGAGATGGAGAGGAGCTATCCTGGCAGAGATGGACAGGCACTATCCAGGCAGAGATGGAGTGGTGCTATGCTGGCAGAAATGAAGAGGCGCTATGCTGGCCGAGATGGAGAGGCGCTATCCTGGCAGAGATAGAGAGGTGCTATCATGGCAGAGATGGAGAGGCACTATGCTGGCAGAGATGGACAGGCACTATCCTGGCAGAGATGGAGAGGAGCTATGCTGGCAGAGATGGAGAGGCGCTATCCTGGCAGAGATGGAGAGGCGCTATGCTGGCAGAGATGGACAGGCGCTATCCTGACAGAGATGGAGAGGCGCTATCCTGGCAGAGATAGAGAGGCGCTATGCTGGCAGAGATGGAGAGGCGCTATGCTGGCAGAGATGGAGAGGCACTATGCTGGCAGAGATGGAGAGGCACTATCCTGGCAGAGATGGAGAGGCGCTATGCTGGCAGAGATGGAATGGCGCTATCCTGGCAGAGATGGACAGGCACTATGCAGGCAGAGATGGAGAGGCGCTATCCTGACAGAGATGGAGAGGCGCTATCCTGGCAGAGATGGAGAGGCACTATGCTGGCAGAGATGGAGAGGCACTATGCTGGCAGCGATGGAGAGGCGCTATGCTGGCAGAGATGGAGAGGCACTATGCTGGCAGAGATGGAGAGGCGCTATCCTGGCAGACATGGACAGGCACTATCCTGGCAGAGATGGAGAGGCGCTATGCAGGCAGAGATGGAGAGGCACTATGCTGGCAGAGATGGAGAGGCGCTATGCTGGCAGAGATGGAGAGGTGCTATACTGGCAGAGATGGACAGGCCCTATGCTGGCAGAGATGGAGAGGCGCTATGCTGGCAGAGATGAAGAGGCGCTATGCTGGCAGAGATGGAGAGGCACTATGCTGGCAGAGATGGAGAGGCGCTATCCAGGCAGAGATGGAGAGGCACTATGCTGGCATCGATGGAGAGGCGCTAATCTGGTAGAGATGGAGAGACGCTATCCTGGCAGAGATGGAGAGGCACTATGCTGGCAGCGATGGAGAGGCGCTATCCTGGCAGAGATGGAGAGGTGCTTTCAATTTTTAAGGGAGAACACATTTATGTTTGTCCAGATCATTGAAATCAAGGGATCCCCTAGCAGTAGCAAATTTGAATTATTGGCTAGTAAATCATTTTTACTTCAATCTTCTTTGGTTAAAAAGTTCCTACTTTTTTGTGTGTATATAGCTCCTATGTAGATCTATGAGTCTCCATGGTTGCAGACTACAAACAAACCCAGTGTAGTCTTGTAGTCATACCCTTTTCATCTGTCCACTAATTAATGCTCACAGAAGATTTTCTACGGGTTCTCCATAATGAAATTAGCCCCAGTGTAAAAGGGATTACAAGCCCCACTATGGACAAGGACTAATACAAGAGATGAGGATCTTTGTACAGGGCCTAGGAAGGGTTTGGTGCTTGGTGCTATATAGGCAGAAGGAAATAAATACCTTGAAATTACTTGGGAAGATTTACTAAGCAAAATGCACAAGATTCCTTACTGTGCCAAGAAAGTGTCTGCACAACATATTTATTAGGTATTTTAATAATTTTTCTGCCTCACTGACCAGTTGTAAAAAACGGCTAGAAAGGAGGGTGTGGCTAAAAGGTGCGGTAATATGTGCTTATTAATGGTGTTTGTCATCCTGTAACCCAGCCAGCCAAGAGATTGTGTAAGAAACAAAACAATCCCGCAGCTGTACTTATCCAGTAGAGCGCATAAACGAGGACAGGCAGTTCAAAGCTACGCCAAATTTATCACAGTGGCTCATTCTGATCATTTTGCCACATGGCTAGTGTCATAGTGGGTTACAATGCTGACCAGCTAAGTCCCGGCTGGTCAAGTTATCTGGATTTCTGGTAATTGGATTTCTGGCTCCCCCTTTCCTGTTTAGCCATGCCCCTTAGCAAGCTATGTGCAGTGAATTTTCTAAAATTAGATGCGCCAAACTGCACCAAGTTTTGGAACATTTTACCAAAAGGTCTAGGGGCAATCACATTAGTAAATTTAGGCCAGTGTGTAACCTGTCTACCGCAATGTGCATCATTATGGCATGGTTTTTGCCTGCATGGTGTAGCTTTAGCAGTGTTAAATAACATTCAAAATCACTTTCATAAATCGCATTTCCCATATAACTTTTTTGCCTTTTTTTTGATGGTATGGAAATCTTCTTTAAATATCTACCATATTTTTCAAACTATAATACACACTCAACCCCCCCTCCCCAAAATGGGGGAAACGTGGCAGTGTGTCTTATAGTCTGAATACATTATAGAAGCAGTCATTAGCATGTAGGAGGCATGGGGAGGTGAGGGCAGCGCTGCGATGGCTGTACTCACCTCCAGGACCCAGAAGAAGCGGTGCGATAAGTCTTGGATATGCTGCACCATCCGGAGTAAGCGAGGTAAGTTTATTATTTTTTTTTAATGTCTGATCTGAGGTTTGATGGGGGTGCGATCTGAGGCTGAGTGGTCCTGGGGGGTTCAATCAGAGGTTGATAGGATCTGATTGGCGATCTGATCTGATGGTGGTTGGGGAGTCCGATCTAAGGCTAGAGTGGGCCAAGAGATGGGTCTGATCTGAGGCTGATAGGGTCTGATTGGGGGTCTGATCTGAATCTGATGTGGGCTGGGGGGCTGCTGGTGGCTGATCTGAGGCTGTGGGGTCCATCTGAGGCTGATTGGGGCTGGGGGTCTGATCTGAGGCTGATGGGGGCTGAGGGGTTTGATCTGAGGCTGATGGAGGCTAGGGAGTCTGATAGGGAGTTGATCTGAGACTAATGGAGGCTGGGTGGTCTGATGGGTGCTGATGGAGGTTGAGGGGTCTGACTGAGGCTGATGGAGCTTGAGGGTCTGATCTGAGGTCTGATGAAGAATACGGGTGTGATATAGGGGTCTGATGAGGAATGGAGTCTGATGAGAGTCTGATCTGAGGTCTGATGAAGAATGGGGGTCCGATTTGGGGATCTGCTCCTCCAAATCCTCAGTGCTCTCTTATAGTCCGTAAAATACAGTAATTCTCCTTTTGGTTTTAGGTTCCGCAATATAATCATCCTTTCCAAACCAAGCGCAAAAATGCATACAAGATGGCAAAGAAGCCTGCATACATGTACCTTTCTAAACCGTGGCTCACAATGGCCAGAAATTTTTTTAACATCCAACCAAATGCAAATAGGCTGCACAATGTGTGCAGGAAACCAAGCGTTTAATCCCTTCCAGCAATCACATAATGGGCTTTCTGACTGAAAATAAACATTAGAGAAACACGTAAAGAGAGTATGCGCTTCCTAAGACTCCCATAAAAGACGAAATTCGAAGATGAAACGCAAAAGAACCAGTGTCATATGTTTGCCAATCTCATGCAATATGCTTAGCTGTAAATAAAAGCTGGCTGAGAAAACTGTTTATAATTCCTTTTGTTGTATTAATACGGCTGATGAGGGTTGTGAGGGGATTTAAATGTGCGCCAAGTAAAATAACTTTAATAGGTTTTAATTAGTTTTCTCCGAGAACAACATAAAGAAATGATAAATTGAGAAATGATTCATATTCTGTGAATGCCATACAGTAGAAATTGATTTAGGAAACCCATTAACAAATACCCTTTTGGGGAGGGTTCTCATTTAGGACCCTCATATATAATTTACAGTAGCCACAAAGAGCATCTCTCACTCTGGATGACCCAGCTCATCCATACATTAAGCAGACAGCCTTTTGATTTCAATGTGAGCGGTACAACATTTGATTTCTTATGTAGTGGTGCCACAGGGAAAGTGAACACTTGGTGATGGATCAACTGATCAATGGAAGATTATCCAAAGTGGACATCCCCTTTAAAAGAAGACTCGCTATATTCTATATCTTTGCCTTCTGGAGACGAGCTTAGCCGTTTCACAACTGTGTAGGTCTGCAGCATGCCACTTAAGTAATGATAGGAAAATAACATAAGGGGTTGAATGTGACTCATATTTGGTCAGCAGCAAAATAGAAGTCAAAATGAAACAGCCATAAGCTAGTACAATGTAACAGAACTGTAAAAGAATACAAGAAACACAAAGCCCTTACAATATGTAGTTTCTACAGTATATCTCATGCATAAATCACTATGAAATTTTTGATCTGAGAAATAATTAAAAGAGGCTCTGATAGGTCTCCTCGAATAAGGCAGCTTATTGACCCCAGGGATATAACATATACCGTTTTCTAAGATCTAATTCCAGATTTTTATGTAAAAAGCTGTTTAAATTCTCCCAGGACTCTGAAAAAGCCTGAGAGTTCAGTTTACCCAGCCCACTAATAAGGAAAGTCTATGAGTCCTGCCTCCCCATTCATATAGAAATCCTGTGAGTTCTGCTCCTCCAGCCAACTATAGAAAAAGCCCATGTGTCCTGCTCCTCCAGTCAGCTATAGTGAAAGCCTATCAGTCCTGCTCCTCCAGCCATATTAGAGAAAGCCTGTGTATCCTGCTCCTCCAGCCATCTATAGCGAAAGCCTATGAGTCCTGATCCTCCAGCCAACTCTAGAGAAAGCCTATGAGTCCTGATGCTCCAGCCAACTCTAGAGAAAGCCTATGAGTCCTGCTCCTCCAGCCAACTCTAGAGAAAGCCTATGAGTCCTGCTCCTCCAGCCAACTATAGTGAAAGCCTATGTGTCCTGCTCCTCCACCCAACTATAGTGAAAGCCTATGAGTCCTGCTCCTCCAGCCAACTATAGTGAAAGCCTATGAGTCCTGCTCCTCCAGCCAACTATAGTGAAAGCCTATGTGTCCTGCTCCTCCAGCCAACCATAGTGAAAGCCTATGAGTCCTGCTCCTCCAGCCAACTATAGAAAAAGCCCATGTGTCCTGCTCCTCCAGTCAGCTATAGTGAAAGCCTATCAGTCCTGCTCCTCCAGCCATATTAGAGAAAGCCTGTGTATCCTGCTCCTCCAGCCATCTATAGCGAAAGCCTATGAGTCCTGATCCTCCAGCCAACTCTAGAGAAAGCCTATGAGTCCTGCTCCTCCAGCCAACTCTAGAGAAAGCCTATGAGTCCTGCTCCTCCAGCCAGCTATAGTGAAAGCCTATGTGTCCTGCTCCTCCAGCCAACTATAGCGAAAGCCTATGAGTCCTGCTCCTCCAGCCAGCTATAGGGAAAGCCTGTGAGTCCTGTTTCTTACACCCACTCATAGAGAAAGCCTATGAGTCCTGCTCCTCCAGCCAACTATAGTGAAAGCCTATGAGTCCTGCTCCTCCAGCCAACTATAGTGAAAGCCTATGAGTCCTGCTCCTCCAGCCAACTATAGTGAAAGCCTGTGAGTCCTGCTCCTCCAGCCAACTATAGTGAAAGCCTGTGAGTCCTGCTCCTCCAGCCAACTATAGCGAAAGCCTATGTGTCCTGCTCCTCCAGCCAACTATAGAGAAAGCCTGTGAGTCCTGCTCCTCCAGCCAGCTACAGGGAAAGCCTGTGAGTCCTGTTTCTTACACCCACTCATAGAGAAAGCCTATGACTCCTGCTTCCCCCACCCATTCATAGAGAAACATTTTCAGTCCTGTTTTCCCTCCCACTCATAAAGACTGAGTCCTATTCCTCCAGCCACGCATGAAAAAACCCTGTGACTTCTGCTTCTCCACCCATAAAGAGTGACTGAAAGCGCTTTGTATATGAATTTTTTTGCAGGGAAAGCTGTCTATCATACTGTAAGGGTGGGAGTTACAGACTTACAGGCTTTCTCAATAGGTGAGAAGGACTCAGGGCTTTCACTATTAGCCCTGGGATCAGTCTAAAGCTTTATATATGAAAATACTGAATCAAATAATAGAAAACTACTTATCCTCAACGTCAGTGTCTCTCCTCCCCTCCTCAGATAGGTCTACTGAATAGTTTGCAAATATAAATAAACTGAACGAAGGAAAGCCACGTAATGAGATAACTAGTGATACCCCGGGGAAGACCTAAGTTATTATTACAATTATCTCATATTTCTAAACTCCCAACATGTTACAGTTTTAATTAAATACTTGGAATAACCCAGTACCAAAAGCCCATTGGCTCTGTACCAAGGAACAAGCCAGAAAAAAAGTAGGGCAGTCTGTATTGCCTGGGGTGGAACAAATATAATCTTGTAAAGTAACTTCCCTTTCACACAGCAACTTTCCTCAGAGTGAGCGACAACCCTAGAAATGTGGTTTTTACTTTTGAGAATCCCGAAGCCTTGAAATATTCATACTGCTAATCCTGATGTACCAGGAAAAGTAGGAAAACGGACCAAATATGTGCAGGCGGAGTGTAACGGATTGCCACATGGACAAGGGTATACACAGATCTTGTAGGGCCCCATAGCAAAACTTAGTATGGGCCCTCCTGCACCACTGATTTCTCAGCATGCATGCATCAAACATATGGAAGGCAAAATGCAACGCCCACGATTTCAGATGAATTTCAGATTGTTATTAAGTAAAACAAATTTGATTAAATTTTTTTAATAGAATGCCCTCGGTCTCCCCAACTACTATGTAGGAAAAAGTGGAACCGGTGCTTCAAAACTATGGCTCTCATTCTGAACACTACTTTTCAATGGATTTATACACAACTGATATAATAATACACTGATAGAGCTACTTCACATATTACAAAGCTGTCTGCCTGCAGGCACCACTAGGGGGAGCTCTGGTACCACTGTCTATCCCTGGTGGCACCTATATGAAAATACATTTTTTTCTAATCAAGGATAGAAGAAGGAGTTCAATACTGGGCCCTCCTGGCCCAGGGCCCATAGAGGGGGAGGTAACTCCATTGAACGTATGCGCATGAATGATCATTCACTACTTAAAATGAGTCTGTCACCTCCAAAATCAGTTTCAAAGTAAACATACTGCCACGTGCCCCTTAAGATAACCATACCCTTCCAGTGAAAATCTAGTTCTCTAACACTGAGAAATGACTCTTTAAATTTATGCAAATAAGCTTCTCCGTGCACCTTGGGTAGGGCTGCTCTGTTCAGTTCACCATTGGTCTGTCATAATGCCACCCAGCAATCCCCAATGACTCTTTAAATTTATGCAAATAAGCTTCTCGGTGCACCATGGGCAGGGCTGCTCTGTTTAGTTCACCATTGGCCTGTCATAGTGCCACCCAGCAATCCCCATCTTATTTAATTGACAGATTTCAGAGCGAAAAGCGATGACACAGGGGGAGCAAGGTGCACCAGATTGTATGCCCCACCCATGGGGCACTGAAAACCTAATTTGCATAAAATAAAAAGAAGCATTTGTCAGGACTAAAAATGGGTCCACGGTAGCTGCTGTGGTTCCATTATGGATGGAAGCCATGATGTTACCTGGGTTCTACATATGCATGAGCACAGAGAACCAACAATTAAGCACAACATATCTGTTTTTTCTTAGAAACAATGTTTTCCTCGTAAGATCTGTGTCATATCTCGAGTCTTAAACCTAATGGAACAGAGCTTTAAACTGCCTGGCCTTCAGCAAGACATAAGACAATTCTGCAATCCCTAAAGCTATAATAGAATAAACATTTGCACTCATTCGATCGGCTGTAGCTTTTTTTTCTTTCTTTTTTTTTTTTAACTGTCATAAATTGCAGTATTCCAAAGCTTTAAATGAAGTCAACTGAGCACAAGTTCACGGTAGGCCGGCCGTCATTAAAGGCAGCCATTAGATATTACTAAAACCTTCTCTGACCAATGACTCCTTGCCTGCTGGAGCCTCCATCCTGCAGGAAAATAGGAAGATAAAAATAACAGATAATGCAAGTATATAGACTGAAAAAAAAAAAAAACTGGAAAAAAATCCAAAATGCATCAATGTGCCTGCTTTATATTTCTTCATAAATATTCAACATAAGCACTGAGGGGGGTCATTTATTAACCTGAAATACGCCTATGTTAGGCATACTTCAGACGCAGATTGCGGCGCAATGGCTAGTGGTGAGTGTGTGGGTGAGTGGGTGAATATGCGACTTTTCCCCGCTCACACCAGGTCTAAAAAAGTGGGTATGGAGTGGGCAGGCCGGCAGGCCCTTCGTATTCATCATTTTCTACCCCTGTTTTAGGGAAGGGGAAGGGAAGCTGTCTTACATTTAGACTGGTGCTGAATGCGCTGAAGTTATGTAGATGCCGGCGCCTCACTATAACTTCGGCGATCCACCGTCAGCACAAGGGCTTTATTAAGACCTGCTTCTAAAACGCCGGTCTTAATAAATGACTCCCTCAGTGTCACCAGCCCAGAACTAAGAATAATCACTCAATTATCAGGTTTTATATATATCAAAATATATATATAAAAACTATAAAAACACTGAATTGGTACTATGATGGACCAGTTCATATTTCCAAATTGTTAACAAAAAAAAGTTTGCAATCTGTGTACTCATATATTGGAATAGGTAAGTTCTTATACTGTACCTCCGGAGTTTGACTATCGAGGTGGACGACTACCAATGAAATAGGGCATCAATATTCACCACCTTATTACATACTGATACAAGGTGCACAGTAAGATTGCAGAATAAAGCACTAAGTATTATACGGTACATCACAAACTCCAGTGCAGGTGCAGAATTGGCGGGTTAGAACTGGAGCCCTACATAGTATATGGTATAGATTGATGCATTCTCCCTTCTATGCTAAAGGGAATGTGTAATCAGAAAATTACCTATTATTTAAATCACATTTTTATGTTAACCATATTTTGAAATAATTTTTGATGTTATTTTTATTTTCTAGTAATTATATGTAAACAAAAACCATAAAATCCTGCAGTTTTTGCACTGGCCACTAAGCCTAAAAACAGGCACCACTTCTTGGTCTTTACTGTAGTTATCTGCTTATCTGTCATTTGAATCCTGCCTGTAATTATATCACCTCTGTGTATAGATAACACATGATCCACCATTCACGATAGGTAATTGTCAGAGCTTATCTGTTCTTTCCTTGTACAATGACGACCATGCCCGTATTGAGGCCAGCAAACAGCGGGTACGCAATATACCGGCCCTGGCTGTGTGTACTCCGCATCACGGATGTGGACCCATTCAGAATGGGTTGGCATCCATGATGCAGTGCGGACGGATCATGGACCCATTCAAGTTAAATGGGCCTGGATCTGTCTGCGGAATCCGCACAGATGTTGCCCGTGCATTGGGGACCTCAAATTGCCGTCCCCAATGCAAAGGACAGCCAAGCAACGACCATGTGCATGAGTCTGTCACGAGGAAATTCACTAATAAACTTGGCCCAACACCTTGTAGGGCTAGAACGGCTGAATGTAATGACACCTTTCACTTAGTGATCCGTTGCCAGCCCCTCCCTCTCCTTCTTGGTTGACAGGACCAGGTTCCGGCATAGACATCTCGCCTGGTCTTGTCACTCAAGAAGAAGAGCTGATTAGCTGTTCGAAGAAGCCATGGTGCTATGATGAGTGCTCCAGCCTCTTCCTAGACCAGTGATGTCATGATCATCTGACACATGACCAAGATGCAGTTCAGCCCCATTCAAGTGAATAGGCCTTAACTGCACTACCAAGTACAGTCACTATACAATGGATGGCACTGTTCTTTGGTAAGCTGTGAGAAGACCAACCTCTTCAAACTGCTGATCGGTGGTGGTACCAGTTGTCGGACCTATCCTGAGAACGGGTCAACAATAATCTACCATATATACACTACATTTATTGTATATACAGTAATGCCTCAAGATACAACAGCCCCAGGATACTATATTTTCAACATACAATGGTCTTTCCTTGGCCATCATAACTTGAAACTAATCTCAACAAACAATGCCTCTGCCTCAAACCCAAGCAATCCTCAGAATTAGCAGCTCCTTTGGACATCAGGTGAGGACGGCTCCATGTTATTTTTCTGGTACTCTGTTTGCTACACAAGATCCTGAAGAAGGTCCTGTCCTCTTTATAGAAAGTGATTTGCAGCTTCCAGCATCTATCCCGGACTGTTATATATCAGTACCTGCTTTTCTGTCTTAGCTTTCTGATATTTTTCTTAAATTTTCATTTTCTCATCTTGGGATGACATATTGGGGCTTTGGAACCAATTACTGGTTTTCCAAAGAGTTATGGACTCAAGTTACAATGGTCGCCCTGGAACCAATTAATATTGAAGGTTGAGGGGCCGCTGTATATCAGTTGAACAGCCGTTCGTGTGAATGTACGGGATCAAACGCTGGTTTGCCGTTGATCACATCTTTGATGTGGACATATAAAATATTTGTTTTGTTGGTAGCACATGGCGCCATGTAAAGAGTATGTGGACAACCATTTTTCCCACATATATTCACAATAATTGCTACACGTAGATGGGAATAAATGAGAGATGGCTGGCTTGCTATATTGTCGATCGGCACTTGTTACAGGAAGATTATCTGCCTGTGTAAATGGGGTCTTAGTAGCTTTATAAAAACTATGGAGCGTATCGTCTTCACATACTGTTGTCTTATGTAACTTTCCATTTTAGCTGAAAAGCACTGAGACACCCGGCTGGCCTCTACAAAAGTACCTCTTATAAATAATGAAATGATTCTAGAAAAACTGATTTTGGCTGCTTTGCTGGTCATTTTTGTAAGCTAGGCAACCCTGTAACCCTGATACACATTCTCTCAGGTATCATTTTAACTTTTAACACTTTTTTCTTTATGTGACTTTGTTGCTGCTGGTTGTTATATTTAGTCTGCATTGTTGATGGTGTATATTTATACAATGCATTTTATTAGCTTTCCCAATCATTCTGCACTTAAACAGAATTTGAAAAAAATGAAAAATTAATTTAAAAAAAAAAGGAAAAACTAAAAAAAAAAACTAAAAACTAAAATTTTGCATTGGGAAAAAGTATGTTGTTATGACACTTGAAATTTAGCTCTCGGAGCCTCCCATTTCTCTTGATCATCTTTGAGATGTTTCTACACCGTAATTGGAGTCACCTGTGGTAAATTCGGTTGATTGGACATGATTTGAAAAGACAGAGCCCCGTCTATATAAGGTCTCACAGCTGACAGTACATATCAGAGCAAAAACCAAGCCATGAGGAGAAAAGAACTGCCTGTAGAGCTTAGAGACAGGATTGTGTGGAGGAACAGATCTGGAGAAGGGGACAAAAAAAATTCTGCACTGTTCCCAAGAGCTCAATGGCCTCCATAATTCTTAAATGGGAGAGGTTTGGGAAAAAGAGGACTCTTCCTAGAGTTGGCCGCCCCACCAAGCTAAGTAATTGAGGGAAATGGGCCTTGGTAAGAGACGTGAACAAGAACCCAGTGGTCATTCTGGCTGAGCTCCAGATGGGAGAAATTTCCAGGAGGTCAACCATTACTGTAGCACTCCACCAATCTGGAATTTATGGCAGACTTGCCAGAAAGAAGCCTCCGCTTTGTAAAAGACACATGAAAGCCATCTGTAGCACCTAAAGGACTCTCAGACCGTGAGAAACAATATTCTCTTGTTTGATGAAACCAAGATTGAAGTTTTTAGTCTTAATTCTAAGTGCCGTGTCTGGAAGAAACCAGGCACTGCTCATCACCTGCCCAATGCCACCCCTACAGTGGAGCGTGGTGGTGGCAGCATCATGCTGTAGGGGTGTTTTTCAGCAGCTGCGACAGGGAGACTGGTCAGGGTTGAGGGAAAGCTGAATAGAAGAAAGTACAGATATTCTTAATGAAAACCTGATCCAGGGGGCTCTGGACCTCAGACTGGGACAAAGGTTCACCATCCAAAAAGACAATTACCCAAAGCACACAGCCAAGACAACACAGGAGTGGTTTAGGGACAACTCTGTGAATGTCCTTGAGTGCCCCAACCAGAACTCTGACTTGAACATCTCTGGAGAGACCTGAAAATAGTTGTCCACTGACAGTCTCCATCCAACCTAACAGAGCTTGAGAGGATCTGCAGAGAAGAATGGCAGAAAATCCCAGCACCACCGTTGATCATTAGTTCTTCAGTAACTCCAAAGCTGGAACTACACGGCTCTGTCCACAGTGCAGTGAATGGAGCTGGTTACTTCCGAATCGCTTCCATTGAACTGAGTGGGAGCAGCATTGCCGTACCAGCTCCATCCAAGAAGAAAGGAATGAAAATGAGCTCTTAACAAGCTCTGCTTCTAATGCTACCAGATGTAAGGCAGCTATCCTATAAGTGAGTGTTTGGCCCTTTAAATAGGCCTTGAGAAATGACTCAGATATTAAATAAGCCAGTATCTCATCTGCAGACAGCTGTTTCGGGGTCAATGCCCCTCATTAGTGCACAGCAGAGAGTTCTGGCTTAACGGGGTGAGAGGCCTAAGTCAGGAATTGGATTGTCGTACCCCCCATCTTTGTCCAATAAACAGAGCTGAAGTTCTGGTGACTGTCTGCTACTTCAGAACAGTTGATTGGTGGGAATCCTGGGAGTTAGACCCCTATCGATCTGATGTTGATGATCTATCCTAAGGATAACCCATCAAAGTCATGAACAAACCCTTAAAGATGCTTGGAGAACGCAAAGCAGACACAAATCTGCTCTAGAACTCTTTTACATGCCCTACACAAAGATTTTTTTCTGAGGCTGAAACAGGAACCAGGGTTCCTTTGGAATTGGATCTTAAACATTTTTCAGGGGTCATAAGGTTGATAATCACTACCCTGTGGTATGTATACCCATTATAATTCAGAATCAATAGCTACAAAGAAAAAAAAAAGGGGGAAAAATGTTGGAAATTTTTGGCCAACATGATTACACCACAATGTTTTTAAAAACATTTTTTTTTACATTTTCCTGTGTGCACAGAAAAGGCAACAGGCGATGAAAAGTATCTCTTATCAAGAACAAAACCTTTAGAAACAAAAGTAATTCACGCGTGATTTGCCTCCGCTGAACCGGCACTGATGCCCTTTCATTTATTTTTCCGTTTGTTTCCAATACTGATCTGCAATTATAGAAAATGAGCCGCATGGCAGAAAATGTGCTCTCTTTTCTTCTTCCCAACACAAACACGTCTAAGATCCTCAAACAACCCAGCTGTCCCCATCTTCTGAGAATTACATAAAACAAGCGATGGCGAGCGCGAGGTCTGTGTTCCGGTGATAAGTCCCTGTCTGTCGAGCGCTGACTTATGTTCTCTATCACAAAACATTTCGACTGTGGCCTTCATTCATCTTCTCGTATTTATCAGTCTTAACCTGGCCTGTGCTTTTGGGAGGTTATTTCAGCTGTTTTTATTAAAATTCAGACTAGTTTTACATGTAAACATGATACGCATCCTTAGCCGCTGCAATGTCTGTAGATGTGTTGGGTAACACAGCTCGGTTGTAACGTCCCTTAAAGGGATTGTCTCACTTCAGTAAGTTGCATTTATCCTGTAGAGAAAGTTAATACAAGGCACTTACTAATATATTGTTATTATCCATATTGCTTCCTTTGCTGGCTGGATTCATTTTTCCGTCACCTTATACACTGCTCGTTTCCATGGTTACAGACCACCCTGCAATCCATGAGTGGTGGTCGTGCTTGCACACTATAGCCTCTCTGGTGGCCAGGAGCGCGGGGGCTCACATAGGCTAGTGCTTTTTTCATATATATCGTGCAAGCACGACCACCACTGATGGATTGCAGGGTGGTCTGTAACCATGGAAACGAGCAGTGTATGATGTGATAGAAAAATGAATCCATCCAGCACAGGAAGCAATATGGATAATCATAATACATTAGTAAGTGCCTTGTATTAACTTTCTCTACATGATAAATGCCACTTTCTGAAGTGAGACAACCCCTTTAAGTCCCAAAAAGGGCAAGCAGTCTAGCCCATCACTTCGATGGTCCAGTAAAAAAAAAAATTTTTGCCAGAACAACGCCACTAAATGCCCACAGGATGCATCTGGTATTGCAGCTCAGGCCGATTCACTAAAACCTGGCAGCCTACAGAAAGTCCCAACTAGAATAGATTGTATATTTTGCGATATGGTGATTTCTGTTGCCCTGAGAGCAGGATATGACAGAGGAAGGGAAGCTGAGCCCTGTGATATATAGGTTTCTATGATTTGGAGCTGAATTTTAGAGTAAAAAGCAGAGAACATCTTGACAGGACTCCTAGGAGACAGAAAGAGTCCTGATTACTCCACCTACTCATGATGATTGAATGTTTTTAACAATGTTTCAAACAGACTTCCCAGTCCTTCTGATGTGAATCACTGATTGGATCCATCCCAATTTTATTGTATTTTGATAAATGTAGCAGCTTTTTTAAACATTCAAATTGGCCCTGCCCCTTTTTGGGTGTGTTTGGCGCCAATCTTAAAAACATGATAGATGTATATAGGTGTGTTTGCTCCATGCTACAAGTATGTCCAGTATTTGAGAAAGGAGCAGGTCCCTGAAACGCGTCATTTTGAAATTTTACTCTGTCTTTTGCACTAATAAAAGAAGTTTGAATCGGAAAGTGCTGGTCCAGGATCCTTTTTTTGTTCTGTTTTCTTCACTCATGATGATTGACACCAGAGATGAGCGAATTCGATTCGGCTGCTTCGCTGAATTTTACAATTCGTGACGAATTGCATTTCTTTGCAAGCAGTGCGTGCAACAACAGGAAGCGGAGATGCCGCGTTCATAGCTGATTGTGGCATCTGATATAAATAACAGTCTGTAATTTTTTTTAAAATCATGCTTACCTGATCCACTTGCTCGTGATGGGCCGACTGGCGCCATCTTGCTTGAAGATTTGGCGGGTGACGTTATAAGTCGTTGCGCACGGGATTTCCTGTGCGATCTTGAAGCAAGATGGTGGCGGCCGGCCCATGCGAGCAAATGGATCAGGTAAGTATGATTTTTTTTTTTTTTTTTAAAACTATTTCAGGTTAAATCAATTCACTACTATGAAGCACAAGGAAATTCAGCTTCACAGCAAATCAAATTTATCCTGAAATTCGCTCAACACTAATTGACAGCCTTCGTGTACACACATGGATACAGGAAAAGATATCAATCATCCTGTGTGGGTGGTGTAATCAGGACTCTCACTGTCTCTCTGTGCTGATAAATCTTTTAATTAGGGATGAGTGAACCCGTGGAAGTTCAGGTTCGCTGGGTTCGGCTGAACTTCAGGTCAAAGTTCGGGTTTGGGACCTGAACTTGAACCAACACCCCACTGAAGTCAATGGGGACCAGAACTTCACTTTATTATTTCCCATTATAACATGGTTATATCGGAAAATAACTTACTACTTAAGATGGAATGCAAAAGGGACACCTTCAGAGGCATTCCATTTTGCATTCTGACATAATAGAAGTCTATAGGAGCATAACAGATCCGTCCTGGTTTCCGTTATGCAGGACAGGAATCCTGCATAAAGGAAACCAGGACGGATCCGTTATGCTGCCCATAGACTTCTATTTGCAGTTCAGGTTCGCTCAGCCCTACTTTTAACATATCTTTAAAGGGTTTAGAGCTCAGTTTTTGTTTTTTATAAGGAGCTCCAAATCCTGTCCATATGACCTATTAGGGTATATGGACCATCACTGTGTGAGAATAGACACCACATTACACTATACTTTCTCAGCAATGGCTGCTGCAGGATAAATTACTGGTTACATGTATCCTGCCCCAGTAGAATCAAACAATGTTTATGTGGGTTGCTGTGATAAGACCTCTTTTAATGCTGAAATTCTGCCTGCCTGCAGCCACCACTGGGGGAGCGTAAAAGCTGCCTGCATACTGTGTTATTATTGAACTCAATGCATAAACAGTATGCAGTTAGCTCACATGCTCCCCCTTGTGGTGGCAGCAGTCAAGCAGAATTTTATGATTTGACTCTATAGCTATACAGATTTGAAGCTCTGTATGAGAAAAATGGAGCTGTGACTGATACATTATGAAAACAACAAAGAATTCTGAACCTATTTAGGGAGACTGGCTGAACAGTCACTTTAAAGTTTTCAGTACTTGGTTTATTTATCCAACAATTACAATAAACGTATAAATGTGCAGCAATTTTGCGGCTTCCAGTTCTACATCAGTAAATAAACAGTTTCTACGATTCCTACTTCTGTCTCATCTACTCACAGGAACAAAAAAAGCAGATCAAATACAACAAAAAAGACTGTAAAAGTGCACATGACGAACTACGACTGTCAAACCAAAGAAACTTTTGCTTTTGAAAGTCGTAATTATGATGTTCAGCTCACATTAAGGTGACAAAAGTGTTAACAATTGCTAAATTATAGCTTGAGTAACACTGGCAGTCATCCACTCGGGAAAAAGACCACAAAGAGAGTCCAAATAAACAAGAAGAGTTGAGCTGGCACAATGCGCTGGAACAACAGTTAGCACTTGCTGAGCCCTGATTTTGCAAAGTGGCTCAGAAGCTTGCCAAGACTGCACCTGCCAGGAGCTGACGACTGCCTCCGCTGCACTGGAAACCGGCAGCAACAAAGCAAAGAAGGTGAAGCGTGCAGAGTGATAAGGAACGTTTTAACCTGGATAATATAATATAATAAGATTGTTGACCTGGTCTACTCATATGATAAATCAACTGCCCAAGAACTGAGATTTCAAGCAGTATGTGTGAACCATTTGTGATTTTAAGCCTGCAAGGCTGGCCAGGATTAATATTGTTTGGTCTGATAAGGATTTATGATACGAAAACTTTTTGAAAACAAATTATTTGTATTTCTTATGGATGAAAGTAGTCAGCTGAGCCAACAGTGTTCCAAAGTCGATCACTTCAGAGCAAGGTTCCTTGGGATCATCAGAGAAAGTGATCCTGAGAAGTCCATCTTCCATCTATACAGAACCTGGGTAATTCCATGTTTATTTGCAGTTATCCGACATCTCGACATCACACAAGACATCTTGTTCATGAGATCTAATAGGTTATTTGTGACTCATCCCATGAGAAAAATACCCAAGTATGGTAAATAATTGGCTCCAATGCCACCACCAAATGGGATTCTCTTCTGCTGGGTCTCTGAAGCACTTATATTGTTAAAGGGGTTGTTCCACAAACAATAGTTTACAATTTTCAAACCAGCACCTGGATCTGAATACTTTTGAAATTTCATGCAATTACAAATTTAGCATAGCCCCCAGCTATTCAATAAAATGTATCTGTATAGCGCCACCTGCTGTTTGTTCTTTTCTTATTTCTTTGACCTGCTCACTGAGAAGGCTGCACATGCTCAGTTTTATCCTTCACCTGAGCTGTGATAGGAAGAGCTGAGACACGCCTCCTGAGCTGTGATAGGTAGAGCATGGACACGCCCCCTGAGCTGCAGCAGAAAAGACACTCCCCTTGAGCTGTCAGCTTGATATAAATCTAGCAGAGCCAATAATGTAGAAATCTCTGGATCCATGTGAGGTACAGGGCTGGTTCTAGATTTGTTAGAAAGAGATTGTCATGTACTGTATGGTATCTGATTTTCATTTTTTACATTAGTCATGGGAGAACCCCTTTAAAGTCTGGACCCACTGGAGGATCTTCTAGTGACCTGGTGGGCCAGTGCGACCTGACTACTTACACTTTTTAGCTAATACTAATGTTGAATAATATCTGGGGTGCCAAATAATTAAAGAGGTTATCCACAAGTAAGACAGTCCTCCCAGAATGGCAGACCCATGGTGAAGTTCATATTTACCTGGTCCCCATTGCTGGCTTCAGTATCTGATGGGGCCACCTCTAACTCTTCATGCCTCAAAGAATTCAACATACAGTGAGGTTGGGATATGTGATCGCTGCAGCCAACCGAAGGACAATGTGACCAGTTTTCGTAAGATAAGTGGAACTGTTTGATTTCAGTGAAGCAGGAAGAGGAACAGTCGGCTTGGGAGAATCAGACACCGAACCCAGCAGCAAGGACCAGGTAAGTATTATTTCCACCATAGGTTGTCCACTCTGGAAGGTCTATCTTACTCTTGGTTAATCCCTTTAAAGGCTATGTGCACTTACTGCTTCCATGCAACTATACAGTCTTGATTAAAGATATCTTACAATTTTGTATCTACAGATCCTATGCAGACCAATGTGTCTTCATGGTTACATACTACAAACAAACTGTGTGTAGTCTGATTCTGCAGTCACATGTCATTCCACTGCCCCTGGCATCTCTTCTACTATCTGTATGAAGAAGAGGTTCTACTGGTAGTTGAGCTGTTTGAGAAGGCAGCAGCGCTCCTGTGAGTGCTGCTGCCTTCTCACAGCTCACCAAGCACAGCGCCGTACATTGTATAGAGGCTTTGCTTGGTATTGCAGCTCAGCCCCATTCACTTGGGGCGCCACTTCCTTCTCGAAAAGCTGATTGGTCGATGTCTTAGGTGTCAGACCCCCACCGATCAGATACTGATGGATTATCCTGAAGATAGGTTATTAGTAAAAAAAAAAAAAATCTCGGAAAACGCCTTTAACCCTTACAGTACCAGCGCCGTACATGTACGGCGCTGGGGCGATGCGGGCACATGGCGCCCGCTCGCGGGTGCGGCGGGCGTCATGGCCGGCAAGTCTCTGCTGTTTCTAACAGCAGAGACTTGCCGCTACTTACTACATCGGCGGTGTCTTCCTGGGCGATTAGATGCCGTGATCACACGTGATCACGGCATCTAGTTGCGTCTAAACCCGGAAGCGTTCGCTTCCGGGTGGTGTACAGACACCCCGTGTGGCCAATCGGGGTGTCTGTACACCGTATGAAAACTGTAATCCTCACTGGTGAGGATTACAGTTTTCAAAGTGCAATTCTTATTCTGGCCACTAGATGGCAGGCCAGGATAAGAGATGAGCAATTCATCGATTTATCTGAGTCTAGAAAATCCATGATTGCTCATAAAGAAAAAAAAAAGCCACAATATATAAGTTCATATTAGAGCTTTGAAATAGTAAAAAAAAAATAAATTTTTTTTTAAAAATATATAAAAAATAAAAAAGATATAAAAGTTCAAATCACCCCCCTTTCCGTATAAGTAAAAAATAAATACCTAAATAACACTAAATATAGACATCATGGGTATCACCGTGACCGAAAACGCCCGTACTTATAAAAAAAAAAATCCAATACGGCGAATTGTGTGGCGGAAAAAAGCGTCCAAATGGCGATTTGCCGTTTTTGTCGCTTTTTTTTTCTAAAACAAATTAAATAAAAAGTGATCAAAAAGTCACACACACCACAGAATGGTATCAATAAAATCTTCAGATTGTCCCGCAAAAAATGAGCCCCCATACAGCTCTGTACACATAAATACCAAAAAGTTATAGGGGTCAAGATATGACAAGGAAAAAAAAAAAAAAAAAAAAGGGCAACTTTCTAATTATTTTTTCACTATCAAAACGCAGGAAAAACTATACATATTAGGTATTGCCGGATTCGTACTGACCAGTAGAATGAAAGTAACGGGTCAGTTTTAATGCACATCGAACGCTGTAAATAAGAAACCCGTAGAACTGTAGCGGAATAGCGTTTTTTTTTGCAATTTCACCTGATTTGTAATTTTTTTCCCGCTTCCCACTACACCATATGCAATATTAAATGGTGGTGTTGGAAACTACAACTTGTCCCGCAAAAAACAAGCCCTCATACAGCTATGTGAACAGAAAAATAAAAGAGTTATGGCTGTTTGAAGGCAGGGAGCGCAAAACGAAAATGCATGACCGAAAAAACCTCCGGTACTGAAAGGGTTAATAAGATCATTTCCATCAATAAAGAAGTTGGTACATACAGACTTGCCTTTATAAGCTGATACCATTTTTTTTCCCTTATTCAAAACCAGGCAGGAGAGAAGACGTATCATACAGAAAACAGGACGAACAAAAATCTGGACAATAGGAGAATCTATAGCTTCAGACACAAGTGAATTTTGGAGGACCCTGTACACGGGGGTGGAGCATCCTGTCTCTGAACTTATTTGAGGAGAGGTATCATATAGAGTAGGTTCCTATCTAAAAGAGGTCACCTTGCCGTGGTGGATGGGCACAAATGATTTTGATCAAAATATATTTGCTAAGTACCTCATATTCATTTTATATAGTGAATATAGTATTAGACCATATATTCTATGTCTGCGGAATGCTGTTGCATTGTGTTTGATTTTACTATTGTAGTTTTAGCCATGGTAACGCACACCTGCGCATTTACTTCATTTTGCTGCAGGTGCTGATTAACTTTTGTCTTTGCAGTATGCATCTGGAGCTGTGGCTGTCTCCATTTTTGTGGTGCACTCCTAACTAACCCATCCTTTTCACAGGCTGTTTGTAATTAGTGCAGTATATATAGCTGTAGTCTGCCTTCCCTAAATTCAGAGGCCAGTTGGCACAAGGAGAGGCATCATACAGGGTAGGTTCCTATCTAAAAGAGGTCACCTTGCTGTGGTGGATGGGCACAAATGATTTTGATCAAAATATATTTGCTAAGTAGCTCATATTCATTTTTTATAGTGAATATAACATTACTTCATATATTCTATGTTTGCACTGTGTTTGCTTTTACTTTTGTACTTTTAGCCATGGTGATGCGTATTTGGTGAATTTCGATTTACACGTTCTAAACATCAGTAAAATGCACTATATTGTTTCTTCTACCACCTGCTAATTTGGGCACAGAACTAGTGGATCAAGATGACCAGCTTTCAAAAAGCTGATCATCTCGCAATAGTCATCTCAGGATATCTGGAGCCATATGTAGATACCCAGTTACCCAAATATCTTCTACCTTATTAGTTTAGAATACTTAGGGTCAAGGTTGGAACCATTTCTGAGAGACCACCATCAGTGTATTCAGAACATGGGCATGTAAACTGTTATCTCCATCCCAAATTACGTTGTTGATGGTTTAGGTGTCCAATCTAAAATTGAAAAGATTTGGGGGGTAATAAATCTCGTCGGGGAGAGGGCGCCTTCGTTGATGTGAGGAGACTTATAGGCCATACATGCTCCTCTCGAATCCTGGGAAGAAAGGGATGCAAATGAGCTCTTAACAAGCCCTGCCTCTGATGCCACCAGATGTAAGGCAGCTATCCTATATGTCAGACAGTTCTTCAGGCAGCGTACAGTACTTCCTTGGAGTAATATCTTTTAATGATATATGACAATCCATTTCGCGACCAATTGACCTGATGAAAGGACAGGGACACATTATGTCTGTGTCTTTTCCATATTCAAGTTGGGGTCCAGATGACCCATCATTACCCAACATAATTGATAGTTGCAGTCCATATACTAGTGATCAAATATCGTTCCACGGTTGCAGTCCAGGAGCGAGAGCCGTCCACACAATTGTGCTCATATCTATAACAGTGTTGGGCCTATTCATGCACAACAATGTGAGCTGATATCATTTGGTACCTCAGTAGAGTTGTGCCCTTTATTCTCTTTTCTATAATAATTTATGCCATAAGAAATAGACCCTAGTGGCAAATTCAGAGGCCAGTTGGCACAAGGAGTGGCGTCAAAGAGGGTAGGTTCTCATCTAAAAGAGGTCACCTTGCCGCGGTAGATGGGCACAAATGATTTTGATCAAAATATATTTGCTAAGTACTTCATATTCATTTTATATAGTGAATATAACATTACTTCAGTAGATATCTATGAGTTGTGCCCTTCATTCTCTTTTCTATAATTTATGCCATTAACATTGTATGCACAGGTCATTCCAGTAATAAAGTATAACAGGTTACTCATGAATCCATAAGAAATAGACCCTAGTGGCAAGCGATTGGCTCCAAATCAGCTTCAAATGAGGTTATCTTCTGATGGACCTTTTGGTCCATCTTCTTATTAATGGCTGGACACCCTGAACGATCCTCTGGTGGGGAATCTGACCCTGTTTTTGGATGCTTAGTTAAATTCTTAACACCTTGAAACTTCCATAACCTGTTCATGTCAAGCCTTAGCACCTATTATAATAGAAAGAACGCATAAAAGAAATATACCCAGCAATGTTGAAATCAGTCCTGAAATTACGACAAAGGGTCTCCTCTACACCGGGCTTTAAATCTGCAGGTTAACTAGTAACAAATAACCTGTTTCTGGCTCCTAAGTGATGGATAAAAACTAATTACAAGAAGGTAATAAGAGTATTCTGGCTGATGATACGTATTACAAAAGCGTTGGCAGATGTCTCCTGGAATTGGCTTTGCACATGTTTGTTTATCTGGAAATGCCGGGATTTAGGAGTCATCTGGCAGCTGTCTGATGAATAATGTGTAGAGTGTATTAGACATGAGTGCGTGTAAATATGGTCGACTTCTGGAGTCTCGAGGTAAAACACAAGCGTTAAACAATGAGTACATAATACAGCACAGTGTATACATTAACGTCAATGGAATGTGCCGATTTTGGTGGGACAGGCGACCATCTAATGTGTATGGGGGTGTCCTGACTTTCCCAAGATAGCAGATGTTGGGAAAGGAAAAGTCAGGCAGTTGGATTTCCACTTTCAAGAAGTGTCTGGCAGCGGCTTTGTCCCCTCTTAGCCATGCTATGCATGCATGTATGTGTTATGGATAGCTGTGAATAGCTATTGGAAGTACGTATATGGCCAGATTCAATTTAAAGGATAGTTCCATCAAACAACAATTTTTGTGTTTCGTTCCACTCTAGATTACCTATACATAAGGCATATACATATAACTTATACTACAGAAACAGATTTTCCATACTGCATAAATGGTGACAACCAGTTTGTTCCAGGAATGGGTAGTTGACACACCCCACCACCCACTAAACCCGCAATACCACACATTTGTACTAGTATGATATAGGAAAAAGCTTAAATATCAGAGTCCGGTTCATTCATTTGAAGAGCAACCTTCATAGATAGACAATGTGCAACATGAAGAACTCTGACCATGACAAAATCTGGTGTGTATCCCACGGCAGAAACCACTGTTGTGCGGGTTCTGCCATGGATTTTCATGCTTACCTGCTCTAGGTTTAGTTCCACTGAATGGAGCTAAACGGCAATCAGGCTCCTGCTGTGGCTTTAAGAGGGGTCAGTGCAGTTACCACACCACAAATGGATCCGTACATTCTTGGCATAGCCTTGAAAAATATGTGGCAAAAACCTTCACCCACATGAAGTGCAAAGTTTGAAAGACAGAGCTTCCTTGTCCAAACACAGTAAGTGATTGGCACAAAAGTCAGCTGGACCTTAAAGAGCACCTATTAGCTGTGTCAAACATATTAAACCAGGCATACTGCTAGTTGGGGTTGATTCTGCTGATTAAAATGATACCTGTGTGAGAATCGGTTGCAGTATTCCCAAGTAAAAATACTTATATTCTCTATGCAAATGAGAGCTTCAGTGCACCGACGGGTGGAGCCTAGCACTTATGTGCACCTCAGTTTTCTAGTGATGCTACGGCCTTCAGTGCACTGAAACCCTCATTTGCGTAAAGAATAAAGATCTTTTTTATCCGGTAACTGTTTTTAATCAGAATGGTCAACCCTACCAGGCACTATGCCTGCTTTAATAGGATGGATCCTGCTGTCGGGTGCTCTTTAGTGTCTTTTTTACTTACATAGCATCAAGATATTCCACATAGAAGATCCAATTTCTTAGTCAGCCATTTAACTGGTGGGGGGATGTGAGAAGATGAAAGAAACCCACAAATTAATGGGTAGAACATCCAAACTTGATAACTTGTGCTTTGGCTAGAATCAAACCCTGGACCCTAGAGTTGTAAAGTAGTAGTGCCAAAGTGGTATGCCCAGAATGACAACTCATCACCTATCTATAGGATAGAAGACTAGATGTGTCTGATCTGAGGTGTTCTGACAGATGGGATGTCCACCGACCACAGGAACGGGTCGCACATTTGAGTGGAGAAGCTATTGATTGTTTACTCTGAAAGTCTTACCTTCTTCTGGCCACCAATGCCCGATTCTTAACCATCTAACGCCTAATCATCTTGTGAGCTTCAATAGACAAACAGACCTGGAGGTTCTACATGAATATTACCCAGAATATTTTCTAATTTCATTGCTTGAAAAATCAATGGACTATGAAGAATTAATACTAAGGTAATTTATGTTTCGCTCGCTGTTCTTTATTGGCTTTTGTGAAATAAAAATGTTCTAACCTTTAACAGATTGGTGAGCGTAGCTCAAGGATAAAAACTGAATGTGAATGAGTAGCTACCACATTGTGAATATTTTAGATTTTAATTGGCATCATGTCCGTTACTTACTAAGTATAGGAGAAGGAAAGAATGCATTTTAACATAAACCCTGCTAATTAAGTCATGCCTTACTACACAACTGAAGCTGATTTTTTGCTTTAAATGTGACATCTGAGCAAGTGTGTTATTAAAGCCGCTAGTAAATGAGTGTCATGAAAGAAGTCACATTCAGGTTCAAGAGGTCAACAGCGTCTACCTGAAGCACCAGGTTCTCAGGATTATGACTCTGCAGGAAAATTTTAGTTTACACAAGAATATTTACTGAATAAACTGTATTGGTTTTCAGTAATATTTAAAGGGGTTCTCCGGGAATTAAGAAAATGAAAATATGTAAGTATTACTATATTATGAATATATTCCCAAATACCTTTCATTAGTCATAATGGCTCGTTTTGACTGGGGAGCAATCATTAGGAGAAAGAAAATGGCCACCATCCTATTAGTCCACACAAAACCTAATCACCCAGGAGGACAAGTTACTTCACAACACTGAGGTAAAGAGCTGCCTCATCCTCCTCTCTACTCTGCTTATCAGGGATTATGATCCTGAATACAGATGATAAGATCTTCAGCTGAATCTCTGTGGGAATGGAGTTCATGAGGAGACATGAAGTACAGAGAGGACGGACAGGAGAAAGCTGTGGTAATGTGGAGACTACACGCAAGTGTTGCTGCTCATTAGCCACATCTGCTCATGCACTCCTTCCTAATCCCTGACTAGAAGAGAGGACGATGAGGCAGTTCTTTACCTCAGTGTTGAGAAGTAACTTGTCCTGCTGTGTGATTAGGACAGGTTTTGTGTATGCTAATAGGACAGCGGCCATTTTGCTTCTCCTAATGATTGCTCCCTAGACAAAACGAGCCTTTATCTCATGTATGCCAAGTCTCCTGGAATGTATTGGAAGGTCCCAGAAAAAGGAGACATCTCCCGGACTACTAGAAGACTTGGAAATTCTCCTAGAAGCTGGATGGAGGGCTGCTTTCTCTTGCAAAGCAGCCCTCCAAGAAGTTTAGTTAGCATCAGACTCAGCCCTGGTGCTCAAACTGTGTATCAAAGTGTTCGAGGTACGGCATACAGAGGAAGGTGGCTACCTATAAAGAGGCATGGTGGTGGTGGAGACCACGAATTTATCAAGCCCTGCACTCCAGAATTCTGTCTCCGTAAAGTCAAAACAGAGGCTTTGTGACTTTTTGGGGCCGTTCTGCAAACATTAAGCAACTTTTTACACCACACACTCCAGTTTTGAAACATGGGTGGTAAAGTTGTTCATGTGTTTTACTGAGACTTTGTAAAAAAACCAAAAAAAAAAACCCTCACAGACTCCAGTACTCCAGTACAAGGGTGGTGTGGGACAATTGGAGTAACATTTCTAGACAGACATGTTAGGTTTAAAGATCCACCAGATTTAGCAAACACCATGCGACATTTGATAAATTTGGTGCAAAGTACTCCAATGCAGAAGGAACAAGGAAAAATATTACCCTTAGGCCTCATGCACACGTTCCGCTTTCTATCCTTTTTTCAGGATTCTGAAAAAAGGATAGAAAAAACAGACCCATTCACTTGTATGGGCGACGGACAGGCATCCGTTTTTTCACGGATTTCATGTCCCATTTTCATCCGTTTAAACGTGACGGATGGCTCCATTGAACTCTATAGGAGCGTCCGTGAAAACGGATGGAAACGGGTATGTATCCGTTTTCCATCCGTTTTCACGGATAGGTTGCTTGGAGACACAGAACCAGTCAGAACCAACCTAAACTAAAAAAAACGGATCCGTTTAAACGGATGGAAAACGGATGAAAAACGGATAAAAAACGGATTGAAAAATACGGACCGTAAAAACAGAACGGGTGCAGACGGAACGTGTGCATGAGGCCTTATGATAAATTCCCCCCAAAGTCTGCTGAAAAGGGACATCTGGAAGACATTCTGGAGAAGTATGGCAAGTATGATCTAACTTTCCACTGCAGAGTCACGTCACCGTACTAAAATAGTTATAAACGCTACCAGAGAAGAACATTATCTACATCGGTACATACTCTACATGGACAAAAGTATTGGGGTTACAATATGCTTTTATGATATTAATATGGAGTTGGTTCCCCTTTGCTCTTCTGGGAAGGCTTTCTACAATGATTTTGAAGTGTTTCTGTGGGAATTTTTGCCCATTCATCCACAAGGGCATTCATGAGGTCAAACACTGATGTAGGATGAGAGGGACTTGCCCACAATCTCTGTTCTAATTGATGGGTTGGATGGGGTTCAGGTCAGGACAACAATCACCTGAGGGGTTAACTACCGCTGATCGCAGCTCCCTGTCATACAGGTCGGGTGCCGGCTATGTGATTCTGCGCCGCCACCCGCCTCCTGTACTTTTATTACATATAGTTATTATCATTGGTGGTGCACTGCGCCCTCCCCCTCCCCTCCTCCGCCCCTCTCACACCCCATTGGTGGCAGCGGCAGCAGCAGCACAGGAGGGAGGGAGAGACTGCTTCCTTCTCCCCTGTGCTGCTGAGGGAACATGGAGCGCGCTGAGAGCAGAGCGCACCATGTTCTCCGATACTAGGCTGTGCAGTAGCGCAGCCTACTATCGGCTACGGGTCTAGGTGCAAATGGCGACAAGACATTTGTAAATTCTAAGTCGCATTGGCGACCATTTTGGTCGCCATCTGGAGCACTGTATCAGATGGTGTTGGAGTGGTATGGTATTTGTGGTATTTTACATGGTCTGCACTTTGTGGCTGAGATGCTTTGGGTTCTAAAGGCTTCCACTTTACAATAATACCACTCACAGGTGACGGTGGAATATCTTAGGCCGGGTTCACATCATATTTTTCCCATCTGTTTAATGTATTAAAAAAAGTAAACGTTAAACTGATGCTTCAGACTGATGCCATACTGTGGAATCCATTCACCATAGCGTTCCATTGTAAAGAAAAAACTTATACGTTATTTTTTACCAGACTCTGCAAGATACAAAAACGTGGTATGCTGTCCTTTTTTTTCTAACACATACATCCAACGGACGCATAAAACGCAACGTGAACTCAGCCTAAGAGGGGGAAAAAATTTTCAGGAAGTCAGTTATGGCAGTGGTGACATCCTACTGTACTTCAGGACCACACTGGAATTCAGTGAGCTCTTTACATTGAGCCATTCTCTCCTAAATGCCTGTAATGGCAGACTGCATGGCCAGGGGCTGGATTTTATACACCTGTGGTAATGGCAGACTGCATGGCCAGGGGCTGGATTTTATACACCTGTAGTAATGGCAGACTGCATGGCCAGAGGCTGGATTTTATACACCTGTGGAAATGGCACTGAATTAAACACCTGAAATCAAAGATTAAGAGCTGGTGCCCGATACTTTTCTCCATACAGTGTATGTCATGACTGAAAGATGTCCTGGAAGTAGAAATTCACACACACTAGTTGTGTATTTGACAATCTCAATGAAAGTCACTCAACACTGACGATGAATGATACACTATTGTAATGTCTGCTGCTGTCTCCATTCTATACTATGAGCCTGCATCTGTGGATATGTCATATATGGTTTTTCCATAGGGAAACACCTTTAAAGCAAGGTAAGACGGGGGATTTATCAAAACTAGTGTAAAAGAAAACTGGCTTAGTTGCCCATAGCAACCAATCAGATTCCACCTTTTATTCTTCAGAGCTCCTTTGAAAAATAAAAGCTGGAATCTGATTGGTTACTATGGGCAACTAAGCCGGTTTTCATTTATACAAGTTTTGATAAGGGCCAATAGCTTGTAAGCTTTAGATGCAGCTAACTGGCACTGTATGGTAAATGTCTGTTTCTGGTTGCTAATCACATATTCAATTCTCCTCCTCCATGTAAGTTACACAGTACAGTGCTGTGAAAAATACACATTTCCCTTGATTTCTGCATAGTTGTCACACTTTGGCTTCCTTCACATATAGGGGGAGATTTATCCAACTGGTGTAAAGTAGAACTGGCTTAGTTGCCCATAGCAACCAATCAGATTCCACCTTTCATTTTCCAAAGGAGCTGTGAAAAATGAAAGGTGGAATCTGATTGGTTGCTATGGGCAACTAAGCCAGTTTTCCTTTACACCAGTTTTGATACTGTAAATCTACCCAACAGTTCTTTTTATGGCAGTTTTTAGGCTTTTAGTTAGCCTTTTAGCTATTTACCACTTTAATAATATTACAAATGTAATATAAGACAACCTGAGAAATCATAAAACAGAGAGAAGGGCAAATACTTCTTTTGCTGTAAATGTCGTGCACCTTTTGGGGCAAAACTATATATAACCTTACTTTTCTCAAGACTGAACACCATCCATCTGCCAGCTTGCTGCCCATTCAGCCAATTTATCCACCACTCATGCTGTCTTTCATGCACATCAGGACACAGCTAATAATTGTGTCAGCAAAACAAAGGGCAACCAGGCAATGTATAACAGTAATGTATTCACAGGAGTCAATGCCGAGCACTGTCCCAAATGTATGAAATGCCAGCAACCGCCATAAATAAGAAAACCTAAGCGTTACCATGAAATATGGACGCTGCCTTTACATGAGCTTTAAAGGGTTTCTGTCATCAGAATTTAGCCTACAAAACCGAGTGTCATTTGCAAATCGCAAATGACACCTGATGACAGAAAGCCTTCTTTTATAGAAATCTGTACGGTACTTTTTGTTAAAATTGCGTTTTTATAATATGCTAATTAGGCCCCCTAGGTGCAGTAGGCGTGAACCCTGCACCTAGGAGCGGCCGTAATAACGCCCCTTACCCCTCCTCCCTTGGGTTGATTGACAGGGCCGGGCAGCCATCTCTTTCCTCTCCCGGCCCTGTAAGATCGCGAACTCCCGCGCCTGCACATTGCGATAAGCAATCTGCGCACGCGCGTTGAGAGCCGGCGGCCGCCCGGGTCCCGGCTTCATCAATGCGCATGCGTGGATTGCTTATCGCAATGCGCAGGCGCGGGAGTTCGCGATCGTACAGGGCCGGGAGACGAAAGAGATGGCTGCCCGGCCCTGTCAATCAACCCAAGGGAGGAGGGGTAAGGGGCGTTATTACGGCTGCTCCTAGGTGCAGGGTTCACGCCTACTGCACCTAGGGGGCCTAATTAGCATATTATAAAAACGCTATTTTAACAAAAACTACCATACAGTTTTCTATAAAAGAAGGCTTTCTGTCATCAGGTGTCATTTGCGATTTGCAAATGACACTCGGTTTTGTAGGCTAAATTCTGATGACAGAAACCCTTTAAAGGTTTAAAGAGAACGCCCTCTTATGTTCCATATGTCCACCTTTATAATCCATTTTTATCATTCTCTGTAAGCTAGAAAGTTAGGAAACGTTTTGAAATAAATTATCATATCATTTTGTGTCTATGGCACCTATTCAGACCTATGTGTCTCCATGTTAACAGACTACAAACAAAACCTGTCCTGTAGTCATACTCCCCACAGCAGGATCAGACTACACAGGGTTTGTATTAAGTCTGTTACCATGGAGACGCTTAGTTTGCACTGGAGCTGCCTACACAAAACAGTAGGAGACTTTGTAATTTTCACTATTTTCAAGGTTGCTTCATTTTTCATTTTCTGATGCCATAAAAATGGTTGCGAAAGTGGACATGCCCCCAACTAAATACAACTTAGGCTGCATTCACATAACAGTAATTAAAGTCTATGGGGCTATTCACATGGCCATTTTTTTACCAGTGAATATTGGCCGTCAAAACAAAGGACATGTCCGGCCAGACGGACCCTACTGAAATCAATCGTCCCATTTTATCGGCCGTATAGACAGCAGCGCCCCCGTCTAACGGCCGTTAAAAAACGGCTACAAGGGTTTCTCAAGAGTTGCGTGAGCGTCACTAACTTTTCAGACAGCTGATCGGCGGGGTCCCAGGTGTCACGCCCCTACCAATCAGATACTGATGACCATTAGTAAAGTCTCTGAAAACCCCTTTAAAAAAAAAAACTCATCTGCTTGAACATGTGTGGACACTAGCTCCTCGAACCCTCACTATTCACTGAATACAGCAGGAACTGTGCTCCTAGTGAGGGTTCGAGGAGCTAGTTTCCCCACACGTTCAAGTGGATGAGGTGAGAATTTTATTTTTTTATTTATTTTTTTATGACAGACCTAGCAGGGATGGAGAGAGGGCATTATATATGGGGACACAACTGTGGGCGATTATGTATATATATAATTATACTAAACAGAAAATGGTAGCAGCACTAGATAGGCCATGACATATAAAATGAACATATGAAAAGGTAAAAAAGCATTACTGCTATGTAGACTAGTAGATAAAGTGGAAGCTCTTGGCACATATAGATGATCATAAATATGTCGGGCCCATCCACTGACCGTCAAGGTGGCTTCCAATCAGATGGGTCCTACACTAACACTGACCTGCATCCTACACAAACGGGCAGGCCTGTATCAGAAGCTGCACCAGTGTGAACAGGAGTGCTAAATTCCCAGAGGGAGCCAGTCCTCCTCTATATATACAAAATTACAAAAAAAGAACAGCACCTCCTACAGGTGAGAGTCAGGTGCAAGCTACCTGCTGGCTGATTAAATACTAAACTGAAAATGGTAGCAGCACTAGATAGGCCATGACATATAAAATGAACATATGAAAAGGTAAAAAAAGCATTACTGCTATGTAGACTAGTAGATAAAGTGGAAGCTCTTGACGCATATAGATGATCATAAATATGTCGGGCCCATCCACCAACCGTCAAGGTGGCTTCAAATCAGATGGGTCCTACACTAACACTGATACAGGCCTGCCGGTTTGTGTAGGATGCAGATCAGTGTTAGTGTAGGACCCATCTGATTGGAATCCACCTTAACGGTTGGTGGGTGGGCCCGACATATTTATGATCATCTATATGCGCCATATCATTTTGTGTCTATGGCACCTATTCAGACCCATGTGTCTCCATGTTAACAGACTACAAACAAAACCTGTCCTGTAGTCATACTCCGCACAGCAGGATCAGACTATACAGGGTTTGTATGAAGTCTGTTACCATGGAGACGCTTAGTTTGCACTGGAGCTACCTACACAAAACAGTAGGAGACTTTGTAATTTTCACTATTTTCAAGGTTGCTTCATTTTTCATTTTCTGATGCCGTAAAAATGATTGCGAAAGTGGACATGCCCCCAACTAAATCCTACAGGCCTGTATCAGTGTTAGTGTAGGACCCATCTGATTGGAAGCCACCTTGACGGTTGGTGGATGGGCCCGACATATTTATCTACTAGTCTACATAGCTGTAATGCTTTTTTACCTTTTCATATGTTCATTTTATATGTCCTGGCCTATCTAGTGCTGCTACCATTTTCTGTTTAGTATTTAATCAGCCAGCTTGCACCTGACTCTCACCTGTAGGAGGTGCTGTTCTTTTTTTTGTAATTTTGTATATATATATATATATATATATATCTATATATATATATATATAGGCAGAACTGAGGGTCATCATGACTATAGGGGTAAAAAGAGGTGCATTATTTATACTGGGGGCACTAAGAGGGGGCATTATATATACTGAGTGCACTGCAGGGGTATTAACTTAAAAACCCAGTCATTAAAAATGGATGCAAAAAGGCCATTAATGACAGCCAGAAAATGGAAGTACAAATGGTTGAAAAATGGCCATGAAAAACTGGAGCCTGACGGTAAGCGACGTATCGAGGCTTTCTTTAAGATATCATTACAGAGTGGACGAGAAGCCCATGAAATAAAACTCCTATAAAAACTATATAAAACTATTTTTTTTTTTACAGGTAAGAAAATGCAAGAAGGGCTTTTATCACAGTCCGGTGCCCGACTGATTTATTGGAAATCTTATCTGCTGCGACTCGTGCTTGTCCTGACATTTTAACGTGGTTAGAAAAGACATCGCTCAGGATAGTAAGAAAGCGTATGCGCAGCCATTAATAAAACTGCTTAGACAGCCATTCTGCTAATTTCTTGCACGGAGAGAAGCATCTGAATATAAATGATTACAGTTATGAGCCACTTACCTTGTATAAACAGTCGTTCCCAGTATATCTTTCCAACCTGCTCCCCTCCAAGGAACACAAGGTTGGTAAGAATCAACAGAGCGGTGGAAACAGATGCCAGAGCAGCGTGAAGTCGGCGATACGTCTTCGGTGACAAACTCTGATCCTGTTAATACACAGAAGGGATGAAGCAGGATATGAGCCATTATCCGGAGTTGTAGCTTTTTACATCTCGAGAGGTAAATAGACGGGACAGGATCTGTGCGATAATGCATGAGGCATGCAGGGAATGGTTGAAGACCTGGCTACAGAGCTATGGCGAGTGAATAATGGTGAGTGCAACATGGCTGCAGGCTTAAAGTTAGTCTCCGCCATTAACACTGTGCTATCTAGTGGCAGTTGGAGTTCTCCGATACAGAGCTCCAGATCCTCTACATAGATATACATTTAATGAAAAAAGTAATCTGACTGCCACCACTAGGGGGAGCTTACTGCAGACTGTTCTGTTCATTTCAATGTATAACAGTGTGCAGCTCTTAAGCTCCCCCTAGAGGTCGCTGCAGGCAGAATGTTATCATTTAGCCCTATGTCTACGCAGGGGATTTGGAGCTCTATATCAGAATAAGAGAGTTCTGCTAGCTACTCTCTGACTATATATTAAGAATTTTTAACTCGTTTACTTTAAAAAAATGGTATTCAAAGGTTAAGCTGGACATCCACATAAGAGCATACAGTTTTCAACTGTTTCCTAGTATATCTAGCTGTGCAATTTGTTATTTATGAAGGATCCCTCAGCTGTACCAGAAAATTCTTAAAGGGAATGTTTCACTATGTTACAGCATTTGTGTGATACCCCAATACAACAATATTATTCCAGCCACTAAAGTGCTACACCAGGACGGACTGGACATGGACCCTACCATTATATTTCCTGGTGGACCAACGCCCAAGGGGTCGCCCAAGGCCTCCTTACGCCACCTGGCAGCTACATAATGATCTGGTACTCTCAGCATTAATAAATGCTGGGAGCATCAGGTAATTATGCACCTGGCCAGTGGCCGCAGGTGCCCTCCTAAATTCAAGTCCTCCAGATGGTGATACAGTTGAATACTGCAACAGGCTTGGCGGTATTTTTTGATGCACTGTGGTATTTGGTTCTGCTGGGGCGGTATTTTGTGCTGCACCATGGTATTGCTGGCTCCGCCTAAATTATAAACATGTTTACTTGACATTACGGCTAATTTCCATCCATACCATCTTTATTGTTGGTTCTTTATATGTTTGCCTTCAGGCTAGAAACTCTAGCTGGTTCCTTCATTCTTATTCTTACACTTTTAGTTGAACGATGGAACTGAGCATGTGCGTCCACCTCAGCCAGGTGGATAGAGAAATAGGGTAAAGAACAAAAAGCAGGTGGCGCTATCCAGATTCATTTTATCGAATATCTCAGTGGCTATAGTAAATTTTTAACTACATTCAATTACAAAAGTATTCAGATCCAGGAACTGGTTTGAATAGTGCAGAATATATTTTTTGTGGAACAACCTCTTTAATGAGGCAATTTCAGCTTCAATACTGTAACCAGGCCATGGGAAGAAAGTGAGTGCATTATATTATTATGTTATCTTCACCCTGCTGGCCTGGGAATGTACAATTTGTCTCTGCACTACTCAGGAAATGTCTTATCTGTACGGTAATTATGAAGTTAGGCAGATCTGACCAGTCTCTCCTGTACTCTACATAAAGAAGCTAATTAAACACTTTCATTGGCACGGCGAGTGACGTGCCAGGAACAAACAAACTCAATCAGACAGGGCTGCTAAGCCACAAGATAACTGCATACAGTGTAGTAAGTGTGCAAGTATTATTTTTTACTTATATTGTGTCCGATTATCTAGTCACATCCAGAGAAGCTGGCTTCCCAAGATATAGAACCTCATGTTTCCTGGACGCCCCCTGCTGATTCAGTGTCTGCGGAGTTGTTTTCCTTCACCCAAGGCAATGAATGATCAGAGAGGTGTAACTTGAAGTTCCTGGGCCCTAATGCAAAATCTATAACACCCACCGCATGCAATTTATAATTCAGGTGTAATCTTATGTGGTAGAGGGGTCTAGAGTCCCCTATGGCACACATGCCACCTACCTCTCCACTATCAATCTCACTACCTCTATAGTCATTACCCTGGAAAAACTTACACTTGTTTCCCTAGTCCTGACTGTGGGAGAGTGGCTTGTTAGTGTCCCTCTGGCACCCAACATCCTGGACTTTGAGTGCTTGCAACCCCAGATGATCTCCTATGGTAAACTTTGAAAGAAATGGGAGAGAGTTCTAGATTTAGTTAACATTGATTTGAGATGCGCCAAAATTATTAAGAGGTGCATGTTTCTTAATAATTATGGCACATCCTGGCAGGTCTGTCTATGTACAACAATCTGAAATCTGCACCAGCTAGGAGCCGGCAGAAAACTGGTGCAAGTAATGGTCAATGTATTGGAATGCTTAAAGGGGTTGTCCCATCACATACAATGGGGGCATATCGGTAGGATATGCCCCATTGTCTGCCATGCGCAGCCCTCCATTTATTTCAATGGGGCCTCCGAAAATAGCCGAGCGCTGGCTCAACTATTTTCATCGGCCCCACAGAAATGAATGGGAGCAGGGGCCGCGCATGCGTGGTGCGCTCCCATTCACTTCTATGGGAGCAGTGCTTGGTGGTGGACGGACCCCGGGGTCCTCCGGCCACAGCTCTCGCCGCTCCATCCTCCTTGTAGGTGCGGGTCCCAGAGGTGGGACCTGCACCTATCAGACAATGGGGGCATATCCTAGCGATATGCCCCCATTGTCTATGATGGGAATACCCCTTTAAGCCCCACCTATGCTCTGTCCATTTTTAACAAAGTCGCAAATGTTTTTTCAAATGGGGCTTTCATAAAATTTTTGAGACTTTTTGATGCCACAGTTCAGGTACAGGGGCTGGATAAATCTCCCTGACTGTGCCAATAACTAAAGACTTTGAGAGTTAAAAAAGAAAGTTTGCCTACTTTTCCGAGGGGTGTATCTGGTATTGCGGCTATGCTCCATTTGAATTTGAAGCCCATTACCAAAATTAGCGCTTTTTCTTTGTTATAATCTCAGACGACCCTTTGAAAGTAGAGGATCGCCTTGGAGTCACGTTTAGATGAGCACCACCTGGCACTGGCACAGCATGGCACCATTATGGGGGATGCATTATGGCTGTTTCCACCTTTCCAAAGAAGAAAATGCAGCAGACATCGCACAGGGACCTCTAGAGATCAGATCCAGCTCTCATGTTAATGTCTTACAACATACAGCAAACATTTCTCGAGGCCCCAGATCAATAGCAAATGTTTGATCTCCAATGTTCACCTTAGAAAGTCCATTTGTAGCGTCGCTGGCCTGCTGCCTTTATATGTCTCTCTGCTGCTACAGAAAACAATTACAAGATCTTTCATCTGTAGTCTTACAGGTACAGTATACATCAAAAAGATGTCTAAACCCCCACAAGAAGAAGCGGCAGTATATTGAACCTGCTCGGTTGTCTGTTCACTGGTTCATGTCTTTGCCCATCTTCTGCACAACTATCAATAACCAAGACAAATTCTAAGTAATCCTCCACTTCTTGTACTAGAAGATTACTTGGCTCCAGTAAATACGAGGATTCATTCACCAATCAATAGGATTTACACATGTATATTCGATTCTACTCATTCTCATTGAAGAGATTCAGAAGTATATGGAAATTTACAAGCAATGATCCCTCTCCTGTGGTAATGGAGACTGCATACAAGAGCTGCTGCTCATTAGCCACACCTCACCCTCCTCTCATGTCTCCTTATCTTCTCTATTCCCACAGAGATTCACCTGTATTCAGGATCATGATTCCGGATAAGCAGAGCAGAGAGGAGGATGAGGCAGCTCTTTACCTCAGAGTTGTAAAGTAACTTGTCCTCCTGTGTGATTAGGACAGGTTTTGCATGTACTAATAGGACGGCGGCCATTTTATTTCTCCTAATGATTGCTCCCTAGAAATAATGAGCCATTATAACTAATGAAAGGTATTTGTGAATATATTTATAATAAAGTAATATTTAAGTATTTTCATTTTTTTTTAATTCCTGGAGAACCTCTTTAAATAAGTTTCTATGACCTCTCGGTAGTTTAGAAATAAGGTTTAATAGATGACGGCACAAAGTGAAAGTACCAGTCGCAGTTAGAAAAACAGTTAACCCTCTGTAACACAATGGCTCAATATTTTTAATAAAGGCCAACTGAAAATATGATTTTAAGCCAAAAATGAGTAAAATTAAGTCATTAAAAAAATTGCCTCCGAAGGTAAACATACCCTTTAACCTGTGCACAAGGATCTGGAGAGCTACCTCTTGTCATAATCCCAGTATAGTTGGCAGCTGACCCACTGGGTTCAGGGACTATGATGCAAGCACCATAAGCTCTAAGGACAGAAAACGGACCAAAACCACAGGTACAGTCTGAACAGCTACTTACACTGATTACGTGGTTTATGGCAGAAACTGACCGTAGAAAACATGGCTGGATGTCACCACAATAGCTGAGGCAGTCCGTACAGTCTCTAAGGGTAGTATCACACTTTTTCGGCAGGGAACATCCTGCCGGGTCTCTCTGGATCCAGCATTCCCGGAAGCTACATGAATGCTGTCTGCCCCCATAAACTATGGTGGTGACCGGCGGACACCTTGGAAAATATGCTGAGAATCGGCTCTGATAAGGGCTTATTCACACGGTCAGTGTATTACATCAGTGATTTTGGGCCAAAACAAGGTGCGGTAAAAAACACAGAACAAGTGCAGATCTTTCCCATTATACCTTATCTCTGCGGAGGCTCCAATCCTGATTTTGGATAAAAATCACTGATGGAAATCACTGACCGAACACTGACGTGTGAATAAAGCCTTAGGCCCCTTTCACACGAGCGGGAGACTCGGACGTCTCCCGCATCGTGTGCCGTGTACTGAACTGCCGGCACTGAACGGGGGTTACATAGCATTATACTGACTTATGATGCTAAGTAACCCTTACAGTTCTGGAATGTGTTGGATAATGCTGACAATGTTATCCAACACATTCCAGAACTGTAAGGGTTACATAGGATCATAAATCAGTATAATGCTATGTAACCCCCGTTCAGTACACGGCACACGATGCGGGAGACGTCCGAGTCTTCCGCTCGTGTGAAAGGGGCATTAAGGTTCATGGAACCGACCAAGTCTGGCCCGCCTCTCTCCAAATGCCCCACAGGTAAGTATACTAACAACTGACTTCGCTCATTGAAATTTTCATTCAGAATTCGGTGCAGAATTCAGCACCAAAATCCGCCTCACATTGTAGTCAATGGGAATCCACCATGTACTTCACATGTCGCAGAAAAAAACAAAAAAACCCCCAAACAAATGACATGCTCCATTCTAAGTCTGGCGGGTGGTCACACACTACCCCCAAACGTTGCTAAATTCACTGGAAATCAGCCTTGGTTTTCTGTAGAAGATATTTTCAAAGTGCCATGTGAATATGCCCTAAGACTGTTATGGCTAACCTCCGGCACTCCAGCTGTGGTAAAACTACAACTCCCAGGATGCACACTTGCTTGGCTATTCTCAGAAGAACTCCATAGAAATGAATGGAACATGCTGGGAGTCGTCGTTTCACCACAGCTGGAGTGCCGGAGGTTAGACATCACTGTCCTAAGAGAAGGCAGGTGGACCACAAACCCTCTGCACAGCCAAACATGTTTATGTTAACCATTAGTATAATGCAAATATTACGTCTACATCTTAGAGCCCACAGGGTGCTGCGGCATCTTTCTCTTTGCTTGCTTTTGCAAACAAGCTCCCCCTAGTGGTGGCTGCAGGAAGCCAGAATTTCAGCATTTGAGGTTTTGGAGCTCTGTATGAGATGTCTTAAGTAACTAATTGGCACAAAATGTTACAATCCTAGAGTGGAGCCTTACACACCAGGTGTTTCGCAGGCGACAGGCTCAGAGCTATAAACCTGTAACTGCCTGGAATATCAATGTAATACAAATCATATCTGCCGTCTCTATATCATTTACACCTATTTGAGTGACAGCTTTAATGTTCCTGTGCTTTGTCTACTAGAAGTCTTCCATCAAATGCATCATTTCCATTTTAACAACTCTCAGAAGAAGCAGCGATGCATAGAAAGCTGACTAAGACTGTTTTATATAAGATTTAGTATATTATGGCTATAGTTTTATAGTCAACCTTTTCAGTTACAAGGGTTCTCCAGGATTTTTATGTTGATGGTCTATCCTCAGAATAGGTCATCAATATGAGACCAACGGGGGCCCGACACCTGGCACCCTCGCCGAGGAAGCTACTGCACTCATCAGAGCGACGTGATCTCTTCACTGCTTACCAAGCACAGCGCCATATATTGGATAGTGGTTGTGCTTGGTAATGCAGCTCAGACCCATTCACTTGGATGAGACTCAGTTGCTCCTAGGCAACGTGATTGATGAACGTGATGGAGAGGCTGATGACGTCACGTTAGCACTGAGGCCACTTCATAGAGCTGATCGGCGGGGGTGTCGGGAGTCAGACCCCACCGATCTGATATCAATGACCAATCCTGAGGATAGGTCATCAGTATCAAAATCCAGGAGAACCCCTTTAATAAACATTATAATCATGGTATACATGAGCTAAATAATGAAAAGTAACAAGGAGACTATTTAAAGGGGTTCGGTGGGTTTTTTACATCTCCCTAACCTATGGTGTGGCCGTCGGATAGTGTGGCCCACCCACCTCAAGGACAGACCTCCAACAATGGTGGCCAGAGCTTGGTAACGTGCGTTCATCAGCACCGTGTTGTCCTCCCCTAAGACAAATTTATAGACAAGAGATCTGTATTCTATGGACAAAAACATCTACACCAGGAGTGTGCAAAGAATTCATAGTCACCATAGAACTCAGAATGGTCCAAAAGTTGAGGAGAAAAATGACGCAGAAGAAAAAAAACGTATCATTATAGGTGTCGGGGCTTCCCTTCAAACGTGGATGAGATAGATGATAAAGTTTTGGCTGAACTCACTGGCATCTCAATAAGTTTGTATGCAGTGAGCTCCCCCTAGTGGAGAAATTTATTGTGACGTGAAGCAAAGATGCCAGGAAATATCAGACTACGCATAGTTCACTGCCACAATGGATGCAGCCCTGACCTTCACTCCCGGTTCTCTAATACTTACAATTCTGTCTTGAAGAGATGGTAAAGTAAGGAGCTTTTTCAGTCCGTATTCCACAGTGATTCCAGTCCAGTTGAGTGCCGCCCAGTACCAGAGATATTCATGGCCTCCATGCCAGTAGCTTACAAATACAAAGGTGGATGCAGTGGAGAGCAGCATTCCTCCAAGCCCTGAGTGGGAGCCTCCCATTGGGATGTAGATGTACCTGCCGAAAGACATGATGGGGTCATTCATTCTAGTAAGACAAACTAAAATTTCGGGTTTAAAAGAAATCTTTTTATTCAAGAATGCAGTGCAGCAGGTCTGAAAAGGGAACCTGTCGCTTTGAACATGGTGTCTGAGCTGCAGGCAGCGTGTTATAGGAGGGAGGAGCTGAGCAGATTGATATATAGTTTTATAGGAAAAGATTCCATAGAACTTGTATTTTATTCATTTAAATTGCAGCTTCTGAGCTTAGGAGTCCAGTGGGCGGTCCTAGCAGTGACTGACAGTTCCTTTAGGACTGTGCATACAGAGACTGCTGTCAATCACTGATAGGCCCGCCTCTTTGAGACATGTAAATGAATACAATACAGGTTCTAGTGAGCCTTTTCCCATAAAACTGCTCAGCTCCTACCGCTCTATAACATAATGCAGCAGACGGCACTACATTTTCATGGTGCCGGGTCCCTATAGACTTTTAGTAGATGCTGGGTGGACAGCTATTCTGCCCGATTCCCTCATACACAAGGACCCTCATCTTGCCCAAGTGTGCATGAGTAATGGTAGAAGTCTCTGGTAGCAGCTTACGTCCCTTGAGTACAAAAAAATTGGGCATTGACATGCAGCATCACCAGATGATTTGGCAGACCCCCATGACAGTCATCCAGTCCCACAAACTTGTCGTATTTGGCTGACTTTACTCTTATGTTTATGGGCACCTCTAGCCAAGCTGTAAGGGTTGTGTCTGTCACCACAGCGCTGACTGATACCAAGTAGCAAACAGAATAATTACTTTGAAGGAGAAGAAATAGAGAGTAAGGCCCCATGAACATGACCGCATCCATTTTGCAATCCGTAACTTGCAGTACCACAAAATACAGATGCGGTCCATGCGCCTCCATACTTTATTTGTGGACCCATTGTTTTCAATGGGCTCATAGTCCACATAGTCATCTTTTTGCAGAATAGATAGAGAAAGGAGACAGATGATCCATGTGCTGTCCACATCTGTATGTCCATACCGCAAAAAGATAAAGCATGTCCTGTGCCTGTCCACAAAATGTGGACCCATTGAAGTCAATGGGTGTACAAAAAATGCGGAAGAAACACAGACCACATCTGTATTTTGCGGATCGGTGAATTGCGCATAGCAGAACGGATATGGTTCTGTGCATGGGGCCTAAACCGGCCATAATCAATACCTCCATAGTGTGTCAAGTAAGTCTACTTTCACACTTGCGTTGTTGTTTCCTGGTATTGAAATCCGGCAGAGGACCTCAATACCGGAAAAAGACGTTTCCGTTTAGTCCTCATGCATTCTGAATGGAAAGAGATTCGTTCAGGATGCATCAGGATGTCTTCCGTTTTTTCACGGGACACAAGCTGCAGTTTTGTGTCCGCTCATAAAAACGAAAAAACGGAATCCAGCTCTGAAAACAATGAAGCCTAAAAGCCTAAAAAAATCGGATCCATCACTCATTGACTTTCAATGTATTTAATGACAGATCCGTTTTTTTTCACACAACCCCATCCTAACGGAACAGATACAAAATCAAAGCGGATCCGTTTAATTCCGGTATTAAGATCCTCTGCCGGGTCTCAATACCGGAATTTACAACACAAGTGTGAAAGTAGCCTAACACTAGCATAAAGTGCCCATATAAGACTACCATGTAGCGCTTACATATTTTTTGATCTGCTCTAACACCTCTGGCACGTCGCGTGCCATGATTCGTATGTTTGCCTTACAATTCTGAACCTGGAGAGGCATCAGTCTATGAAGTAATCGTATGTCATGTCCCTTATGTAAGGCTTCAAGTCTGATCAGCCTGTACATCCTTCTATGACAAAACACAATAGAATTTAAAAAAAAAAAAAAAGTAAAAAGTTAAAAAATATTCCAAACTAATGAGCATTGCTTATAAATTGCTTGATTAACTTTCCCATGAAACTTGACCATTAATGAGAGACAGCACAGATTATTGTGATTAGATTTTAATAACCCGGTACACCGCCGAGCGCTCGGGGAAATGGCGTATTCAGCCGCTGTCTATTATTTGTTGTTCCCCCCGCTATACTCTTCAGTTTTGGAATCTGTTTCTGAAAAGCCTCTGTAAAATCTGCATTTCCCTCTGCACCCACCAGCTTCTAATTAAATGCACCAAACTTAATTCTCGTTAAAAGATGAACTTGTCTTCTGCTCGACTTCTCTATCTTGCTTCAAGGTAAAAATTTCCAAAAATGTATTGTTTCTGGGAATGGTCTTTCTTCAGAACTCCTGAACTATGGGGGAAGGGGGGGGAATGTTAAATCCATACATCAGAATGAAGGGGGTACGGCAACATGAACCCTTCATTTGAATGGACCACCATGATAATAGATTGATGGTCCAGCCTCCAGCCTAAGGAAAATATTACCATATAGTGCCCAGGTAATGCTGCCATATAATATGGACACACAAATATAGCGGCTCATTTATCAAACTGGTGTAACGGAAAACTGGCTTAGTTGCCCATAACAACCAATCAGATTCCAACTTTCATTTTTTAGCCATCCTTTAGAAAATGAAAGGTGGAATATGATTGGCTGCTGTGGGCAACTAAACCAGTTTTCCGTTACACCAGTTTGATTAATCTCCCCCCATAATTTTCATACACTGGCTTTATGCATTCTAAGCTGTTCCTCATCTCTGATCTATGTATGTAGTGTCTTTCACAGGACAATCATGTGACCTTAGCGGGCAACTGACATATGGCACTTTGACGATTTGGCCGTGTGGCATGCAGCAACGATTAGCTGCAAAGAAACAATATGGTACGATAAGTACCATACATCGCAAATGTGACAGTTGCTGCTGGGTGTCAGCTCTGCTCTCCTCCATCCTGGGATAGTTGCTGCTGGCTGGCAGCTCTGCTCTCCCCTGCCCTGGGACAGTTGCTGCTCGGTGGCAGCTTTACTTTCCTCCGTCCTAGGACAGGTGCTGTTGGGTGTCAGCTCTGCTCCACTGCACCCTGGAACAGTTGCTGCTCGGTGTCAGCTCTGCTGTCCTCTGCCCTGGGACAGTTTCTGCTGGGTGGCAGCTCTACTTTCCCATGCCCTGGGACAGTTGCTGCTGGGTGTCAGCTCTGCTCTCCTCCACCTTGGGACAGTTCTCCTCTCTGTAATGTCAGTCTACAGTCTATATAGTAACTACTACCAGTATTTCTAAACTTTTTGGCCCCCTCCTCCTCCAGACACACTATGTTAACATGTTCGACAGTTGCTTAAAAAAAAAAGCCCCCCTGGTAGGAATTAAAATAACATATACACCTATTTCACCCTGTGCTGCTACTTCCAGCACTGCTGCCTTAATCCTCTCCCCTGTAGCTGTGACATCATCCTCTTGGCTGCAGCAGTGACGTGCCCGTATACCCGAGAAACCGCTGCAACCAGTTACTGGCCTCAGCAGTATATGGCACATGACTCTTGAGGCCAATGATTGGCTGCAGTGGTCTCGTGCAGTACACTGGCACGTAATTGATAAAGCCCGTTAGGGAGGATTGGCGAGGTATAAAATAGGTGAGTATATATTTTATTCTATGACCAAGAGGCAAGGGGGTTTCCAACCCCAAAAGTAGCTAAAATTCTGCATCACCCTGTGCCGCCATTCAAACATGGTGCTGGATGACATGTCATTGCGCTGTGCCGCTAGTAGCCAAAATTACTTTTAGGGGTCAGAAGGGCCCTTGACAATGGAGTAGTGTGATGACTTGACTGTGGTTCTCTGTATTATCTGGCCATCTTCCACCCTAATGGGAGTTGTAGTTATTAGATGCAACATGCACATAAAACCCGAGCTGCCTGCTTCCAATCTGGTTACCGCCAACAACACTTGCACTCCAATGGATGTAACAGCTTAGCATTTGTCTGCTCTCGTCCCTGGTGATATTTCTAGTATGGAAATCCTCTCGTCGGCAGCCATGATGTAAAAAAGGATAATCCTATCAAAATGCTTGCGGGAGCGTCGAGAGTCGTAATGAAAAATAATTAAGAAGGAAAAATTCCAATCAATACTAATCTGACTCAGGTGCCGCGTCTCCCTTCACCGTGCTCCTATAATACGCTCTAGTCTATTGTGCGATGGGCGGGCGCCAGCGCAGGCGCACTGAGGCGGGCGGCCTAATGAAGCAGACAACACAAGTAATTAGTTTTGTCACGGCTCCAAACAGAATTCGCATTGCCACAATTTCTATTTCTTCGACAATTATGCTAGATTAATCTGCGTCCAAATATGAAAAGCAGAAGAGTGCGGGGCATATTAACGAGTCTGCGGAGACACAGCAGGGTGAGACACGAGCGCGCCGCAGGACGCCAAGCGGCGCCGTTTATTCTGGTGCCAGCTTGTGCTATATTTTATAAGTAGTAATCCAGTAACAGATGACTTTGCACTAATGTTATTATACTGTATTATGTCGCTTTAGTCTGTTTTTGGCAGTGATTGTTTCATCTGTAAATAGGTACAATGCAGAACTTTACTGGGTCCAAATTCTGGATGTGTCAATGTATAGTAACTTAAAGTGTAACTGTCATGTTTTCATTAAAAAAAAAATCAATATTAGCACATGTTACTTCTGCTGCAGCATTATGCACAAATCAATCTTTAGTTTCTTCACGTACCACTGTTTTCCTTGAGTTTTTCCCTTAGTTACGGCTGTTTTGAATCCTACAATATGAGGATCTTTTCAAGATGCCTCCTCTGCCAGTTCTCTGAGGCCAAAACTGCCTTCCCTCACTTCACATACACACTTGCTGTAGCCAGTAGCTTCATGCCAGCCAATCAGATTGGATTACTGAGAGACACGCCTCCTCACTCTGTCTTCAGTTTACACTTAAGGGAAGATGGACAAGCCATAGCAACGGTCTATTAAGAGACCAGTGGAAGGGACAGGGGAAATTAATGAAAGCTGTTATTATAAGGTTATTACAGATCTTTTGACAATCAGTGACAGACTAACTCAGGTATACATGCCTAGCTCTAATAAAATAGCAAATAAAAAACAAATATATGACAGCTACACTTTAACCCTTTCAGCCCCGGAGGTTTTTTTTTTTTTTTTTCGTTTTGCGTTCCCTGCCTTCATCCAGCCATAACTTTTTTATTTTTCTGTTCACATAGCTATATGAGGGCTTGTTTTTTACGGGACAATTTGTACTTTCCAACGCCACCATTTAATATTGCCCAAGATGTAGTGGGAAGCGGGAAAAAATTCCAAACTGGGTGAAATTGCAAAAAAAACCCGCAATTCCGCCACAGTTTTACGGTTTTTTTTTTTATTTACGGCGTTCGATGTGCATTAAAACTGACCAGTTACTTTCATTCTACAGGTCAGTACGAATCCGGCGATATGTAATATGTATAGTTTTTCTTGCGTTTTGATAGTGATAAAAAAAATTATAAAGTTGGAATTTTTTATTTTTTTTTTCGTCGCCATGTTTTGACCCCTATAACTTTTTGGTATTTATGTGTAGGGAGCTGTAGGGGGGCTCATTTTTTGCGGGGCGATCTGAACTTTTCATTGACACCATTCTGGGGTATGTAGGACTTTTTGATCACTTTTTGTTTAATTTAAAATTTTTTAAGTTTTTTTTTTTTTTTTTAGAAAAAAGCGACAAAAAACAGCGAATCGGCCATTTTGACGCTTTTTCCGCTGTTTTCTGTACGGGAAAGAAATTTATATATTTTTATAATATGGGCGTTTTCACACATGGCGATACCCATGATGTGTATTTTTTTACTACTTTTATTTTTGGAAAAGGGGGGTGATTTGAACTTTTGTTTTTTTTTAATTTTCTTTTTTTAAAACTTTATTTAATTTTTTACACTTTTTTATAGTTCCCATAGGGGACTATAACAAGCAATCATTTGATTGCTAATACCATAGACTCCAATGCATTAGCATTGGGGTCTATGATGATTTTACTATGATTTTACTGTTTCCTATGGAGCCCTATAAGGCTAGGGCTACACGGCGACATGTGTTGCGCGACACATAGTGCACAACTACACGACGACATTTGTCGCACCAATGTCTTGCGACAATATTTATAATGTTAGTCTATGGTGTTTTGTATCTTGGTTGAATTTTTCCGAATGTCGTGTCGCATGTCGCAGCATGTCGCATGTCGCAGTGCGACACCATAGACTTCCATTATAAAAATTGTCACGCGACAAATGTCATCGTATAGCCCTAGCCTACAAGGCACGTCCTCTAAGCTGCCCGCTTGAAATTAATCTAGCACAGCTATTGGAGCAATGAATGGGGAGATCTCTGGATCCATGTGAGGTACAGGACTGGTTCTAAGTTTGCTAGAAAGAGATTGTCATGTACTATATGATATCGGATTTTCATTTTTTACATTAATCATGGGGTAACCCCATTAACACAGACCAGGACATGCATACCATGCTAATCCAATTTTATCTCCTAGGCTTCAGCAGTCAGACCATAGTGACCTCTATGACTCTCTCCAGTGGTCAGAGGTCCAGGCGCTTGCTCTCCTCTCAGTTAGCCAACCATGTCCCCAGGATATAATGGACGCTCAATAATATATTTACATTGACTTGCATGGAATTAAAGTTTTGATAAATGGATAAAGAAAATTTATTTTGCCAGAACAGGGGTAAAGAGAGACCCCAAAGTGCATTTGATGTTGATTGTAGTGGTTGATACAGAATATTGGTCATAATTTTCATTTTGGCTCCCTCCAGCGGTCGACATCCATAGAGCAAACAAGAAAATCCAGCACTGGAAAATATCCTGAGAAAATTCACACTGTCAGAAATTGCGTTAAAAATACATTATGAGAACATGCCACATGGATGGTCACCACAAGGTCGGTTTACTCGTTTCAAACTGAAAGTTCTTAATCGCAGGGGCCATAATTATAAACCTTCAGTTCGAAACGCGTAGACCACCTTTGCAGTGACTATTTTTAATGAAATTTATCACAGTAGATTTTATCTGGATATTTCCAGTGCTGGATTGTCTTCTTTGCAACATTTGTGGCTAGCTCCGGGGTTCGTGCAGAGATTTTTCTTTTAGTCTGATCTAAAGTCTGGTCTGATTTTAGGTGTCTGATCTGATCCAATATGGAGGTCTGATTAGGGTGTTTGATCTGGGGGTCTGATCAGAGGTAGGATATGGGGTCTGATCTGAGGTCTGACATGGTGGTCTGAATTAAGGATCTGATATCGGCGTTTGATTTGAGGTCTGATCACAGATATGATATGGGGTTTGATATAAGGTCTGACATTTTGGTCTGATCTGAGGATCTGATATGGGGGTCTGATTTGAGGTCTGATCAGAGGTATGACATGGGTGTCTGATCAGAGGTATGATATGGGCGTCTTATATGAGGTCTGATATGGGGATCTGATCTGAGGTCTGACATGGTGGTCTGATCTGAGGATCTGATTTGGGGGTCTGACCCGAGGTCTGATTATAGGTATGATATGGTGTCTGACCTGGGTGTCTTATCTGAGGTATGATATGGGTGTCATATCTGAGGTATGATATGAGTGTCTTATCTGAGGTATGATATGGGTGTCTTATCTGAGGTATGATATGGGTGTCTTATCTGAGGTATGATATGGGGGTCTGATCTGAGGTATGATATGGGGGGGTCTTATCTGAGGTATGATATGGGGGTCTGATCTGAGGTATGATATGGGGGTCTGATCTGAGTTCTGATATGGGGATCTGATCAGAGGTCTGAGATGGGGGTCTGATCTGAGGATCTGATTTGGGGGTCTGACCCGAGGTCTGATTATAGGTATGATATGGTGTCTGACCTGGGTGTCTTATCTGAGGTATGATATGGGTGTCATATCTGAGGTATGATATGAGTGTCTTATCTGAGGTATGATATGGGTGTCTTATCTGAGGTATGATATGGGTGTCTTATCTGAGGTATGATATGGGGGTCTGATCTGAGGTATGATATGGGGGTCTGATCTGAGTTCTGATATGGGGATCTGATCAGAGGTATGATATGGGTGTCTTATCTGAGGTATGATATGGGTGTCTTATCTGAGGTATGATATGGGGGTCTGATCTGAGGTATGATATGGGGGTCTGATCTGAGGTATGATATGGGGGTCTGATCTGAGGTCTGACATGGTGGTCTGATCTGAGTTCTGATATGGGGATCTGATCAGAGGTCTGAGATGGGGGTCTGATGAAGATTGGAGATCTAATTTGGGGATCTAGTAAAAAATATTTTTTTTCCCTGATTTTCCTCCTTTAAAACCTAAAATACAGTATTTTTTTTAGTTAATCCATTCTGTCCCTTAAAGAAAACTAACCACCCCACCACAGACAACCCCTTAAATGGGGAGCCAGCAGCTTAGTATTGAATGCAGTGTTCTCCTCTGTATGTCTGAGCCTTTGGGGGGTAGGCGGCTTTTGTTTGTGTCTTCTGAACCCTGACGGTTATAGAAAATCAGAACATAACAGCAAAGCTCTAAAAGCAAAATCCATACATAGACTAATAACACATTTGATATGATAAATAAATGTGAGGTTCTTGGCAAATACATTTTGATCAAAAATATCTGAACCCTGACTGTTACAGGAAGTCTGCCCCCTACTGTTCTCCTTTACATCACTGAGCACAGATATTGGCTCTCGCTGCTGCTTGCAGCACAGTTTCGTCGAGTCCTTCATTTCTATCCCAGCAAGACATAGACTGATTGATCCCTATTGGATCTTTAGTTACATTATGCTTTTGTTATAACAATTTTAATAACAGAATATGTATTATAGGAAACTTACCATAACTGAGCACAGTCCCTGCCAGTATTACTGTATGTCTGTGTGAATGACTGAGATGTAATGTTTTATGGTTGCTTACTTATCATGTAATTGGCTAAAAAACATCTCCGCCTGGGGCGCCTACAAGTATAATTTGCACTGACAGCAGGAAGAGTACAGGGCTCTGATCTCTATAGAGAACTGTATAAAATTAAGATAACTCCCGGTACTGGAGGAGTGGACCCCCCCTCTATGCTTATAGAGACAGGTGCACTGTATTCTCCCCAGTGCCCCCCTTGTAATATTAAAGAAGAACTCCCGCAAAAAATTTTATTCTCTGACCTGTTAGAAAGGTGCATGATATAATCTGTAGTGATTGTCATCTTCTTATCAGTGACTGTTTCTGTGAGTAAAAACCTCTCTTCTTATTGTAGCTGGGTCATGTGACCAACTCCCTGACCTCCAACTGACCCAGGACAGCAAGCCAGTAACTGCTCTATTCATTCCTATGGGAGCCTCACTTTCAGTCTCCTAGGAATACATAGATAATTAGACTTCCTGTCCACACATAAGTCTCTGTGTGAGTTGGTCGGTCTAATTGCTGGTCACATGACACAGATAAGAAACTTCAGGATGATAGAAGTCAAAATTTCAGACACTGGTAAGAAAATGACATTCACTACAGATTACATCATGTACATTTCTAGCAGGACATGGAATAAAATTTTTGTCGGGAGTTCTTCTTTAACATAGTATGTTACTATGTAGTTGTATAGTTTGTAGTTGTGGGGTCACATAGATCAGCAGTCCCCAACCACCAGACGGGGATTCATCTGGTACTGGTCCACGGGAAGCGCCGGAGTTGAATGGTGGGGACAAGAACTATTGGCTCCTGCACCCTGCTATTTAGCCTCATGGGCTGAAGGCCGCTAGACATCATCGCGACTTTCTGCGCCGGGTCATAAGCGGCGTGACAACGTCATGACACAACAAGAGACTGAGGGCTACTATATGTAAGGAGGCACTACTGGGGGTGGGGGGAGTATGATTAAAGAGGCCAAAACTAGGGGGCACTTTATGTAAAGACGTTTAATACACTCACTTGTATAGCGCTGACATATTCCGCAGTGCTTTACAAACATTACCGTTATTTGCTTGCCCCAATGGGGCTCACAATCTAAGGATGCCTGATCCTGAAATCCAGAGCATGTACTCTGTATTGGCAGTTTCTGGTGTGAGATCTGAACTGTACATGCCCCTACTGTACTGTCACCGGTGCATGCGCTAGATTCCAGGACCATAGGAGCAGTGAGGATGACTGTTCTTGTCCATGAGTGGAGGAGAGGAGGAGCTAATGCGGTGCTCCTAAGGGCTAGTCCAGTCCCTCAGTGCTCCGGTCACCTAGTTAGCATTATAATAAAAGTATGAATTTCTTTGCAAAAGAACAGCCAAGTGCAGCAAGAGGTGGGTTGTTACACTCTCTATGATAAAACCTAGCAGGCAGAATGCCTGGTTTAATAGGTGACAGATGCTCTTCAAGCAGACCAGCTCTGTAAGGAGACTCAGAACCAACGCTTCATGGGAAAATAGTATGCAAAGAGGTATCACCCAGAAAAAGAGAACTGTCTCGCCAGTGCCACTTTCTGGAAGTAGTTCCCTATGAGTCCATATACCTTGGGATATAACCAGAGAAAACAGCCAATCCAATTTGCTCCTCATCAGTATGGTGTAGGATCCTGGCAAGCCCCAACACCAAAGCCAAACAGTGTTCCCACTCAACACCATCCTCTGTCCATGCTGTACACAGAATCTGGGACTTTCCTTCAGGACTTAAAGTGTAGGTGTCTTTTCAGTTTATTTTTAATACATTATAGGGACAGTGATTTTAAACATTTTCCTTTTTTTTGTGTTTTTTGCATATTCTACATTTGGGGGGTTGACAGGGCACCTTGTGTTGAATATTTATTAGGATATCAGTAGTGGCAATCCATTTTTTCCACTTTAAAGGGCATCTGTCAGCAGATTTGTACCTATGACACTGGCTGACCTGTTACATGTGCACTTGGCAGCTGAAGACATCTGTGTTGGTCCCATGTTCATATGTGTCCGCATTGCTGAGAAAAATGGTGTTTTAATATATGTAAATGAGCCTCTAGGAGCAACGGGGGCGTTACCATTACACCTAGAGGATCTGCTCTCTATGCAACTGCTGGACCCTCTGCACTTTGATTAACAGAACCAGGCAGTGATGACTTTTACACTGCCTGATCCTGTCAATTAAAATGCAGAGGGCGCAGCAATTGCAGAGAGAGCAGAGCCTCTAGGTGTAACGGCAACACCCCCGTTGCTCCTAGAGGCTCATTTGCATATAGTTTTAACTTTTGGATTCAAAATTATGTTTTATTTGCTTTTTTTCGCCATAAAGGAGCTTCAATTGGAAACAAAGAAAATCTCGGAAAACTCTTTTTAGTGCCTTGTTTGCAGGGGAGGACTGGGAAAAAGTACTAAAAGTGGCCCCATTTTGTAGTCGTGTCCAAATTGATGGAAGACGGGGCCAACAAAAGTAGGTGGGGTCAGCAATACCATATTGTGGCACATTATACCACCCCAACAGAGCCAAATACAACAATCCATCACAAAATACTGGCAAACCCCAAATGTCCACTGGCCAGCCGTGAGGAGGGCCCAGGCGACCCCTTGGGCATCGGCCCACCGGGAAATTTCCCTGTGAGGTCTATGGCCAATCCGCCCCTGCTTGTTTGCAGAGACCACGGTGCTCGGGAGACCTCCATAGTCTCTGCCTTGGCCTGTGACCTCATATCCTTTGGTCACAAAGGTGAATGAGACTGAGCTGCAATACCAAGCACAACCACTATAGAATGTATGGTGCTGTGCCTGGTATACAATGAAGCGGACCTAAAGCTCGTCCAAGTGCTGCTATCCCTTCAAACTGATGATCTGCAGGAGTGTCAGGAGTCAGATCCCCACCAATCAGATACTGATGCCCTACCCTGAGGATAGGTCCTCGATATTTAAGCCCAAGCCATTTAAGACCCACGTCCTGGAGAATTGGCTAATTGGTTTAACTATTTCTCAGACACAGAACTAAACTGTTTTAATACAATCCACATATAAACAGCACATAAGTGAGACATTAGATTAAAAAAAAACATAAAAAATAAAAACTCCCTCCACTAATCATAATGATCCATTCTGACGGAACTTTGTTTATGTTTCAATAAACAAAAGATATCATTTTCTGAAGAAATTCTAAGAGAAAGAGGGAAGGGGAGGGTAATGTCTCCTCTGTGGGAAAGGAGCGGGAGCAGGAAATGTCATGCGTGCTATCTGATCACAGCACATTCAGTCTACATAGACACAAGAGTCACACTAATTAGAGCCCGATGTTTTATCTTGTTTATCGTCGAGAAGCCGAGCCGTGATTCTTCTTTACTGAACGGCGACTAATCCGAAACTGATACTACTTTTTTAAAGTCTCACTTTGAGAAGAGGGAATCTGAGGACGTGAAATGCGTTAGTCACGACTGTGATAGAGATACATACAAACAGGTGAAATGATACAAGGAACAAAGCTGCTGCCTGTCAATTAGAGCCATTACTTACAATGTATGGAACTGGATCTGCTAACCAAAGGGATTTTTGGGGAAATTGGGTTAGTGGGCCTTTTCACTTTACCCCATAGGAGTGTGGTGGTGCTGCTGCAACTCAACCACCCTCAGCCTCCTTCACGTGCAGTAGCAGGACCAACCACACTTGTCCGAATGTAGCTACCCCGATACTGCAGTACAGGGGTTGTCTAGCAAACAGTGCAGCCTAAGTTCTGGTGGTACACCCAATGATAGAACATTGATGTCTATCCTAAATAATATCCCAAAAAACATATAAACTATTAAAGAGATAGTGCAGGATAAGAAAAATGTGGAAGCTTTCTTTCAAAACCAGCGCCACACTTGTCTACAGATTCTGTGTGGTACTGCAGCTCAGCCATGGACAGGTTTAGTGCTGTTTTAGGATAAAAGGAGCCATGTTTTTCTAAAAACAATTTAAGGGTCTCCAAATATCAATAAAGTTGAAAAAGTCTGGCACCTCTGAGTCCATTAATCAGGGCTTCAATGACGAAAATCCATACGTAAGTGGTTATCTACGCGTTTTGGACAGCTTCCTGACTCAGGGCAGTGCCATGAATCAGCAGTGGCACGAGTAAGAACACGAAAACTGTCTGAAATGCGTAGGCATTGTTTGGATCTTTTTGCAACCAGGTTTTAGGGATTTTCATGAATATTTTTGGATTCTGAGATGCTGGATTATTTTCTGCTTTAGTTTTCTGCGTTTACATGTGGAGTCCGTGCAGCACAGATCCTGGGAGCACGAGGAAGGGTGAGTGGGCTACAAACTTTTTTTAATCTCCAAATATCATTATTTTTATACTTTTTCATTTGAAGTGGACACTATTATCAAAAATGTTTCATTGCGTATTAACAGCCTATATGTGAATATTCTGTTTTTTTTTTTTATTTTACAAAAAACATATAGATGTTTTTGGGGAAATTATCACTTCCTCCTTTATTTGAAGTTTTTGCACAGCCAACTGCCTTGCTAGACTTCCTCAGTCAGACCATTCACTGAGACCAGAGAGGGAAGGAAGATGAGTGACTCAATTAGAGCATCACATGTTACACTAATCAATGCAATGTTCTTCTGTGGGAATTTCAATCTAGATGTGTGAAGAGAACAATCGAGCCGTCACACTGTTATCCTAATTCTACACCTACTATTATAATTAGGATTACCCTTCATAATCTTCCCCTCACACCACCAGTATATATAGCAATATAGGAGTTCTCTCTGTGCTAATTGCTACAGAAGGACCACATTTTGTATTAAATGTTTAATGGTATAGTGTTGTCGAAATGAAAAAAAAAAAAGAGTATATTAAGTTTAAAAAAAATATTATAAATATTAGATGGTGGCACAAAGTGAAAGTACCAGTCACACAGCTAGAAAAACAGTTAACCCTTTGTGACAGAACAGCTCAATATTTTTAATAAAGACCAACTGAAAAAAATTATTTTTAGCCCAAAATGAATAAAATGCAATCATAAAAAATTGCCTCCGAAGGTGTACATAGCCTTTAAAGACGACCAACCCCTCCTGAAATGTCTGTTCTCCATAAACTAACAATTCTGGGGCATTCTGTGCTGTGCTGTTCCTCTTTTATTCTAGCAAGTTTTACTATTCTACTTATCAAAGGGGATTTTCGGCACTGTCGGCCCTGACTGGACAGAGTGTGTAGGGACATGCCCCTATCTGGAAAAAATCAGCTGCCAATTTACTGATACATTTCTAGGAGGCATAAGGGCCCATTCAGACGGCCGTATTATTGCAGGTCCGCAATAATGCGGACCCGCAATACTACGGCTGGCGCCTGGCGGGTGTTCCGCAGCGCTGCCGGGCGCCCCATTCGAAATGCCTATACTTGTCCGCAACAGCTTTATCTTAGGACATGCTTTATCTTTTTATGCGGAGCTGTGCGCTCCCATAGAGGTAAACATTGCGGAATAGATACGGCCCCATTCATACGGTCGTGTGAATGGGGCCTAACAAAGGGTCGGCACAACACATAGTCCTAAGAAAAGAAGATCCAGAATTGTTATTTCAAGGATAATACAAGTATTTACTAAAACAGACGTTAGGAAATGTTACTCCTTGTACCTCAACACACTTTGTACCCCTCCGTTTTGGACCACTGACTATATTTTGGACCACTTATAGTGTATATGATACATCCTTAGGCACCATGCCCATCCTCTTGAGCACGGACAAGCTAGTTAGCCATGAGACCTCCATTCCTCATACCAACCCCTGCTCCTTGATGTTCTCCCCACCCTAGTTCCTCCAAATAATTATCAAATATAAAGGATACAAAATAGTAATGCAGGCACAAAAGAATATAGAAATCTTTACTTCTTGTAGTGACAAATTATTTTCCATGGCACGAGAATATTATCTTCGAGTTTGCACTTGCATGATTTTCCACAAGCAGGGCTCTAATTACAGCACTTTGTATAGGAAATTGAATTAGTTTCCACTGGGTTCATAAGATTTCTAATTTTAGATGTTAAATAATGCTCTCGGTTCCTTACGTAAGCCACACAAGCATCTCCAGGTCATCCTTCTTCTGGATTATCGTCTCTGAAGAAGTCGTGGCTGTAAAAATTATACTATAAAAAAAGACTTAGTAATAATAGTTCTAATGAAGTTGCTCAGGCCGATAGTTCAGAGGGGGGAGATGGAATGACGCACAAAAAAATATAACAAATATATTACACAACGTCTTCTTTTTATACTAGGCATAATGAAGTCTAGCCTCAGTTTAACAAGGGCTTTATATCTACATTGTGCTGGGGCTTTCACATCTACAGACCATAAGAACATGGGCATATGTATCATAGAAGTAAACCATACAGCTACTATGGGGTTCCTGGAGTCTCCTGGCAGCCCCTTTGCTACTAGATGAAACGAAGCTCAACGAGAAGAGGAGTCCACTGTGGAGATATGTCTCCACCTGCCACCAACTGAGAGGAAGATGAGATACCATGCACTGTATGTCCCAATACTGCCCCTACAATCCCACCCCTTTACTGCCCACTATATGTTGAGACACCATGGACTATTATACCCCTATACTAACCCTTTAACCCAACATCCACCTCCTTTAATTCCCACATCAAACCCCCCTCCACAATACCTATTATTTTCTTTTGCTTTGGCAATGCTAAATGTTTTACTTGGATGTGTCAATAAAGCTTTTCTGAATTTGAATTTGACTTCTCTAGATAGAGTAATACTGGTCGTAGAGCCATGAAAAGGGTGAGAAAACATCAGATCCTTTGGCACCATAAAACTAGCATTCCCTCGCCTGGATTCAGCATTGTGTTCCGACAAGTGGTCAACTAGACACCTCCTCTGCTATTCCCAATCTTGGCTGTGTCCTCCCTGTGCCCAACTGTGATCCTCTTCCTCTCCTCTGTTGAAAGCATTGCATGGCCAGGCAACCAGCGCCTGCCGATGACGTTAGGCCCAGGGCAACCAGCTTCCTTGCCTGTTGATTGAGGTTCATTACTAGTTCTGTCTCTCAATCTCTGAGTTATGGTTACTGATTATGACTCCTGATTGACCATGATCCTGGCATCAGCCTTGTTCTTGGATTTCGCTCCTGTCCTTCAGGCTGCTCACCTGGTACCTGTTGTTCTACTACTGGCTCTGACTCTTGTCTCTCTTGTCTCTTCCTGATAATGCTCCTGTCTGCCTCATCTTGAACGTTCTTTTTGTGATGACCATTGGCTCTGTTCCTGAATACGCTAATACTGCTTCAGCACTGCTACCACCAATCCATGACTATTCTGAGGACCGCAGCCTGGAAATCCTCCTGCAGCAAAGTCCATTCCTACATGTGGAGTAGAGATGAGCGAATTATTAAAAAATTTGATTTGTGACGAATTCCTCATGATGCGCATTTCTTTGTAAGTAGTGGGTGCAATGACAGGGAGCGGCGATTGCGTCACCCCCCATCACTGTACCCCTTAGATGCCACATTCAAACATGATTGTGGAATCTGATATAAATAACAGTGTACAATAAATAAAAATAAAAACCACAGAAATCATACTTACCTCATTTATTTGCTTGCAACAGGCGGGATGGGCGTAGTCCCCGTAAAGAAAGAGAATCTACCTGTTCTAAGAAGCGCAGGTCGGTGTATATTATATAAACGCAACGGGCGGGCCGCCACCATCTTGATGAAGGTCTAGCGCAAAATCTCGTGGGCCCATGGTGATGTCATACGTCACCACGCACCGGATGAGATCTTTGGAAGGAAAAGACGCCGTCCATCTAACGGCCACTACTATTAGTGTGGCGGAACTTTATTGTAAAAAAAAAAGATGATAAAAAATAAAAACAGTCCTGAATTTTTCTTACACTCCAAACACCTTAAACTCTACTGGTATGAAATATAGTAATTAGCACCAATTTCACGATTCCATTACTGGAGATTGCAGAACTGCTGATATCTGCACAGGAAAGGCATTTCTCAGACATCCAGCTGATGTGGACATTAAAATAGCAGTCTCATCCTTCAAAGTACTCTGCTGGTGCGACAAATGCGATGACTACCGGGGGGAAGAGAAAACACAATGAACCCCAGAGCGCCTGATGATATGGTACCTCTCTAAGTTCTCAGTTTACAGCCAAAGGGCAACATAAATCCAGCCTTTAATCTGACATGATTCCTTCCTGTGCCTATTCTATTAGTAGAGGAAGTAAAAGTACTCCAGAAAATGATCTAAACAAATAAATGCTGCTGTGAGCACACACATGTACCTGACACTCTATGCTGCTGTGAGCACACACATGTACTAGACACTGCCTACCCTGCCGTAATGCACCCACAAAGTACCAGACACCCCATGCTGCTGTGAGCACCCACATGTACCAGACACCCCATGCTGCTGTGGGCACCCACACGTACCAGAAAACCCCATGCTGCTGTGAGCACCTACACCTACCAGAAAACCGATGCTGCTGGGAGCATACACATGTACTATACATCCAATCCTGCTGTGAGCACCCACATGTACCAGACCCATGCTGCTGTGAGCACCCATATGTACCAGACACCCTATGCTGCTGTGAGCACATACATGTACAAGACACTCCATGCTGCTGTCAGCACCCACTTGTCCCAGACACCGCCTACCCTGCTGTAATACACCCACAAGGTACCAGACAACCCATGCTGCTGTGAGCACCCACATGCACCAGAAGAATGCGATGACTACAGGCAGGAAGAGAAAATACAATGAACCCAAGAGTGCCTGATGATATGGTACATCTCTAAGTTTTCATCTAAGGCTACTTTCACACTTGCATTTGCAGGATCTGTTTGTGAGATCCGTCACAGGCTCTCACAAACGGTCCTGAACTAATCAGTTTTGTCCTAACGCATTCTGAATGGAAAAGGATCCATTCAGAATGCATCAGTTTTGCTTCAGTTTGCTTCAGTTCAGTCTCCATTCTGTTTTGGAGTCGGACACTAAAACGCTGCTTCAGATACCTGAAGCCACTTACAGGCAGGACTTCTCTCATGCTGCCTCAAGATGAAAAATGCATAATGGTCCCATAAGTCTTACTTAAAGGGGTTTCCAAGACTTTTATACTGATGACATATCACCTGGATAGGTTATCAATATCTGATTGGTGGGGGACCGACACCCGGGACACCTGGCGATCTGCTGCTTGAGAAGGCACCGGTGCTCCTGTGAACACCGCGGCCCTCTTTCAGCTTTTCCTAGGCCATATGATGTCACGTTCATCTGTCACATAGCCTAGACCCGCGATGGCTAACCTCCGGCACTCCAGCTGTGGTAAAACTACAACTCCCAAGATGCACATTTGCTTGGCTGTTCTCAGAACTCCCCGGCACTCCAGCTGTGGTAAAACTACAACTCCCAAGATGTACACTTGCTTGGCTGTTCTCAGAACTCCATAGAAATGAATGGAGCATGCTGGGAGTCATAGTTTCACAACAGCTGGAGAGCTGGAGGTTAGCCTAGGCCCAACTCAGCCCCATTGAGGTGAATGGCACTGAGCTGTGATTCCAAGCACGGCCATTATACAATGTACGGCGCTGTTCTTGGTGAGTAGAGAGAAGGGAGAAGGATGCAGCTGATCAGATACCGATGACCTATCGTGAGGATAGGTCAGTATAAAAGTCTTAGAAAACCCCTTAAAGGGGGTATTCAGCTTACATTGTTATTCCCTATCCAGAGGATAGGAAATAATTATTAGAATAGCGGGGCTCCAACCACTATGACCCCCATTGATCACAAGAGCATAGACCCTGGTCCCTGTGGAAACTCTGAGATGAACAGAACGGCAGGCTGAGCATGCGCACTGCAGCTCCATACATCCCTATGGGACTGTTGGAAATAGCTGAGCACTTGCCCTTTAGGGTTAATGTCCTCCATTTTCAGGTCCACGATGATATTTTGATTAATTCCAGAATGTATCTTTATATGGAAACCTATTTTTTTCTGCCTGCCTGCAGCCACCACTAGGGGGAGCTAACTGCATACAGATTTATATAGATAGTATTGAACTCAATGGCAGCTATATAAATCTGCAGGGAGCTGACTGCTGGTCATCCTCTCGCCTCAGGCCCCATAGACACGTACTCTGCCTGGATAGTAGCTTTGGTCTGAGGTCACAGACTGGTCACGGTGCTCTAACTGTCCATCAGATGAGATACGACAGGCCTTTCTTCTTCCACCCACTGACTGGTCAGCTCCCCTGGATACCACAGATTAAAGGGCTATTTCCAACTCAGACACTACTGTTCCGAAACTGGCAATGTAGGTGAAGAAACTGTCTAAAACGTGTCATGAATTTGGTTCAAGCCCGATACTTCAGTGTTTGGCCTTATTTATGACTGAATTCTTATCCGTTCCTCAATTGATAGAACATGTCCTATTCTTTGACGTAAATGTGGACCACGGACCCATGGAAGTCAATGGGTCTGCAAGAAAAAGGGATGCAACACGTCACATGGAAGTCATCCATATACGGTTGTATGAATGTCCTCTCACTTCATCGAATGGCATTTATCATGTAGAGAAAGTTAATACAAGGCACTTACCCCTATTTTTTGCTTTATAAGATGCACCCGATGATAAGACGCACCCAGATTTTAGAGTAGGAAAAAAATATTTTTCATCAGATCCTCATATCAGACCCCCCCTAAATTTTAGGACATCACATCAGACCCCCATATCAGCCCTCCATGTCAGACCCCTCATCAGACCTCAGATCAGCCCATCAGCCCCCATCAGACCTCAGATCAGCCCATCAGCCCCCATCAGACCTCAGATCAGCCCATCAGCCCCCATCAGACCTCAGATCAGCCCATCAGCCCCCATCAGACCTCAGATCAGCCCATCAGCCCCCATCAGACCTCAGATCAGCCCATCAGCCCCCATCAGACCTCAGATCAGCCCATCAGCCCCATAAGAATAAAATAAAAAACCTCTCTCACCACTCCTGCGCCGTGGCTTCGTTCCGGGTCCGGCGCTCCTCTGTCTTCTCATGCCAGCGCTGCACTGTCACCTGACTGCATGCAGCGTCAGGTCATAGTGGGGTCAGGACAGTGCAGCGCCGCCGGAGAAGACAGAGGAGCTCTGGACCCAGAGCGGAGCTGCAGCACAGGAGGGTGAGTATGTTTCCCCACTCCCGGCACGTAATACATACTACTGAGCGCTTCCGTAATGGAAGCGTTCACTAGTATTCGCTTTATAAGATGCACGGCCATTTTCCCCGTAATTTCGGGGGGAAAAAGTGCGTCTTATAAAGCGAAAAATACGGTACTAATGTATTGTGATTGTCCATGTTGCCTCGTTTTGCTGGCTGGATCCATTTTTCAATCACATTATATATGGCTCGTTTCCAGGGGTTTTGACCACCGCTGCAGCGCAGATACAAGGTGGTCAGGACGGGAGATGCTGCTGCGCATGCGTGCGTATGTGCGCTCCCACGTTCCCAGCCACCAGAAAAGCCGACGCTTTTTCCTATAATGTGCAAGCACGACCACCACTGATGGATTGCAGGGAGGTCGTAACCATGGATACGATCAGTGTATAATGTGATGGAAAAATGAATCCAGCCAGCAAAGGAAGCAATATGGAGAATCACAATGCATTAGTTCTTTGTATTAACTTTCTCTACATGATAAATGCCACTTACTGAAGTGAGAGGACCCCTTTAATGGCGCATAAACTTCATTGGTAGGAAAGCCCTTGCAATTGGCTAGAAATCATCCCCGGCAGCTGCCGGCTGCAGATATGTAAAGTATCTACTGAGGCAATCTATGAAGTGGCTTCATAAAAATGGATCAGTCTGGTGGTGTGAATCGTAGCGTGCGCTAATTCCTGACTAGACAAAGAGACCCGATCCATATTCATGCGTTGCGCCCGCGTCGCGGCTCTGTTGTTGAGGTGTGTGATGACAATTAGACAGTGATCGTTCTGCGATACATTTTTTACTTCGGAGTTTGGCATCAGACTGTGACTGCTGCTCGGGAAATGATACATTAAGGAGATTATCTGTTTCATTGTGTCCGTGCACAGAGCGAGGCCGGAGCCCGTTTCCTGCAGTGAGTTCATCAAGTCAGGTTCATTTAAAGGGCCCTGCACCCTAAAAATCAAAAAAAGATCGTAAGACGTTCTTGAGATGTCTTCTTGTGTCAAGTGTAAGACCCTGCTGCCTGCAATTACCTGGTCAAGCTGCATGGGGGAGGTCACCCAGATTTATTTCATTATACAGCAATGCAGGGTCGGGAGTTGTATCAGCCCATTTACCAATCTACCATGAATTTATGGCAAAATACGTGATGAATCTGCAGCACAATCCGCACCTGATCCCTCCCTTGTAACATTGTACAAGGACGGCCATTCATCCGAATGGCTGCTATGTCACTCTACATTTCCTCTGCATGGGGTGCTACAGGGAAAACGCCTGGTGGGCCACGGTTTGCCCAGACAACTACGAGACCCTAGTGGATCAGCTGATCCGCCCTGGGGGCCACATTCTTAAAGCGGCTGTCTGCAGCTGCATTAGTAGGATATCACCCGGCTACTAACTGCAAACAGAAATCCTCAGCTACTGTACACATTGTGGACAATTTCACTGTGGGTTTCACCACTTTCAGGCCCCACGCACATCATGACCACATTTTTTGCGTATCGGATGCGGCAGCAAACCATATGTCCATTACGCAGTTCTGAAGACAAGAATAGGCCTTGTTATAATAGGTCCGCAAAAAAAACAAAAAACTGTTGTAGTGCGGACGTCATCTGCATTTTTTTTTTTACGGATACGGTCATGTGAATGCACCCTCAGGCCTGGTTCACACTTCAGTGATTTGGTCAGTGATATCCAGCAGTGATTGTGAGATAAAACCAGGTACAGGTCAAAACCCCGGAAAAGGAGCAGATCTTTCCCTTAGGGCTCATGCACACGAACATATTTTTTTTCCCGTTTCCGTGTTTTTTTATCGGTCCATATGCAGAACCATTTATTTCAATGGGGCTGCAAAAAAAACTGAAGTGACTCCTTGTGCATTCCGTGCCACATTTATTATCTAGCATCGGCCACTGTGACAAATCTGGCACAGTTTGACCCCTTAGTGACCAGCCTAGATTGGGCCTTACTGACCAAGCGGTTTTTTCTTCCTTTTTTCATCGTTGCGTTCCAAGAGCTATAACTTTTTAATTTTTCCGTCTATATAGGTGTATGAGGGCTTGTTTTTTGCGGGACAAGTTGTAGTTTTTAATGGTGCCATTTTGGGGAACACGTAACTTTCTGATTAACTTTTATTAACTCTTTCCGGGAAGGAGATGGGAAAAACAGTAATACTACCACTTGGATGTAAGGTTTTATTTATGTTCTGTGGACTACAGCCCATGGGGCTTCAACTAGTGTCGGACACTGTAAAAAACGGATCAATATCCCCAGAATGAGAACTGGCTCTATCAAATTTCAACCTTTGTAGCTGACTTCAACATGTAGTCTGTCGGGCAGTAAGAAAAAAACACTCAATACATATGGTAATGTGGATTCTTTGATTTAAAGGGAACCTGTCACATTGAAAATTCAATCTGTAGGCGGCAGGTTATAGAGCAGAAAGAGATGAGAAGATAGATATACATTTATGAGGTAAAAGATTTAGTATAGCTTGTATTTCATTGACCGATATTTCTACTCATTCTGGTCTCAAGAGTCCAGTGGGCGGTCCTAATCAGTGATTTACAGATTCCCCTGTATGAGGCTACATGAAGAGATAACTTTCAACCACTTTTTAATATCCGTTTTTCTTACTTTAGGCTTACCTCACGAGAAAACGGTGAAGGCCGACATCGAAACACCTGTAAATAAACAGAATCAGAAAATGAGCATCAGGATCAAACAAAGGAGTCCTAGACATAAAGAAACCAACGTAGAAAATACATAAAGCCGAAAACCAAAACTGAAACCAACCAAAACCAACATAAAGCCGAAAACCAAAACTGATCCATGCTCCGGAAAATGGACGCAGTATACTTTATACAGAAGAATACAGGAATCTCATTATAGGATTTACTGAAAGTCTTAATTTTGGTGGGACAGACACAGTGGAGAGTCACAGGTTGGAAACCACTGTTTGGTTACCTACACGCATTGCACTTTCTACATGTTTTTTTTTTCCGCGCGGATTCTCTTGCAGCAAGTATATGAGATTTCAAAAATCTCATCTACACTTTGCTTCATCGTTCCGGAGGATAGGTCATCAGTTAAAAAATCTCGGAAAACTCTTTTAGCCTGTTCTCAGATTGCCCGACTGCCACCTGTCCTGACTTCAGACTTGTCTTTCGTATACGTTAGTACGCTGCTGCCCTGACCTCAGCCTGTCTCCTGACTAAGGGAGTTCAATCCAGGGCCCGCGATGCGGGAGACGTGTGTGTCTCACGCTCGACGACTGCAAGGGCCCTAAGGATATTGCCTGACCCCTCGGGGCCTCGGTATACTGGAACTTCTCAAAGAGGTAGCAGTCTGGTTTGTTCCCTGCAGCAAAGTCCAAATCCAGTATAGAGGTTAGAGGGTGAAAACCAGGGGACCACCATGACAATGTCCTTAGCTTTATCCTAAAGCCAAACCAGTTAATTGGTAAAGTGGGTCCACACTCACTGTCTGTAAGGAATGCCTTATCACAGTGCCAGTATAGAAATCCAATTCAAAAATACAATGGTCATGTTCACACCTTGTAATATCATAAATAAATGGTTGACATTTTGCAGTAAAAAGTGATACCAGCTACATAATAGTGACTATGTACAACAGGCCCAGACTTATAGTAGTGTCCATGCCCACAAGATTAAAACAAGATTTCTCACTTTAGCAGGTTGTCAGATTAAAGGAACCTTAATCTGACAACCTGACTAGCTGATTGCTGACTGGCAGATGAAGCAGTAGAGTACCTACTGAAATAAAAGGGACCATTCTTTCTTAATCCCTAGAACTGCCAATTTTTGACCTTAAAGGGTTATTACCATCTCAGAAAATGGGGGCATATCGCTAGGATATGCCCCCATTGTCTGATAGGTGTGGGTCCCACCTCTAGGACCTGCACCTATATCGAGAACGGAGCGGGGAAATGAACAGAGGGCGCACTGCGCATGCGCAGCCGCCCTCCATTCATTTCTATGGGGCCGCCGAAAAAAGCCGAGCACTGGCTCGGCTATTTCCGTCAGCTACATAAAAATGAATGGGAGCATGCACAGTGCTCTCCCATTCACTTCTATGGGAGCAACGGGGAGCTGCGCCTGGTGGTGGCCGGACCCTGGGAAACCTGGGGTCCTCCAGGCGCAGCGCTCCCCGCTCCTTTCTTGATATAGGTGCGGGTCCCAGAGGTGGGACCCACACCTATCAGTCAATGGGGGCATATCCCAGTGATATGCCCCCATTGTCTAAGATGGGAATACCCCTTTAAATATAGGTATACAAGTAGATCAGGGATCAGCAACCTCCGGCATTCCAGATGTGGGTACCATAACACACCTTAGGTCCCCTACTGCCTACGGCAGGGGTCAGGAACCTTTTTGGCTAAGAGAGCCGTAAACGCCACATATTTTGAAATATAATTCCGCGAGAGCCGTACAAAATGTTTAAAGGGCCATTGACAGATCAATCGCTCCAATGTTCACTTAGTACAGCAAGGAATGCTCCTCCCTGCTGTATAAAGCCACAACTGGACTGAAACAATGGTAATTAGCAGTAAAAAAATTAAATAAATAACTTACATTGTGAGCTTGCGATGCATGACATCAGTCCAGCAGTCTGGCTTCTTCTTTTTCCTGCGCATGACTGGAAGCTGGCATTGGTGTAATATGGGTGGCAGATGTTTTTTAAGGCCATATTTTTATTTTTTTTTTTTGGGGGGGGGGGCTATATAATGGATTATGTGGGATTATTTTCAGGGGTGAAGTGGGAAGGGGGGGTTGGTGGGACACACTGTATTACACAGCCCCTTTATTGATGCAGCTCACTGCTGCTGACCATGAGGCTGTGTAACAATTTCCATGTTATAATGTTCACCTTCAAAGCAGCAGCACAGCCAGGGGTTTCTGGAACGTCCAAGGGAGACACAAGGGAGGAGGCAGATGCCGCTTCACTAGGGGACGCAGGTGCGTGCTTGCAGACGGCGCGGCTATGCAGGGAGTTATGGGAAATGTAGTCCATGCTCCCTGCCGCTCACCACTGCCGCCAATGCTTATCAGGCCATCAAAGAACTACCAATATCAGCGTGCACCGCGGCCTGATGGAGCGCGGTGCATGCATCCTTCCCATAGACAGGTAGCAGGGGCGTAGCTAAAGGCTCATGGGCCCTGGTGCAAGAGTTCAGCTTGGGCCCCTGCCCCCCCCCCCCCGCCTAATACAGCGCCCCATACCTCTTACATCCAGTATAATACAGCGCCTCATCCCTCTTACATCCAGTATAATACAGCGCCCCATACCTCTTACATCCAGTATAATACAGCGCCCCATACCTCTTACATCCAGTATAATACAGCGCCCCATACCTCTTACATCCAGTGACGTCTCCTCTGATGTAGATCTTCTCTTTCCTCATCTTCTCCTTTCAGACCAGACGCCATTTTTCAGCCATTTCTCATGTCTGCAGTTTGACAGAAAAAAATCTTAGTTTACTACTTTTCCATCATCCTCCCATCTTCTGGACAAATCATCCTACCACCCCCAGTACTGTGCCACTAGTACCACACAGATTATGTGCCAGTAAGAAATGCCCCAATAATGCGCCAGAAGTTCCCCCCATTGATTCCCCCCCAAAATCATGTGCCAGTAAGAAATGCCCCAGTGCCCCCATGTGCCAGAAAAATGCCCCCCATACCAGTAAAAATGGCCCCAGTGCCTGTAATAATGCCCCCAGTGCCCCCTTGTGCCAGTAAGAAATGCCCCAGTGCCCCCATGTGCCAGAAAATGCCCCCCATACCAGTAAAAATGGCCCCAGTGCCTGTAATAATGCCCCCAGTGCCCCCTTGTGCCAGTAAGAAATGCCCCAGTGCCCCATGTCAGTAAAAATGCCACCAGTACCAGTAAAAATGCCCCCAGTGCCCCCATGTACCAGTAAAAATGCCCCCAGTGCCCCATGTGCCAGTAAAAATGCCCCCAGTGCCCCCCATGTGCCAGTAAAAATGCCCCCAGTGCCCCCATGTGCCAGTAAAAATGCCCCCAGTGCCAGTAAAAATGCCCCCAGTGCCCCCATGTGCCAGTAAAAATGCCCCCAGTACCAGTAAAAATGCCCCCAGTGCCCCCATGTGCCAGTAAAATAATAAAAAAAAAATTAACACTTATACTTACCTCCAGCAGCGATGCGATGCAGGCCTCTTCTGGCCTGTGTCCCGCGCTGTACGGCTCAGGCGGCGCGATGACGTCATCGCGCCGCCTGAGCCGGCCTCTGATAGGCTGCAGGCCCAGTGCCTGCAGCCTATCAGAGGAACGGGCAGGGAGACACCTCTCCCTCCCCTGCCCCAGTACAATACAGTCATCTGTATCGCCGTCCTGAGGACGGCGATACAGATGACTATGGAGATGAGCGCTTCCATAATGGAAGCGCTCATCTCCCTCTGCAGGGCCGCGCCGCACCTGACACCACTGACAGGTAGGAGCCCTGTCTGCGAGCCAGATACGGCCATCAAAAGAGCCATATCTGGCTCGCGAGCCATAGGTTCCCGACCCCTGGCCTACGCTCTACTATTATTACTATGATTTATCACAGGTCCTTAATGGATTAATGGACTCACAAGGTCCCTTCAGCCCTGAGGATAATATGATCCCACTAACAAAAAGGAGTACCAAGAAAGAATCTACATTTACATTTTGCCCACACCGTTGGCCTTCTATATTCTATTGTCTCTCTGGATGAGTCTCCCACACATCTAGTCCTTGTACTTGTTTCTCAATGTCTGGTAGATAAAACTGATGACTTTGATACGTGATAACTGAGGATAAGAAGAAGTATATGAGCTGGAGTACATAATAACGTTATGAGCAGTGACAAATGATGAGCGGGAATGAGAAATTGGTTTGTGATGATATGTCACCATGTCATGTTTCATATATCCTTATATACATTTTTAATGAAGCAAAAAATAACAAAAAAATGGGAAAAACTCATTATACACTCATTGACAAAGAAAATAAGGCACCAAGATCTAGTTGACTATAATGAAACTTTCTATGTATACAGTAAATGTAATGATATATGTAAGTGATTACAATATTAGTGAAATGATAAACTGTACAGTTGAAATAAGTCTTCAGGACCGTGTTGGGCACCTCTAGCCTGGATACGAGATGAGATACGGTCCCTAGCCTGGACACGAGATGAGATACGGTCCCTAGCCTGGATACAAGATGAGATACGGTCTCTAGCCTGGATACAATATGAGATACGGTCTCTAGCCTAGATACAAGATGACATACGGCCTCTAGCCTGAATACAAGATGAGATACGGTCTCTAGCCTGGATACAAGATGAGATACGCTCTCTAGCCTAGATACAAGATGAGATACGGTTGGATATGGAGGCATACTGGTTCCCTATAGTATCCTGTGGCACATTTGCCAACAGATGTTACAGCTGGGCCTGTAGATCCTGCACACTCGTAGGTTGCTGAAGCTGGCATCGATTGATGATAAATCTGGTGACCAGGCAGCCAAGGAAGTGTTATAATCTGGTGGAGACATTCCTGGTAAAATCCTTGCTGTGTGCGGGCAACCATTATCCTGCTAAAAAATGCCATTTGGAAGTTCTGCCATGAGAGGAACACACGTGGCCGCAGGATGTCCTGGACATATCGCTGAGCTGTTAGTCCCTCATATCACTACTAGGGATGACCAACTGTTGTATGCGATGTCTCCTTAGATCATCACACCGGCATTTGGTGCTATGTGTCGCTCCACAGAAAAGGCAGGATTAAGCTTTCACAACCATGCCTCCATACTCGAATCTGATCATTGTCAGATCCCAAACAGATCCTGGACTTGTTGCTAAACACAATACAGTTCCAGTCAATAGCAGTCCAGGTTCCTTATTCACAACAACACTGCAAATGATGGAGATGGTGGCTGGCTGTCAATAGCAGGACATGTAATGGGCACCAGGACACCAAAATGGTCTGAGCAGAGATAGAGGTGTGTAATGAAGGTGCCACCTGTGTCTAGATGGTGGCAATAAGACTGTGGGAGCTGCTCGTGCTTGTTGACGGATCAAACAGTTCTCTCTACTGGTGGTCTGTCCGGAGGCTGTTTGCAATGTGTCTGTGTGTGCTCTCATGTAACCACTGCTCCCAACACCACCTACTAGCTCAATGGTGGACAGTTCATTAAAACGGCCATCCTGCTTCTTTCAGTCCAATGATGCCCCCCTGCCCCTATCAAAGCCTGCTAACTGGACAAAATGTCTTTGAGTGCATTGTAGAGGCATGTGTAACAGTCAACGATCTCTCAATCAGAGGTACACTACCCAAAAGTAGCATCTGGGAGCCTTTAGAGCAGCAGGGGAAGCACTTTTACTCCCTCTTGTGGCAAGACCCAGACTCTATTCAGACCACACCTGTAATCATTTACTCATCTGCCTGAGACTGCATGCCGGCATTTCTATCAAGGTGTGTAATTTTTTTAATTTTTTTTTACTTTTCTCAATGAGCATATATTAGGCTATTTTTTCTATAGCATTAAACATTGTTTAATGGGCAGGAATATACAACATAGGCGATTGGTATAGGCCTTTTATTGAGTGAAATTTCACATGCTGAGTTTTTTCTTCTTCTCTGTCTGAACCTTTGACTGCATGTGCCATAAGTCCGTAACCCAGAGCCTTGTCTGCTGAGCCACTGATTTACCATTATGCTTCATGGATTTCACTCTTTGATATACAAGCCCTCAAGAAATGCTCCAAGGTGACGCTTATTCACCATTCCATAGAAGTCTTATTGTACTCAATAGAGGTGAACAGAAGTCACATATAATGATAAATGAATGTAATCTCCACTGAAGACTAGGAGTGGGCCAATATTTATTGAACCGGCACAAGTCCACGCTTTTCACTCTTTTCTTAAAACTCCCATACACATTAGTGTATTTTTGGTAAAAACTACAAAGAACGATGTTTTCAGCAACTGTCTAATATGTATGGAGAGATAAATGTTAAAGGGAGTCTGTCACCTCATTTTTACCTATATAACTAACAGCACTGCCCCACAGAAGATTGCATACACATCCCAGACATACCTGTGTGCACTGTGTGTCTGTATTACATGTCAAGAAAAAGCACTTTTATTCTGCAGGAAAACAGCTCCCAAGTGCCCGGCTGAAAGTGAAACTAAAAACAGCTTTCTCTCCTGACTCGATTTCTAACAGCTATATCTTCTGATATACTGGATATAATGCTGTGATTTTGGTATCATCAAAACATTTATCATTTAAAGCTTGGAATGTCAGCTTTCAAAGAAGGTCAGAACCATTGTTCTATCTGCTACTAATCCCAAGATATGAGCAGCTAAAGCTGCCCTCGCCCCTCCAGTCTGGTTTGCAGCAGCAGCAGAGCCGGGCACTTGGGAGCTGTTTTCCTGCAGAATAAAAGTGCTTTTTCTGAACGAGGAATACACACACACAGTGCACACAGGTATGTCTGGGATGTGACATGTAATACAGACACACAGTGCACACAGGTATGTCTGGGATGTGACATGTAATACACACACACAGTGCACACAGGTATGTCTGGGATGTGACATGTAATACACACACAGTGCACACAGGTATGTCTGGGATGTGTATGCAATCGTCTGTGGGGCACTGCTGTTAGGTATATAGGTGAAAATGAGGTGACAGACTCCCTTTAACATTTATCTCTCCATACATATTAGACAGTTGCTGAAAACATCGTTGCCCCATGAAAAATATTCTACAGTTTTAAAACCAGCACCTGGATCTGATTTATTTTGTAATTGCATGTCATGAAAAATTTAGCTTAGCCACTCAGTTATTCAATAAAATGTATCTGTATAGCACCATCTTTTCTTATTTCTTGTCCTGCCCACTGAGATGGCCGCACACGCTCAGTTTCATCCTTCAGTTGCCTCCTCAGCTGTGATAGGGAGAGCTGAGACACGCCCCCTTAGCTGCAGCAGAAAAGACCCTCCCCTTCACTTGGCAGCTTGATATAAATCTAGCAGAGCAATAAATAGGGAGATCTCTGGATCCATGTGAGGTACAGGGCTGGTTCTAGCTTTGTTAGAAAGAGACTGTCATTTACTATATGATCTTGGTCATGGGATAACCTCTTTAAAAGGGTTGTCTCATGATGGACAATGGGGGAATATCTCTAGGATATGCCCCTATTGTCTTATAGGTGTGGGTCTCACTGCTGGGACCCCCACCTATATCCAGAACGAAGCCCCAAAAGTGAAGGAGAGCGTACTGCGCATGCGCAGCTGCCCTAAAATTCATTTTCTATGGGGTCGGTGAAAATAGCCGAGCGCTGGCTCGGCTATTTCCGTCGGCTCTATAGGAATTAATAGGAGCGGTGGCCACGCATGTGCAGTACGTTCCCATTCATTTCTATGGGGAGCCGTCTTGGTGGTGGCCGGACCGGAGACTTCCAGCCACCACCCTGGCGATATGCCCCCACTGTCCATCATGAGACAACCCCTTTAAGGAAGAGAAAAATTGGACAAACTTTTCCTTTTGTTCTCCTAGGAGATAATAGTTTATCTCCTTTATAGTTTTAGGATCTATAGTTTAGCTCTGTTAGGGCAGAGCTATGATCTGTGACTACAGTTTAGCATCAGTGCCTACAGGGAGTCTGAAGTAGTCTGAGACACACCTCCTGCCTCATCCTGCTCTCTCCTCCCCCTGCAGCTCTGCCTCCTCTGATTGGCTGCTGTGTATATACACAAGTCCATTACAGGCTCACCAAGGAGTCAGTGCATGGAGAGCTGATTTCCATTACAGAGCAAGAGCAGAATGATTCTAAACTACATATTACTAAACCACCAGAGGGAAAAGGGTCATCACGTAATTGCAACACACAGACGAAAGCAAATTAGCTTTAGTAATGATGAGCCAGGAGGGTAATTTTCATTAAATTACTTATCCTCTGACATCCCATACAGAAGATTCGATCTGTGAGCTGGAACTCCCAAATAGGCAAAGAATTAAAGGGCCCTGATAAAATACCAAAAAAAACCTCTTTTGCAATTCTAAAACAATTTGCACTTAATCTATGCCAAATGAAATAGCTGGAGGGGAAAGGAATAGATAATGGACTGATACTTGGCTTGTCTGATAACCCACGGCAGACAGAGGAGAGGAGGATCTTGCTTCATCAAGCTGCCTCCCAGCCTGGGACTGGTCTGATGTGAAGAGAATACAGAATAGACATATATAGATGTTTATAGCCTTAAAGGGCTCTGGTAACATAATGACTTTTTCACATTTCCCCAATGTACCCCAAGCACTGCATTTTTGTGCCCCAAATACCTGTTTTTCATTGCAGCACTTTCCTTCCCCTGTTCTCAGCATCACTGCATCCTGGCAGGATGTTAACATGCAGAACTTCCTGTTTTCATCGGCTTCTTGATAGGTTTGCTAACCAATCCCAGCATGCTTTGCTCGGAAATAACCCCTAACCTCCCCTTTACATGTTAGCTTGGTGGAGCAAGCCCAGTGAAAATAACTTGTCAGGAAGCTGATGAAAACAGGAAGTTCTGCATGTAAACATCCTGCCAGGATGCACTGATGCTGAGAACAGGGGAAGGAAAGTGTTGACATGAAAAACAGTCAAAAATATGCAGGATTTGGGAGACTTAGGTAAGATAAAAAATGTTGAAATGATTGGAGAACCCCTTTAAGATTATTAAATGGCACAGAACATGATCAAATAAGAAGACAACTGGATTTGTTAACATTGGATTGTTGTTTTTTTGTTTTAAATACAGGTACTGTCCCTTTAAATAGATGTCACATTTAAGGAATATTTTGCCTTTTCATAATTTCTGCATTAAAAATACATTTCTAGCAAATTTTTTTATTTCAATTAGTATGAACGAGAGTTGAATTCTCAGTTCCCTGGCTTGGAAGCTTCAACATAAAAGATATATCAACCTGCCAATTACTTAAGACCACCAGAGGAATACGAGCAAGGTGGAGGCTAGTGGAGGGTGAAATAGGATGTATGAAACAAGGAGCCCTCAGAAACTGGAGTCACATAATTGTGCACCTTCAGGTCTATCTGTACTTCACACACTTTGTCCATGAATCGAAAACACCAAGCCTGTGACATTTATTAAAATGATAAGACATAACCCCAGGCAACCAACCTTTCCTCCAATAGGAGGCCATCACTGGACTTCAGTTGTGCACTGTTCGGTAGAATATATTGGGGATTTTTAAAACCTATGATTTCTCTATATGTTGTTAAAGGGGTTGTCTCATCTCAGACAATGGTGGCATATTGCTAGGATATGGCCCCATTCTCTTATAGGCGCAGGTCCCACCGCTGGGACCCGCACCTATATCCAGAACGAAGCCCCAAAGGTGGTGGCTGGGGGACTCTGGTCCAGCCACCACCAAGCGCTCTCCCCATAGAAGTAAATGGGGGCGCACCGCGCATGACCGGCCAACTCTCCCCCATAGCCTTATAGATGGTGGGACCCGCACCTATCAGACAATGGGGGCATATCTTAGCAACTCCTTTAACAGAAAATGTTCTTATAATCTGTAATGCTCCAAAAATAATGCAGGACTGCAGGAGAAAAGGACAGGCAGATACACCATCTCTTGGCCAAAGTGGACAGTGGGTACAAAGAGCATCTCTTGCTGTGGAGGACTTCCCCTGTCCTGTATTACACACACAACACATTGATTTCAATGAGAACTATGTAATGCTTTATTTTGCCTGTGGTGGCGCTGCAGGGAGATTAAACACTTACTGTCAGTCTGCCCCAGAGATCACAGCTGATCGCTGAGATCTCAGCAGGAGGGCACTTTGTTGTTAATATTTTATTGTCAAGGGACCCTTTTGAGAAATAGGGATTGTCCATTTTGGAGAAAAAAATCACAGGTCCATCTAGTTCGACCTACTACTGATTCAGGGAAAGGAAAATAACCCAAAGTACCTAGTGAATATGTATAATATTTGGGTGAAGGATCTGGGAGTAACCATATGAAAGTAACTCTTGGGAGCTAAGATGGCCGACTGCTTTAGACAGCTACTTCCTGTTGAAGAAACAAGGTGGTATCTCCCAAGGGTTTTCCTAGGAAGGTCCCTGCAGTAAGCTTGACTCAGGTGGCACCTGCCAATCCAACCGCCCTAATAATTGTCACATCTCATGTAATATCAGTTGCTTAGGTTATCAGTAATGGAACTTTAAATAGATTTGGGAAAATATGAGTCAAAAGGGTCAGAATTACATCGAACGGTTCCTAGTTCAATATCTTCTGTGGAATAAATCATAGCGCTTAAATAACAGTGTCGTATGGAGATCATATAACAGTTCCATGCAGTTGTCTAAATGACAATGAGGATTTAAGTTCCTGAAAACCCCTTTAATTAATATTAAGATTCACGGGGGTCACAAGCCTCCAGTGCCGGGCCATCCGAGGGACCCCTTTAAATGGTATGTGTCATTAGAAAATGACCTATAGTTTAAATCACGCTTTTATGGAGTTTTTTTTTTAGAATTTTAGGTGAGTTTATTTTAATTTTTCCATGTCCCTATGTTTAAAAAATTGCATATAATCCTGCAGTTTTCACAATGGCCACTCGGCCTAAAATATGTTAATACTTCCTGTCTTTTGAGAGCAGCTACATGGGCTATAGACAGAATGAACCCTATAGACTATGGGAGAGTTTTCTAGGCTTGCTCTGTCACTGGAGCAGGAGGGAGTAGATAAGCTGTGATATCACCCATTGTGAATGGTGGATCCTATGTTATCTATGCACAGGTGATATCTGTCATTGTAATTCTGCATGGCTACTAAAAAGTTACCTGCAGAGAGCAGGAAATCATAACCTATTATTAGGCTTAGTGGCCAGTGAGAAAATTGCAAGGTTATTGTACATTTTTTAAAATATAGCGACCTGGAAAAAAAAGTTACAAAAAGTTCTAAAAAAAATATGTTTAACATAAAAACATGATTTTAAGGGGTTATCTCACTTGGATGCTATCCTGTAGTAAAACTTAAAATAGGGCACTTACCAAACTTTTTCAGAAGTGCCTTATTTTTCTGTTAGGTCTCCCCTTCCCCCTCTTTTTTTACAGATTGTTGTACTACAGGGGTTATGCAGTGGTGGCCGGGCTTACTAAGATTTCTTCTCAGTCTAGTGGCCAGAAACGCGGGAGTGTGCATAATCGCACAAGCGCAGTAGCTCCTAATCCGGCCATTGCCTCATACCTCTATCGAGCAGCTCCAGGGCATACACTGTAGCCCTGGAGCCGTTCACTCCAGTGATGCAGAGCGAGAGCTGCTGCTCAGCTCTGAAAACCTTCTTAGGACTTAGACAGTACAGTTGCTACCGAAGGTGGATTTAGACAAACCAATAATCGTCCAGATTATCGGGAAGGACCGTTTCTGCGAGCACTCGTTCCTGATAATCTGCCCATCTAAAAGTGCCACCGATCACCCGAAGATTGAGCAAAACGCTTGTTCATCCTGTTGTTTGTGCAGGCACCACCGGTCATAGATTCTAGGCAGCAGATCGTGCCATCTAAACGGCGATCTGCTGCCCATAAACAATGATTCGGTATGTCCTCATACTGTGGAGGTGATCTCTGCATGTAAATACAGCGGTCTCCTTCACTAAGTGAGCAGCCGACTGTTGGAAAGGAATGCTTCCTTCTCAACAATCGGCTGATCCATCAGCCCGTCTAAACCTGCTTTAAGGCACTGTTATCTCTACGTAAATACACGAATAATAGTGTGCAAAAAGCAAACAAACTGCAGCGCTCACCTGCACATCCAGCAGAGGAAGCACGGACAGGGCCCGGATCCGGCCACATCCAAATGGAAAAGAAAAGTAAAGTCCAGCTTCCGTATTAAATGCTTGCGTCTTTATTAATAGCGGTAAAAGCCAAACAAGTAGTACATGGACGGTCTACGCGTTTCGGACATTTCGTTTCATGACATGAATAAGGACCGTGATGTAGGGGTCTGAAACGCGTAGACCGTCCATGTACAACTTGTTAGGCTTTTACCGCTATTAATAAAGACGCAAGCATTTTATACGGAAGCTGGACTTTACTTTTCTTTTCCACAAATAATAGTGTGCACCGGGAGCGCGCACACACAGACAAGCGGCGCTATGACATCACCACCTTGCCGCTTTCCTGTCAATCAAATAAAAGGTTACTGCCCACTGAGGAGACAGGAAGCCGGGTGATCCGGCGTTGCTGAAGAGTTAAAAGAAGGAGATGAGACAACCTCCTTAAACAACAGGTCATTTTCTGATGGCACATTCCCTTTAACCCCTTCAGTCCCGGAGGTTTTTTCGGCTTTGCGTTTTCATTTTGCACTCCCTGCCTTCAAACAGCCATAACTGTTTTATTTTTCTGTTCACATAGCTGTATGAGGGCTTGTTTTTTGCGGGACAAGTTGTACTTTCCAACGCCACCATTTAATATTGCATATGGTGTAGTGGGAAGCGGGAAACAAATTCCACATCGGGTGAAATTGCAAAAAAAACGCTATTCCGCTACAGTTCTACGGGTTTCTTATTTACAACGTTCCATGTTTATTAAAACTGACCAGTTTCTGGCTGACTTTCATTCTACTGGTCAGTACAAAACCGGCGATACCTAATATGTATAGTTTTTCCTGCGTTTTGATAGTGATAAAATTATTATAAAGTTGGCCTTTTTTTTTTGTCATATCTTGACCCCTATAACTTTTTGGTATTTATGTGTACGGACCTGTATGGGGGCTCATTTTTTGCAGGGCGATCTGAAGTTTTTATTGATACCATTCTGGGGTGTGTATGACTTTTTGATCACTTTTTATTTAATTTTTTTTTTAGAAAAAAAAGCGACAAAAAACAGCGAATCGCCATTTGGACGCTTTTTTCCGCCACACAATTCGCCGTATTGGATTTTTTTTAAATATTTTAAAAGTACTGGCGTTTTTGGTCACGGTGATACCCATGATGTCTATATTTATTGTTATTTAGGTATTTATTTTTTAATTATACGGAAAGGGGGGTGATTTGAACTTTTATATATTTTTTATATATTTTTTTAAAAAAATGTTTGTGATCATTTTAAAGCTCAAATATGAGCTAATATATTGTGTTTTTTTTTTCTTTATGAGCAGTCAGGGATTTACTAGATGGAGATAAATCCAAGAATTGCTCATTTCTTATACTGGCCTGCCATCTAGTGGCCAGAATAAGAATTGCAGTTTGAAAACTGTAATCCTCACCAGCGAGGATTACAGTTTTCATATGGTGTACAGACACCCCGATTGGCCACTCGGGGCGTCTGTACACCACTTCCGGGTTCAGATGCATCCTGATGCCGTGATCACGTGTGGTCACGGCATCTAAAGGCCCAGCAAGACGCCGCCGATGGCGGTAAGTAGCCGCAAGTCTCTGCTGTTAGAAACAGCAGAGACTTGCCGGCCATGACGCCCGCCGCACGGGGGCGAGCGGGCGTCATGTCCCCGCACCGCACCAACGCCGTACATGTACGGCGCTGGTACTCTAAGGGTTAAAGGGGTTATTCGCATATTTTTTATTTCTTAGTCGTTGCAACCTATTTACACCGGGAAGCTCAGCGCTGGCACGGTAGTAATATTTTCAGCATTATCACTGTGTTGCCTTTACACCTAGAGGCTCTGCTCTCTGCAACTGCCGTGCCCCCTGCACTTTGATTGACAGGCCCAGGAGTGATGACGTTTACACTGCCTGGCTCTGTCAATCAAATTGCAGAGGACGCAGCAGTCGCAGAGAGAGCTGAGCCTCTAGGTGTAACAACAACGCCCCCGTTGCTCCTAGAGGCTCATTTGCATATATTAAAACATCATTTTTCTCAGCAATGAGGACACATATGAACATGGGACCAACACAGATGTCTTCAGCTGCCAAGTGCACATGTAACAGGTCAGCCAGAGTCATAGGTACAAAACTGCTGACAGATGCCACATTAAAGAAAATTATAAAGAACCCCTTTAAGCCTGGGCCCAATGAGATGCTCTTCTAAGTAACTCAATCAGCGGATCATCTAGTGATCCCCCAGCAGAGACGCTCCAGTGTCAGCAATGCAGAAGACGTTGAACACTCTACTTAAACAATGTCTTTTCTTCCTCCTTCATGGGGACAGCAATGAGACTCATCTCAGTAAATATTATCTGCCAGAAGAATCCAAGTCAATTGATTTTCCGCATGATGCACATCATTGTAAGATTTTCCTTTCATTTGCAAACAGCCACGAAATAAATATTTCATCCAGGGAAATCCGTAATCTTGTTATCAGAGGCTTCTTAACCCTGATACAGATCCGTCCTTTCAGAGACGAGAAAACTTCATTGAAAATTCAATTGCTTTTCATCGATTCAATAAAATCTCCAAATTCCGACTGTACGAACAGCAGAGAGTTCATCGTACAGATTTGTTTTATCACTTTCATAACGTCTCCAGTCAATGCCAGAAATGGTTTCCAGCTCGAGCGGAGGAGCAGAGCTCTGTGTCGTTCTCTGCGTCCTCGTGTTTAATTCTGAAATTGGGTGATAATAGCCCGTAATGCTGCCTGACACTGTGCTCCCGACAATACAAATAATGCACCGGATCTGAAGTGTATACTGCGCTCTAAAGGTAAGCTCATGCAAACAGACCCAGGAGAAGGCACTTGGATCAGGAAAAGTTGTTGTACACGAAAAAAAAACACAGAAAATGTGTGTACATGTTCTAAACACGTGAAGTGTACGAATCAGAATAATTTCCCATGAATGGTCCAAGGAAACCCAGTCTGTCTGGGTAAATATGTAGCAAACTAACAGAATCACATGATTCACATGTACCTGCACAGTTTGAAACCAGCAGCACTGATTGGATAGAGTGAGTCTGTGCAGGTACACCCCCCCAACTGGTCACCTCCCCTCTGTACACTTACTGCAGACTGCTAGTAATTCATTCATAACTTCTAGTAGAAATAATAAAGGAATGGCACAACATAGAGCCATAAGAATAGATACTTCAGGATTGTCATTACATGGGAAATGCATGAAGCTATTAAATCAGACATGTCAGGAGCGGTGAAAGGTCCTCTTTAACAATAAACAATTTAGTTCACTAATGAAATCTGTCGAGTAGACAGGTCACTGTCTCCTGTAAGATCAACACACTCCTCTCCTGCTGCTGTCATCATCCCTATGATCTGAATGGTGAAAGGGTGTTCTGTTCTCGCCATGAAATTGGTCCTTTTACATATAACCCTGCCCTAATATGAGAGGGCAGGTCACTGATTTCTACAAGGCCAGCACACTCCTCTCCTGCTGCTGTCCTCATACCTATGAACTGAATGGCTAAAGGGGGTTCTGTTCCCACCAGGAAATTGGTCCTTTTACACACAGCAGTGCCCTAACATGAGAGAACAGGTCACTGCTTTCTCCAAGATCAGCACACTCTTCGTTTGCTGCTGTCATCATCCTTATGAACTGAATGGCTAAAGGATGTTCTGATCCCGCCATAAAATTGTCCATTTTACATACAGTCCTGCCCTAACATGAGAGGAATGGTGACTGCTTTCTACAAGGTCAGCACACTCCTTTCCTGCTGCTGTCACCATCTCTATGATCTGAATGGCTAAAGGGTGTTCTGTTCCCACCATGAAATCGGCCTTTTTACATACAGCCCTGCCTCAACATGAGAGGGCAGGTCACTGCTTTCTACAAGGTCAGCACACTCTTCTCCTGCTTCTGTCATCATCCCTAGGGTCTGAGTGGCTAAAGGGTGTTCTGATCCCGCTATGAAATTGACCGTTTTATATACAGCACTACCCAAACACAAGAGGACAGGTCACTGCTTTCTACAAGATAAGCACACTCCTCTCCTGCTGCTGTCATCATCCCTATGATCTAAATGTCTAAATGGTGCTCTATATGCAATCAATTCCTGACAACATCGCTATCACATCAGCCCTGCCCTCATTAACATAGCATAATCTCACTAGAGGACAGGTCACTGCCTCCCATAAGATCAGCACGCTCCTCTCCTACTGCTGTGATCTTTCTCTTCATGTTATGAACTGGCAAACCTACAGACCTCCAAAAATGCAGAAATAATCAATACCAGGGATTCGTAAACATTATAATGGACGATCTCCATGAAGAACGTCCCAGGAAATGACCCTCAGTGTGAATTACTGCTTAATGTAACCAGTGAAATAGGAAAACTGATCAAGTCACAAACGCAATCGAAATAAGTCACTCGAAGAATGACAGGAGCGGATAAACATGTCAATAACATGCAATCTTGTTGTCTGTAGAGATGTTTCTTACAAGAAATGCTGATGCCCGCCTGAATCATCAGTCTTATATCACTATTTTTCATCTACCCAAGCTTGATGTATACATCTTTGGTAGATAATGAGAATCCGGTCAGGTTTCCATCCCAGACACTCACGTTCCACCAGCAGATCTTCTCACTGAGCTCCTGAGATGCTGACGCCATCTTTTCCAGCTTCAGTGACAGGTTTCACCCAGATCTCACCTTTTTGTTCCAGAACAGACCCATCTGCCTTCATGTATAAGACTGCCCATATGCATTGAGATCAATGCCGACCTCCTGACTGTCTCCTGGTAGCTAATATCAGGAGAAATGGGAAATGGTTATGTTGGGTTTCAACATACATGAGCATGTTTTCCTTTTAGGAGAGAAGCGGCAGCAAGAGGTGTCTGGCAGCCACTTTTCTCTCTCTCCATTGAAAGCTAAGATAAGCCAGGCATGGGGAAGATAGTGTCAGCCTAAAGAGCATTCAGTGAACAGCTATTTTATGTGTATGGCCAGCTTAAAGGGGTTCTCCAGGAATGATTTATAATGGCCACCATCAACCTGTCCTACAACATGAGCAGAACTATCTAGAGGGATGGGGGGTTAATATTCTGCTGTACAATAAATGGTAATGATGTGATCCTGCCTATGATATGCCATCATGGCTGAGCAGCCTGACAGGAACACTCACCAATATTATTATTGCACTATTACAGACATTAGCATCACTGACTATCCCCAGTGGGGCTCACAATCTAAGTTCCCTATCAGTATGTCTTTGTAGTGTGGGAGGAAACTGGAGAACCTGGAGGAAACCCTCAGGGAGAACATACAAACTCCAGGCAGATGTTGTCCTTGGTCGGATTCAAACCTAGGACCTCAACGCCTGGTTAGGCAGAAGTGCTAACCACTGAACGACTGTACTGCCCTGTATGTAGTATATGCCAGTGCCAGAGCACAATGTGCAGTGAGGACCCACCACCTCACCACCATAGGCTTGCTCTACAAGTGGAGGCAAATAGTCTGCTCACATTCTAGAACAGGTTGATGAAGGTCATTTTAAATAATTCCCGGAGAACCCCTTTAAGGCTCACCCTTGCATAGTCTTGTGTACTATCTGCTAAACCAAAGACTGTCCCAAAAGTAAAAGACCCATTTGTAGAGAGTATTTACAGGCAATGCTCCATGGGAAACAATATGCAAATTAGCTCAGAGACTTCTCCAAAAGGAAGAGAGACTCATCTGTAGATATTTGCATACTTTTTCTTCCCATGGAGCAGTGCCTGTAAATACAGTGGGGAAAAAAAGTATTTAGTCAGCCAACAATTGTGCAAGTTCTCCCACTTAAAAAGATGAGAGAGGCCTGTAATTGACATCATAGGTAGACCTCAACTATGAGAGACAAAATGAGAAAACAAAAGGACACCAGAAACAAAATTGTAGACCTGCACCAGGCTGGGAAGACTGAATCTGCAATAGGCAAGCAGCTTGGTGTGAAGAAATCAACTGTGGGAGCAATAATTAGAAAATGGAAGACATACAAGACCACTGATAATCTCCCTCCATCAGGAGCTCCACTCAAGATCTCACCCCGTGTGGTCAAAATGATCACAAGAACTGTGAGCAAAAATCCCAGAACCACACGGGGGGACCTAGTGAATGACCTGCAGAAAGCTGGGACCAAAGTAACAAAGGCTACCGTCAGTAACACACTACGCCGCCAGGGACTCAGATTCTGCAGTGCCAGACGTGTCCCCTGCTTAAGTCAGTACATATCCGGGACATTCTAGAGTTTGCTAGAGAGCATTTGGATGTTCCAGAAGAGTATTGGGAGAATGTCACATGGTCAGATGAAACCAAAGTAGAACTGTTTGGTAGAAACAAAACTCGTTTGGAGGAGAGTGAATGCTGAGTTGCATCCAAAGAACACTATACCTATTGGGGTGGCAACATCATGCTTTGGGGCTGTTTCTCTGCAAAGGGACCAGGACTGATCCGTGTACATGAAAGAATAAATGGGGCCATGTAGCGTGAGATTTTGAGGCAAACCTCCTTCTATTAGCAAGGGCATTGAAGATGAAACGTGGCTGGGTCTTTCAGCATGACAATGATCCCAAGCACACCGCCAGGGTCCTTGTTGCCCAGCGACAGCCCCAAAACATCACTGCTCTAGAGGAGATCTGCATGGAGGAATGGGCCAACATACCAGCAACAGTGTGTGCCAACCTTGTGAAGACTTACAGAAAACGTTTGACCTCTGTCATTGCCAACAAAGGATATATAACAAAGTATTGAGATGAACTTTTGTTATTGACCAAATTCTTATTTTCCACCATAATTTGCAAATAAATTCTTTAAAAATCAGACAATGTGATTTTCTGGATTTGTTTTCTCATTTTGTCTATCATAGTTGAGGTCTACCTATGATGTCAATTACAGGCCGACCTCATCTTTTTAAGTGGGAGAACTTGCACAATTGGTGGCTGACTAAATACTTTTTTTCCCCACTGTATGTCTCCATAGACCCACTGGATCCTTGCAACTAGTAACCCCCTAAGCCAGGGATCAGCAACTACATCTCCCATCACGCACACTTGCTTTTCTGTTCTCTGAATTCCCACAGAAGTGAAAGGAGCATGCTGGGAGTTGTAGTTTCACAACAGCTGTAGTGCCGAAGATTGCTGATCCCTACCCTAAGGAAATTCACTGTTAAACCACGTACAATGCTTGTAGAGCTAGCTCAGCTGAAAATGTATATTTAATTTATATGCAAATTGGCAGTTAAGTGCACCAAGGGTGAGTCCAAACAACTTTGTTCACCCTTGCATCTCCTGTTTCCTCTGCCAGCCCATCCCCCTCTCTCTTGATTGACAGGGCAAGGCAGGATGACTATGCAGGAACATTGCCTTTTCAATCAGGAAACTGAGAGAGGGGCTGTCAGAGGAAGCAGGAGGAGCAAGGGTGCACTTGGACCTGCTCTCGGTGCACTTAACTGCTTATTTGAATATATATGAAAAGTATTTTTTTCTCCAGAATGAAGCAGTGGATTGCTAAGCGAAAGGTAACATTACATTCAGCTCAGCTATCCCTACAAGACATTGTTCCTGGTGACAGGTTGCCTTTACATTGCTGGCTTGCAGAATAGTCATAAAAACTTTGCCACCAGTTTTGCAAATGGATCTGAGCAGTTGGACTGAATTACAGGAGAAGTGTGTCCAGAAGCTCTGGACGCACTAAATGGATGTTCTTAGAGGGAATTAAGAGAAAACAAAGGGTCACCATTACCAGTATCTGGACAAATGAAACTTTTTCTAAACTTCTCCCAACCTGCAATGGTGGCAGTTCATGCCTGCTGACACTCCATTTCCTCCAGAGGGCATGGTCGTGGTTCTGCTCACCCGTTCCCAGGCTCTGTTCCCACTAGCGTCCCTTGACTCTAGCTTGGTGGGTCCAGCTGTTGGAGCAGAACTGATCACCTACCCCAAAGGCTGAGACTTGGCTTCTCGCTAACACTTCCTCACACTGCCTATAGGGTGCACACTCTCTTTGGCTCTTAAAAGGTCATCACACGCACCTTGACCTTTCGACTCTGCCTGCCCTGACCTCTGACTGTCCCTATGGTTATGCCTGATCCCTCAGTGCTCTGCACTGGTGCCTCTTGACCTCTGTGGTTCAGGAGTCCCATAAAACAGAGACTACTCCAAGAGGTAGTGGCCTGGTGGTTCCCCTGCAGTGAAGTCCTAATCCCTGCATAGGGGTTAAAGGGTAAAGACCGGAGGAAGAGGGCACTTAGACAACATCCTTAGGACTAGCCCTATTCAAGTGACACAGCAGATCCACATCTTTAGCAGATCTTATCTTTTACATGATCTGACAGGGTAATTTAATACTTGTTTGGGGGAGATCACCCCATGATGTCTTTACTTGCAATACCACGCTTGGCCACATGGCTTTCAATTAAGGGCAAACATGACTGAATAACAGAGTTCAAAATGTTTTCATTCAGATGCACATAATACAAGTGCCATCTAGTGGGTGAAATATTTCATGCACTAATTCATCTATTTTTTGTTTTCTGCAAATGTCAAAAGCAAATATCCTAGCACAGGGATCAGCAACCTCCGGCACTCCAGCTGTTCTGAAACTACAAGAGAATCCTCATTTTACTTCTATGGGAGTTACAAGGACAGCTAAATAAGTGTGCATGCTGGGAGTTATAGTTTTGCAGCAGCTGGAGTGCAAAGGCTGAGGATCCCTGTCCTAGCAGGTGACATCGACTAAATAAAACAATCATCTATTGGCCACTCACGGTGCATTAAAGTGGTTATCCAATACCATAAACTGCCCCCACCCCACATACCAGGCCCCTCACAGGGAATATACTTACACCGCTCCCTGTGCTGCTCCTGGTCCCCGCACCGCCGCCGCAGCTTCTCCCCGTGCAAGTGAAAACATCCGGTGTCTTGGTGTGGGGGGGGGTGGGAAGCCAGTAGCTGGGTAGCTGTAAATCCAGTACTGGGATGATGCAGAATACTTATCCGAGCCAGAAGCAGTGTCTTTGTGTGTCTGTGCCTCTGTCTTACTATAGCAGCTCACTCCCCACCTCTCCATAGGCAGCATGGCATGTCACCAGATTTGTCACTGAGTTGATAATCCACCTCATTTCTCAAGATGGATTTTAGCAGTGAACTGAGGGTGAAGGATCATTTCAGAAGGTGGGAAGGAGAAGTAGTTCATAACTGGAGAGAGAGGCATTTTCTCCATTAAGATATATTACAAAGTTTCTTCGCTTGTACTATTGATCGACGCACAGTTTGCTGAGTCGATGGAGCCTAGTTAAAGGGGTTATCCCACGAATAATGTAAAAAATGAAAATCAGACATCATATAGTCCATGACAATACCTTTCTAACAATGCTAGAACTAGTTCTGTACCTCACATGGATCCAGAGATCTCCACATTCATTGCTCTGCTAGATTTATATCAAGCTGACAGCTCAGGGGGAGTGTATTTTCTGCTGCAGCTGAGGGGGCGTGTCCATGCTCTCCCTATCACAGCTCAGGAGGCGTGTCCATGCTCTCCCTATCACATCTCAGGAGGCGTGTCCATGCTCTCCCTATCATAGCTCAGGAGGCAGTTGAAAGATGAAACTGAGCATGTGTGGTCTTCTCTTTGAGCAGGTCAGAGAAATAAGAAATTAAGTGACACTATACAGATACATTTTATTGAATAACTCAGTAGCTATACAGAATTTTTAATTACATGCAATTACAAAAGTATTCAGATCCAGGTGCTGGTTTGAAAACTGTAGAATATTTTTTGTGGGACAATCCCTTTAAAGAAAGTCAACAAAAGAAGTAAGGGGTGCCTCAGCTTTTGTATAAGAGCATAGGCACATAAACTTGCCAGTTGTAGTTGTGTACTGCACATCATAAATTTACACATAAGCGCGCTTACACCTTATTGTTTGGCGGAATGACGGCTCATTATGATAATCAGTAAGACAAGTCCTGTAATCAATCACTATATAAACCTTCCAGCTCCAGATCTCATTAGGTTAATAACGATCAATTAAAAGGTTTTGGATTTTAAATCTGTTGGTGGAATATGATATAACATATGGTTAGAGGAAAACCGGCGGTGTGAAGCCCTTCCTCTATATGGTTGTCTTCATCTCACGCTTTATGTATCCAGATACAAATTGTACTTTATTTTTGTAATTAAGCAGAGCTCGTTCCGAGGTATCGCTCATTAATATTTCAGCTTTAAAGAGAAGAGAGTAGATGGATGGTTTACAGATTCTGCAGGAGAACATGAATGAGCATTTAAAGCCAGGCATCTGTGCCACACTATGTGTCTGCCAATGGACTCCAGCAAGAACAGATGGTTCGGGAGAATGATTACCACCACTCCTAGTTATGGAACCAAAATATAATTCAATTATGCTGTCCAATATAAGACAATAGGAATCACATTCTAATGGAGAGAAGAGCTATACTGTATTATAACAAAAATACCTTATGATACCAAGGATGACTAGAAAATATACTGTTTATAACCAGTAGATGCTTAACTGGGTAGACCTACCGTATATATTAGGCAGGATCTTTCCCCTCTCATTGCTTTTAGAAGAGTGTATTTTTAAGTAAAGATTGGTTCTCTCCCTTAAATTATGTTCCCTTTTATTATTATAATTCTGTGTAATGATGTGACTTGTAAATGTAGTACCCATCCTCCACTGTACTGATAAGAACACATTCCTGAGTGATCTCCAGTGATGCACACTGGAGGAGGGGCCGATGTGAATAACTGTGGTCTGTACTAAAAATTAATTGGAATTCCACTAGACACTTCACCCTAGGTAGGATATAAGTATTGATTTGCCTCTTGTACACCCTGGGGTGTCGGTCATGTGTTATAACTTGGTACATAGCCATGTGTTACAGCATGATCAACCAGATCCCTACCCCCTATTTAGGCTAATGATGTTTATTTACTTTCTATTATTCAGTATTATTCAGTATGTGATTTATGTGTGTTATTGTATATTTAATTACACTATGTAAATTTATTTATTCACTTAGCCTGTGTGAGTTTATTCAAATCGTTTGAATTCACGTTACATTACGAAGAATCTGATTTCTTAATGGCCTGGATTCAAAAAGATGCAGGAGATGACTATGATCCATGTTACTGACAAGGTAATATCCTGCAATTGGTACACCTTAGTCTGCTGATCATTCCTGCTGAAGTTCTCTCACTCTAGCACATCATTAAAATGCTCTATTGGGTTGAGATCTGGGAATTTTGGAGCCACTGTAATACAGCGAAGTCACCGTCATGTTCATGGAATCAGCTTAAGGTGAAATGAACTTGGCACATTAGACTGGAAAACCAAGGTCATCAAGGCATGCAAAACTAAAGTCAGTAGCGGCAGCTCCTTAGTTAGTATTAAGGGGCCACCACTATCAGTCTGAACTTTTGGCACATGACATGGTGGATCCATGGATTTATAAGGTTTAATCCAAATTCTGACAATTAGTTTGGTGCAGTGGAAATTTGAGATATGACAAGATAGGTAATGCAACTTCATGTCCTGTCCTTCATGTCGGTGAGCTTCTGCCCACTCCTACATAAGTAGGACAAAGTATGAACATCTGCTGCTATAGACCATCTACTTTTGAGATTTTTTAACTGATGACCTATCTTCTGCATAGGTCATCAGTATCTAATCGGTGGGAGTCCGACACCAAGGATCCCTGCTGATCAGTTGTGTGGGAGGGCAATGGGACTAGAAGTGCCTTCTTGCAGCTTTGCCTAGGCCATGTGATGTCATATTCATTGGTCACACTTAAGTGAATGGGACCGAACGTGATAACAAGCACAATACATGCTATACAATGTATTGTGTTATGTTTGGAGAGCAGAGAGAAGGGTGTGGCGCTACTGCGAGCGATGGTGCCTTCTCAAACAACTGATTGGAGGGGATCCTGGGTGTCGGACCCCCACTAATCAGATACAGATGACCTACCCAGAAGATAGGTCATCAGTTAAAAAGTCTCTAAAAACCCCTTTAAGATTCGATGTAGACTTCAACTTTTAGATAAAATCTCGAATGGTACTGGACCAGGGGTTGGCACTGGACATGTGTAAGCTAGAAACCGGGTATAATACTCGCAGAGGGGTCCACTTAGTGAAAGCACCAATTAAAATGTGATCTGTGTCAGGTTAATCAAGGAGATCTTCAAGCACAGGTGCTCAGAAACAGAGCCCTCCACGATCACTAGTTTGCTCATATGTAGCTTAGATGCTTTAAGGCCCCCTCAGACACCAGGATCCGTATGCGACGGCTACCTCTGCATCTCCTATACAATAGCTATATCCCTGTATGGAACACTTTCCAGAAGAGAAATGTAATGGTTTACGTGGTAAGTATGGTTTTACGTAAGTACACGGAACTTCATGGGCAGAGAAGGGGACAGGCCGGCAGGCCCATCTCATTTGCCATCTTCTACGCCTGTTTTGGGCATAGAAAATGGTCTAACTGTAAGACAGTTAGGGCCCATTCACACGACCGTATGTTTGCGGGTCCGCAAAAATGCTACGGGTGCCGCCCGGCGTGTGTTCTGCAACGTTGCGGAACACACGGCCGAGCGCCCCATTGAAAATGCCTATACTTGTCCGCTGTTGTGGACAAGTATAGGACATGTTCTACTTTTCTATGCGGAGCCGCGGCTGCTCGCTCTCATAGAAGTGAATGGGGCTGCATCTATTCCGCAATATTGCGGAATAGATGCGGACCCATTCACACGGTCGTGTGAATGGGCCCTTAAGAAGGTGTCTTACATTTAGAACTGGTGCCTGCGCCTCTTCATAACTTCGGCGGATCCACTGCCAGCAAAGGGCCTTTATTAAGACCAGCGTCTAAAACGCCAGTCTTAATAGATGTGCCCCTAAGTGTGCACTGTCCCTGCAGCACCACCACAGGGGAAAATAAGTATTACACATTGTCCATTCAAATCAATGGTCATTTGTATAATACAGAACAGGTCCTCCAGAGCGAGGGATGCTCTTTGTAACTGCTCTTCATTCTGGTGAAGAAATGAGAGTACCGGCCGTGTGTGTTCCGCATTTTTTGGAACGGAACAGCAGCAATCTATAGAACTGTCTTATCCTTGTCTGTCTATTTTTATTTTGCGGGGCTGCGGAACAAACATACGGATGCCGACTGCACAGGGAGTGCTGTCTGCATCTTTCACAGCCCCACTGAAGTGAATGGGTCCGCATCTGCAGTGGACCAAAACCAAGTTTGTGTGCATGAGCCCCAAATTTAGAATTATGAAGTTGACAAACTCTTTCAACTGGAAATGACTCAAGTAAAACTAAATGCCGCACTTTGAATTTTAGTACAACTTAATTCCTCAGGGTGCAGAAAGAATGACGGGCAAAATGCAGATTTTGTATGGTCAGCACAGGACACCTCGGCCCAGCACTATCCACAGAACATTAATAAATCAGAGCTCTTAATAATTCAGGATTAAAATGTAACAGGGCACATATATTTTAAAGCTAAATTATTCAGGGCTATTATTTATTCACAAGTAGTTTGGCTGGTGGGTTCATCGTTGGCCTTCCGTCAGGACTTTATGACAGTTACTTTTGGCTTACATGGGACAAGACTTTCTGAGAAGTTAATGGGAAGCCAGGTCTCGCTCTGAGGAAAGTAGGACCTAGACGAATGTGGCAGATGAAAACAGGGAGCTAATTACCTTGCTCATCAAGGTGGGCTTACGGTACGTTTCGTAGGGGGCAACATTAAGCCACCTCTTCCCAGACATTGTCATGGTGACTCTTCACCCCAGTCTGCTACTGGTGAAGTCATCAGTATTTCTGTTTAAACTGGCTGGTTTGAGACTTCCAGAACTATGGTCAAAAGGTTCATTTCTGTTCTCTGGTGTGGGTACGTGATCCCTCTTGACATGTCTTCTAAGTTATGGGTAAATCTTAGCAGCCAAAGGGGCCCTTGGCCAGAAAGAACGGCATGACAGTTCGCTCCGACAGCTTGGCACCACATGCCCATATTGACTTACAACACTGATGTTTTTTTGCCCCCCAGATTGGTAGCATCGATCTTATAAAATGCCAGAAAATAAAGAACCCTGGCTCATAACTGATTCTCCTTAAAGGGAACCTGTCACTATGAAAATAACTTTTAAACCAAGTACACACCTTGTAGGGCTAGTCCAGCCGAATGTTACCTTTCACCTAGTGATCTGTTGCTTCATTTTGGAGAAAAAGTGCCTTTAATCCTTATGCAAATTAGCAACTAAGTGCACCAAGGCTGGGCCCAAGCTGCTCTGTGCACCCTTGCTCCGCCTGCTTCCTCTGCCAGCTCCTCCTTCTCTTCCTTGATGGACAGGGCCAGGCAAGATGACTATGCAGGAACCTGGCCCTGGTACACTACACAGCAGACACTGAAACAGCAGGGGTCTGCAGGTAATTGTGAAGTCGGGCAGCATAACAAAGGGTAACTCATCAGCATTATGAATACAGATCTGGGAGTGACTGGCGTATAAAGGGTGTATTAGACTGCCAGATTTTGTGCCCGAAAATCGCTCATGAGCATTCCTATAAACGCTCTTTAGCCATCATCAGTCAATCTAATACTGCCTCTAAATGCTTGTTCATCCCGCAATCCCGATCTTTCAGCATGCTGAAAGATCTGGATTTGCCGGCGGCAGAACGCTATGTCTAATAGCAATCTGCTGCCGGCACTCCGCTTTCCAGCATGGGGATGAGCAATGGCATAGCAATCGCTCCTCCCCATGTTGCGGAGGACATCTCTGTATGGAATAGCAGCAGTGTCCTCTGCTATCTGCCGATTGACGGGAGAGAACGCTTCCCTCCCGACAATCACTAGCAGCATCGGGGTGTCTAATACACCCATAAAGGGGTTATATAACCCTTACAATGACCCCCCAATGCCCGGGCTACTCATATAGGTTATACTTAACCTGCTCCCCAGCACCTGCTTCGCTTCTGATCCCTGCACGGCCGATAAAAACATCCAGAGAAGGGGGAGCAACCAATAGAAGGCCGCGACTGGGACGAGCCTCCCTAGCATCACCCGTTGCGGCCTGCTATTGGCGGAACCCCCACCCCCATCGCCGGATATTTTGATCTATGGGATGATGAGATGTAGCGGCTGCCGTGCGGGGATCAGAAGCAATGTGGGTGCTGGGGAGCTGGGTAAGTATAACCTATAAGAGAGATGCACGCATTAGGGGGGTCATTATAAGGGTGGGATAACCCCTTAACACACAATGTCATGTAAATCAGGTACCAACTCATCGTAAACCTTTCCAGGTCTTCCAGGCAGCAGAAGGCAAATTAATCTTTTGTCCAGATGGCATCTTTCTTGTTTACTGTACTTTTGCCATCTCGCTAAGGATCATTTTCAACCGTGCCAGCATTTCTTTTAAGTGGCTTAGGTACATCGCATTTTACATCGTGACTTATTTCTGCATACACAAACTGTGTCACATTATAAATGGAGATATAAATGTGACTGTCAACATGGTGCATTAGTAAACGGGTTTATGGACGAGGCACTGGCTGTTCGGCGGACGGAGGAAAGGGATTCTCTGAACACTGCTCCTAAATTGAGGACAACTGTATAAGGCAAGGTAGATGTGAAGATTTACGGGAGCCATGGAGACAGACAATACCTGCTGATTTTAATTATAGAAAAGGAATAAGCTACATGGAAACGAGTGCTCTGTGATAATGACAATTTGTCACTTCTTTATCTCTTCTTGTAAAAAAACCACACAATGCGGTAAACTTCTGTAAGGTTCTGAAAGTGACCTTCATTATCAAATCCTATGTATACCTCAAAGGACCTGGGCTCAAGAATAAGACCTGGAAAGGAATAAGAACAAGTTCCATCCATATGTCCTATTACAGCATATGTGCTTGAGATCCCCTCTATGAGCCACAGTCACGTAAAGGGATTCTCCCATGACTAATGTAAAAAATGAAAATCAGACATCATATAGTACATGACGATCTCTTTCTAACAAAGCTAGAACCAGCCCTGTACCTCACATGGATCCAGAGATCTCCTCATTCATTACTCTGCTAGATTTATATCATGGTGACAGCTCAAGGTGAGTGTCTTATCTCCTGCAGCTCAGGAGGCGTGTCTCAGCTCTCCCTATCAGAGCTCAGGGGGCGTGTCCATGCTCTACGTATCACAGCTCAGGAGGCAGCTGAAGGATGAAACTGAGCATGTGCGGTCTTCTCAGTGAGCAGAATAAAGAAATAAGAAAAAAACAAACAGCAGGTGGCGCTATACAAATACATTTTATTGAATAGCTCAGTGGCTATACTAAATTTTTAATTACATGCAATTACAAAAGTGTTCAGATCCAGGTGCTGGTTTAAAAACTGTAGAATATTTTTCATGGGACAACCCTTTTAATTACAAGTCCGTCCTCTGGGTGCCAAAGGACCTGAGTCACCTGACACTCCTCCTGTAAAAGGTTCAGGCACACTGCACAATTGTGTTGCGGTTGCAATGCTGGTCAAGTTCCTCGTGGTGGTACCGGCTCTAATTAAACTAATAAGACAGCGCTGTATAGTCAACAGTTAACAGCATTGTTAATGGCCATATGGTATTGAAGATGATGCATGGCCATTAACAATGCAGACTGCCAATCAGAACGGTCTTCATTAGTGCAATTAAAGCACGCTGCGGCCCAAGTTACGGAAATAGCATAGTCAGGGTCCGCTTGACTGCGTCCATAAGCCCGGCCATCTGAAGCTGGCGCTTAGCCCCATCTCACCATGCAAACCCCTTTAATACCTACATGTCCCCAGTGCCACTCAGCTCCACAGTAGGGATCGTACTGGTTTTAGTCCCTTAGTGACCGCCAATGCGCCTTCTTTTAATACGACTTCTTTTAATACATGGTAAAATCCTCCCAAATAAAATGAGCCCAGCAGTAGTTAAATGTTACATCAGGTTTAATTGGTTGTCAGCGATTCTTCCAAGGATATCAAAGTTAATTTAGTAATTTAGGAACCGCGAGGCTGATGAAATGTAAAACTGCAGCAAACAGGTTAATTAAGCAGATTTATGACTTACCGTAGGCTGATCAATACATGAGTAGGTGACACATCCATGCGGTCCGCACAGTACACCCGGACGTCAGATTGCTGCACTATGGCTGTGGGGCTACAGTACTAACCTCTGCCAAACTGTGCGAGGATGTAGGTGGCATGGATCACTAGCTGACCAAACCATGAAGGGGTCCTTTCATCCAAAACAAACCTGGAACCAGCCCTGTACCTCACATGGACCCAGAGCTACCCCTAATTCATTGCTCCAACTGTACTGCTAGACTCTCTTCAGACTGGCAGCTCGGGGATGTGTCCTTTCTCAGGGGGCATGTCCTTTCTGCTACAGCACTCTTCCTGTAGCTGACACAGCTTCTAACAGAACATATGGCTGGTGGCAGTTAAAGATTTAAACTGAGCATATGCGACCACCTCAGTGAGGTGGACAACAAATAAGAAGAAGAACAAACAGCAGGTGGCGCTATACAGATACATTTTATTAAATAGCTCAGTGGCTGTACTAAATTTTACATGCAAATTATAAATGTATACAGATCCCGGAGTCGGGAGAATGACGTGGCTGGATGCATACCGCCTCAGATTGACACAAGCTTGATCAGCGCTATTCATGGCTCCTATTGACTTCAATGGAGAGATCCTCACATGCTACAGTCTGTGGCCGGATATGGCTGCCTCAACAGATAAAAACATGTGGAAGACATACAGTGCTGGCCAAAAGTATTGGCACCCCTGCAATTCTGTCAGATAATACTCAATTTCTTTCAGAAAATGATTGCAATCACAAATGCTTTGGTAATAATATCTTCATTTATTTTGCTTGCAATGAAAAAACACAAAAGAGAATGAAAAAAAAGTCAAATCATTGATCATTTTACACAAAACTCCAAAAATGGTCCGGACAACAGTATTGGCACCCTCAGCCTAATACTTGGTAGCACAACCTTTAGACAAAATAACTGCGAACAACCGCTTCCGGTAACCATCAATGAGTTTCTTACAATGCTCTGCTGGAATTTTAGACCATTCTTCTTTGGCAAATTGCTCCAGGTCCCTGAGATTTGAAGGGTGCCTTCTCCAAACTGCCATTTTGAGATCTCTCCACAGGTGTTCTATGGGATTCAGGTCTGGACTCATTGCTGGCCACTTTAGAAGTCTCCAGTGCTTTCTCTCAAACCATTTTCTAGTGCTTTTTGAAGTGTGTATTGGGTCATTGTCCTGCTGGAAGACCCATGACCTCTGAGGGAGACCCAGCTTTCTCACACTGGGCCCTACATTATACTGCAAAATGTGTTGGTAGTCTTCAGACTTCATAATGCCATGCACACGGTCAAGCAGTCCAGTGCCAGAGGCAGCAAAGCAACCCCAAAACATCAGGGAACCTCCGCCATGTTTGACTGTAGGGACCGTGTTCTTTCCTTTGAAGGCCTCTTTTTTTCCCTGTAAACTCTATGTTGATGCCTTTTCCCAAAAAGCTCTACTTTTGTCTCATCTGACCAGAGAACATTCTTCCAAAAAGTTTTTGGCTTTCTCAGGTAAGTTTTGGCAAACTCCAGCCTGGCTTTTTTATGTCTCTGGGTCAGAGGTGGGGTCTTCCTGGGTATCCTACCATAGAGTTCCTTTTCATTCAGACGCCGACGGATAGTACGGGTTGACACTGTTGTACCCTCGGACTGCAGGGCAGCTAGAACTTGTTTGGATGTTAGTCGAGGTTCTTTAGCCACCATCCGCACAATCTTTCGTTTAAATCTCTCGTCAATTTTTATTTTCCGTCCATATCTAGGGAGGTTAGCCACAGTGCCATGGGCTTTAAACTTCTTGATGACACTGCGCACGGTAGACACAGGAACATTCAGGTCTTTGGAGATGGACTTATAGCCTTGAGATTGCTCATGCTTCCTCACAATTTTGCTTCTCAAGTCCTCAGACAGTTCTTTGGTCTTCTTTCTTTTCTCCATGCTCAATGTGGTACACACAAGGACACAGGACAGAGGTTGAGTCAACTTTAATCCATTTCAACTGGCTGCAAGTGTGATTTAGTTATTGCCACCACCTGTTATGTGCCACAGGTAAGTAACAGATTAGAGAAGCATCACATGATTTTTCAAAGGGTGCCAATACTTCTGTCCACCCCCTTTTTAATGTTTGGTGTGGAATTATACCCAATTTGGCTTTTTGACAATTCTTTTTGTGGTTTTCCATTGAAGACAAATTAAATGAAGATATTATTACCAAAGCATTTGTGATTGCAATCATTTTCTGGAAGAAATTGAGTATTATCTGACAGAATTGCAGGGGTGCCAATACTTTTGGCCAGCACTGTACATGTCTAAGACCAGAATACACTTTTCAGTACCTTCCCAGTCTTCAACTTTAAAGGGGTTGTCTCATCTTAGACAATGGGGGCATATCGAGAATGGAGTGGGCAAAGTGGTGTCTGTAGGACTCCGGTCCGGCCACCACCAAGCACTTTCCCCATAGAAGTGAATGGCAGTGCACCGCACATGACCAGCCACCGTTCCCATTCACTTCTATGGGCCAGACGGAAATAGCGCTCGGTGGCCCCATAGCAAATGAATGGCTGCACATGGGCAGTGCACCCTCCACCACTTTTGGGGCTCCGTTCTCGATATAGGTGGGACCCGCACCTATAAGACAATGGGGGCATATCCTAGCGATATGTCCCCATTCGCTGAGATGAGACAACCCCCTTTAAAGGCTATGGACACCTTTGGGGGCAACTGTTTTATCACTATTATCTTTGATGGATCTACAGGGTAAATGTCCTGCCGTTAATATACCGTATATTATACACACAGCCAGTCGTGGCCCTTTAAATCTTTATAAAAGCTTCTGTGTTGACACGTGTGATGAGGCAGAAGAAGATGAGGGACAGATAGGACCCATGGGAAGGAGATGGAAGCTCCAAGTAATCAATCACACTGCACTTAATGTCAAAACTGATTTTCTTAAAATGAATATTACCTGATAAAGCAATGATATTAATGGGGTTGGTTGTCTAATTAAGAAAATCCATTTTCACATATCTCTTTACACCCTCAGGATCCTCACATCTTGGCCAGAGTGGTCTCTCCATCTGGAGGACCTGTACTGTCCTGGTTTACGCAGACAGCCCATAGATTTGAATAGAAAGTGTGCAATGCTTTATTCCCCCTGTGGTGGCGCTGCAGGGAAGATGAACAGTTACTTCCAGGTTTAACCACAGATTACAGCTGATCGCTGGGGGTCCATGCAGAGGGGCACTTTGTGAACAACCTCTTTCAATAGTAGCAACCAAAGACAGAGAGCTCTTGCACAAAACTCATTCGCTAAAATGCTCTCTAACCCAATACATCTTCAGCTCCTCGGTGTCTATGAAAAGTTGTCCATAGATAGGGATGTGTAGTCCTGCTGACAGGTCCACTCTTAAATAAAAAAAAAGTCCTCTTCAATACTTGAAGAGTATTGAACGCCATCTCCCTTGTAGCGTCAGTGCAGTGTAAATATTCGTTCCTCTTTCATTCACTTGAATGGGATGAGCAGCTGTCTCTTTCTAACAAAGATAGAACCAGCCCTGTACCTCACATGGACCCAGAGATCTCCACATTCATTGCTCCAATTGTACTGATTGATTCTCTTCAGGCTGGCAGCTCAGGGGTGTGTCCTTTCTGCTGCAGCTCTTACCCTGCAACTGACACAGCTTCTAACAGAACATATGGCTGGTGGCAGTGGAAGATTTAAACTGAGCACGTGCGACCACCTCGGCAAGGTGGACAAGATATAAGAAAAACAGCAGGTGGAGCTATACAGAAACGTTTTATCAAATAACATGTTGGCTATATTAAATTTTTAATGACATGCAGTTACAAAAGTATTCACATCCTGGTGCTGGTTTGAAAAATGTAGAATATGTTTCGTCGCACAACCTCTATAAGGATTTTATATAAAACAAAAAGAAATGCCATAGAAAAACATGCTTAATGCTAGGTTTTCTAATCAATCTGTTTTTGCTCTGTAATGTTTCACAGGGATCGCTCCACCTGGATAACATGGAGACTGGGGACGTAGGACGTGTGACAACTGCAGAGGGAACAGCGTGGCAGGCGGATAAAGCCCTGTGAAACATTAAAGAGCAAAGCATGCTGGGAATTGGTTGGAAAACGCAGCAAGAAGTTGATGAAAAAAGGAAGTTCTGCATGTAAACATCCTGCCAGTATGGAGTGATGCCGAGAACAGGGGAAGGAAAGTGCAGACTTGAAAAACGGGTTTATAGGGCAAAAAATATACAATGTTTAGAGTACTTTGAGCAAATGAAAGAAAAACATTATGTAACTGGAGAACCCCTTTAAGGACACTGTAATTAAAGGAGTTGTCTCACTTCAGCAAATGGCATTTATCATTTAGAGAAAGTTAATACACGGCACTTACTAATGTATTGTGATTGTCCATATTGCTTCCTTTACTGGCTGGATTCATTTTTCCATCGAATTATACTCTGCTTGCTTCCATGGTTATGACCACCACTGCAGCGCAGATATGAGATGGCCGGGACGGGAGATGCTGCTCATGGGTGCTTATGCACGCTCTTACAGTCCCGCCTACCATGAAGTCCGATGCTTTTTCCTGTAGTGTGCAAGCACAACCACCACTGCTGGATTGTAGAGTGGTTGTAACCATGGATACGAGCAGTGTATAATGTGATGGAAAAAATAAATTAAGCCAGCAAAAGAAGCAATATGGACAATCACAATACATTAGTAAGTGCCTTGTATTAACTTTATCTATATGATAAATGCCACTCACTGAAGTCACACAACCCCTTTAAGAAGCATGTTAACAAAAGCACTATACACCTGGTCCCTGGGTATGGTGAACACATATAACACAAGAGTTTGGTCCCTCACAATTCAGATCCCAGTGGGCCTTTTTCATTATAAGCAGTGCAGGACACTGATGGCGGATGTACTGTCTAACGTATACTTCATCAACTTTCACTCACTGCTGTTTACTGCTTCGGTAAAAGGCTTTTTGCTGGATTAAAAATTACCAAACTGTAGTACTGTGCAAGTACGGTAAACGGCTTCATCGTGTGTAAAAATCCACACGTTAATTATTTAGGAATAATACCGCTAGTCTTGTAAAACAGGAGGCTTTTATACAGTAAAAGGATAAGAAGGAGCTGTCGGTTCTCCTGAGATGTCTGTTCTAGTAAATATCAATATTCCCAAAAAATAACAACGCTGCAGCATCCGTTCTAATAACTCAGCATTGTGCCGTATCTCCTGCAAATGTATGAATAAATTACAAGGTTTTCTGACCTTACACAGCAATACAGAAACGTATTTCATTGTATCTGAATGCTCAACAAGAAGTAATTATTTTTAAATTATATAATCTTGATCAGCTCTATGCAGCACAGTTGTTTTCATGCTGGCAGGGCTTGCTGTGGGATTATTAATGTAAATGATAGCAGATTCTGCTACCTTCCCACAGATATTTCCTCCCTCTTTACCGCCTGAGGCATGCTCCTTTATTACAAGATAAGGCAGCCCTATAATTTCTTCCCGTCTTTGCAGGCCAAACACATTCTACTACTGAGACTGCAAGATCTGCTGCCCAGCATGTGAAACACTTCCCAGGGAGGCATGGAGGTAGCAAGCAGAGAGGAGGACAGGATGTGTGACATCCCACACTACATGGAAGGAGAGAGTGAAGACACATGCTCATGGTACTGGATGTCCCACAAGCAGCAGATACACAGCAGATGCACCATGTAAACCAATGTCTGAGAATTGGGGAACCCCTTTAATAACTTGGTGTTACCACTGCCTTTTTTAATGGATCATGTCCCTACACACACCCTGATACCGGCTAGTCATGGCAGACATTGTGAGACTGTGTGGGAACATGTCCCTCTGACAAGAGGTTAAAAGACCGTAGGTATGGGTAAAATTCACTTGCATGGAAGTTTGGCAGAGACAGGACTTTCCGGGTAGAAGTTTTCTAAAACAGGGTCTGCATTCAGTGGTCCTGGAAAAACCTAAAAGTAGATTTATGGTATGTTGTAGGTGGATCAAGACTGATAAAGGCAGGACCAAAACTAGAAGGCGGGGACAACAGAAGTAGGCGGGGCCGGCAATACTGAAGTGCAGCACAAAGTACCGCCCCTGCAGAACCAAATATCACAGTGCAGCACAAAATATTGCCTCCTCCACTGCAATTTTCAACTGTATCGCTGTCCTCCAGTTAAATTCAGGAGGGCACCAGTGGTCTCCAGCCAAGTGCATAAGTACCTGATGCTTCTAGCATTAATTAATGTTGAGCGCTTCAGATCATTATGTACCCGTCCAGCAGCAGTGAGAAGGGCTCGCGCAGCCCCCTGGGCATTGGCCCACTGGGAAATTTCCTTGTAGGTTCTATAGCCAGTCCAACCCTGGTGGCTCTTGTGCATATACATATATAAGTTCAATAGCGTAGAGATGCATCTTAGAGACAAAATATGGAGGAGGAAGAAGGTGGTCTAAAGAGGACTATGTGTGCAGAGATGTATGGATGCAACTGTCAGTGTATAGTCTTTCTCTATAACCATGCGTCTTTATCTTATCCTATTCATCTTCCATGAGTTCTTCAAATTCCTGAGTGTTGTATGTGGTACTGCAGCACAGTCAAAATTCACTTCAATGGAGCTGAGCTGCAAAACCAGAAAGAGCCCACAGGTAGGTGTGGTGCTATTTTTGGAAGAGAGCAGGCAGTACCACACTTTTTACCGATTTCCATGGTCATTCAAAAATTTGATAATATGGCAAGGTCCGTTCATTCAGGATTAATGGCATATTGCTGTGACTAGGAAATAGTATTATTATTTTCTCCGCTATAGGATGCTAGGGGATGTTGGCTACTTATCATCATAGCATTTCTATGTTTTTTACCGCATTTTTTAATCCGATTTTTGCAAAAAATACATTTACGTGCAGAATGAGTGCTATCCATTAGTCATTTATTTGAAAAATAATTACAGATTGATAGATTACAGTACTTTCCTCATCCCCTCCGGAGTTTAATGCCAATTTCCCTGCTGTGAATCATCACAATTCTATCACACACTGGAGATGGCAATCTAATGCTGATGACCTTGATAAATGACACAATTATTAATAATGTAGACATAAGTGGGATACTTAAAGGCAAGGCTTCGAATAATCAGTCAATGTTTACTACTTTGGGGTTTTTTCATTAAGATAGGCCACCAATATCAGATCTGTGGGGTTTCGACTCTTGCCTCCCCACTGATCACTGATTGCAACGTCTCCTTTTCATGGTTTATCAAGCACAGCACCATACCTTCGCTAGTGGCTGTGCCTGGTATTACATCTCTCTTGAATGGGAAAGAGCTGCTGGGATCTGCAATACTAGGCAAAGCCACTAAAAAAGCTATGGCACTGTGGCTGATAAGCGATGAAGAGGACGCTACACTCCTCTTGTGGGACGCGTCGGGAGTTGTACAATCTGGATAGAGAAGAAAAAGCACAAGGTCTCTCCAATGGGACAGGATCACCCTAGCAAGAGAGAAGGGAACCAGCGGTGCAAATAACAGAGGATTAAATCAGTTGTTGTGCCAACCAGGCACTACTCTGGCACAGAGAGTATTACAGGAAGAAAGTAGCAGCTGTCAGGTCTGGAACTGTAAGTGAAGACTTCCACATGAGTAATGGAGGAGATGCAAATAAATGCAGGAGCTTGCCGGGTGGGAAGTACAAGCCTGTAATGCACGTGTTAATAGGTGAGGGAAATGACTTTATTTGGCAACGTCTTGTCTGACTAAGTCATTGTTTCAGTGATAAAATGCGTTGCCAAATAAAGTCAATTCCCTTACATATTAACACGTGTATTACAGGCTTGTACTTCCCATCCGACATGCGTCCCTACTCCTGCATTTTTTTGCCTCTCCTCCATTACTCACACGGGAGTTGTACAATAGCTCCTTTCTGTAACGCAGCGTTTTAGACGTCGGTCTTAATAACCCCTGCTCTGGATCCGCCGAAGTTATGAAGAGGCGCCGGCCTCTACATAATTTCGAGGCATCCACCGCTGGTCTAAATCTGCACAAAATTCCTTGCTGGCGTAGATTTAAAACATTTTATACGCCTAAAACAGGCGTAGAAAATGATAAATGAGACAGCCCGCCTTCCCCGTCCCCTTTTTTAGATTTGCCGTGAGTGGGGAAAAGTTGCAGATTGCAATCTGCGAGAGATATACGGCAGGAAACTGGCGTATATTAGTTGGTAAATGACCCCCAAAATGTAACTGGAACTTTTTGATTTTTTTTTTCACCATAGCGCAGACTGGACATCCCATGCTGACAATGAAAACCGCGTAATCAAATAGAAAGCACTGTGTCTTCAAGATCCCTTGAGAAATGCAAGGACTGACAGTTACGGCGTCCTCCGGGATAAACTACTTTGCATTTCATGTTTATTGACAATGATGCCTTGGTCTGGCTGAGCTGTCCATTGTCCCTTGACAGTTTTGTCAGACGTGCACCATCAAAACAATAGCCGGAAAAGTGAGACCTTGTCCAAACTTCAGCAGTAGGCAACAAGGAGAAATGAGTTTTGTTTACAGATGTCCAGGATAAACTTCAGGCCAATGAGAGAAGGTTTTTTTTTTATTCATTTTGATTTTTTTTTGTTGAAATATAAAACACCAAAGACATCAGGTAAATGATTACTAAATTATATCAGCTTGTCAACATAGACGGGTACAGACACAATTTCTTCCCTGATCTTCCCTGAAACTTTTTGGGATATAGGGGATCACGTCTCCTTTAGGCCCCATGTGTTTTGTGTTCTGCATCCATGAGTTTTCATGCTGACATTTTCTTTAACTCCCGTAGAAATGTCCTATCCTTGTCCACAAAACGGGTAAGAATAGGACATGTTCAATATCCAACGGCCAAACAGTTGCGGACAGCACACAGTTTTGCAGCCCCATTAAAATAAATAGGTCCGCATCCGATCCTCAAAAAATGCGGATTGGATGTGGACCGAAAACACAGTCATGTGCATGGGGCCTTAAATTTGACAGGTGAGGTCTAGCACCGGGATATAACTAGGGATCATGTAAAGATCTACTCTTTCCAGTATGAATTAAAGAGGTCGAACATACTGATACAAAGGCAAGTCAACATCTTAAGGGTCCATTCACACGTCCGCATGTCATTGCGGATCCGCAAGACACAGACACCGGCCATGTGCCGACACTACAGAAATGCCTAATTTTGTCTGTGGCTTCGGACAAGAATAGGACATGTTCAATTTTTTTGCGGGGCCGCGGAGCGGAAGTGCGGACACGGACAGCACACTGTGTGCTGTCCGCATCTTTTACTGGCCCATTGAAAATGAATGGGTCTGCACCCGTTCCACAAAATTGCGGAACGGATGCGGAACCATTCATACGGATGTGTGAATAGACCCTAAGGCTGTATCAAATTAGTTGGGGTCCAACTCCGGGCACCTCTACTGATCTATTGATGAAGGGGGCCATGGAATTTGGGCTAGCACCACATCCTCTTCCTCCACCTGTGATGTCACATCCATTGGTCACATGGCCTTTTTGCAGCTCAGTCCTATTCAAGTACCGTATTTTTCGCTTTATAAGACGCACCGGATGATAAGACGCACCCAGATTTTAGAGTAGGAAAATAAGAAAAAAATATTTTTCATCACACCTCATATCAGACGCCCCATAAATTTCAGGACATCACATCAGACCCCCATATCAGCCCTACATGTCAGAACCCCATCAGCCCTCCATGTCAGACCCCCATCAGCCTCCATATCAGCCAACTGTGCCCCATCAGATCTCAGATCAGCCCATCATTCATCATATCAGCCCACTCTGCCCCCATGAGACCTCAGATCAGCCCACTCTGCCCCCATGAGACCTCAGATCAGCCCACCATGCCCCCATCAGACCTCAGATCAGCCCACTATGCCCCCATGTCAGCCCACTGTGCCCCCATCTGACCTCAGGTCAGCCCACTATGCCCCCATGTCAGCCCACTGTGCCCCCATCTGACCTCAGGTCAGCCCACTATGCCGCCATATAAGCCCACTGTGCCCCCATCAGACTTCAGGTCAGCACACTGTGCCGCCATATAAGCCCACTGTGCCCCCATCAGACCTCAGATCAGCCCACTATGCTCCCATATCAGCCCACTGTGCCCCCAATATCAGCCCACTCTGCCCCATCACACTTCAGATCAGCCCACCCAGCCCCATGAAGATAAAATAAAAAACTCTCTCACCTCTCCTGCGCTGCGGCTCCTCCCCGGGTCCGGTGCTCCTCTGTCTTCTCCGGCCGGCGCTGCACTGTCACCTGACTGCACGCAGCGTCATTTCATAGTGCGTGCACTACGTCCTGACGCTGAATACGAAAAGACAGAGGAGCGTCGGGCCCGGGGAGGAGCTGTGCCGCAGGAGAGGTGAGAGTTTTTTATTTTATCTTTATGGGGCTGGGTGGGCTGATCTGAGGTCTGATGGGGGTCCCGGCACCTAATACATACAACTGAGCTCTTCCATAATGGAAGTGCTCACTTGTATTCGCTTTACAAGACGCAGGGCAATTTTCCCCCTACTTTTGGGGGGAAAAAGTGCGTCTTATAAAGCGAAAAATACGGTAAATTGAATTGGGCTGCAATACCACACACAGACACTATACAACGCATGGTGCTGTGCTTGGTATCGTACCAAGAGCTAGGAGCCCTTGTCCAAGCACCATAACACCTTCAAACAGCTGATCGATGATGTTGACTGGAGATTGACCCTCGACCAATCTGATATTTATGACCTATCTTGAGGCTATGGCATCAATTATGACCTATCCTGAGGTTATGACATGAAAAAGGGTTATTCCCATCTCGGACAATGGGGGCATATCGCTAGGATCCAGCGGTGGGACCCGCCCCTATATCGAGAACGGGGCCCCGAAAGTCAAGGAGGGCGCACAGCGCCTTATCCTTATCCACATGCCTTATCCACAGTAATGGGGATCTACTGTAATCTCTGCGACTGGCACTGATTGCGAGAATGGGGGTCCTAATGTTCCCCCATTTAGGTCTCTTTCACATGAGCGTGACGGATTGGGTCCGGATGCGTTCAGGGAAACTTGAACCATTTTTCAAGCAAGTTCAGTCAGTTTTGTTTGCGACTGCGTTCAGTGTATTAAGTTTTTTCCACGCGGGTGCAATGCATTTTGATGTGTTTTTCACGAGCGTGATAAAAAACTGAAGGTTTACAAACAACATCTCTTAGCAACCATCAGTGAAAAACGCATTGTATCCGCACTTGCTTCCGGATACAATGCGTTTTTCACTGAAGCCCCATTCACTTCTATGGGACCAGGGCTGCGTGAAAACGCAGAATATAGAACATGTTGCGTTTTTCACTCAATGCAGAACTGAAAAAAAAAAAAACGCTCATGTACACAGACCCATTGAAATGAATGGGTCAGAATTCAGTGCGGGTGCTGTGCGTTCACGTCACATATCGCACCCGCGCGGGAAAACTCACTCGTGTGAAAGGGGCCTTAAATGGAAAGGTGGTCTCCCATGCTGGTTGCTGTTCCACAAAGCTAGAACCAGCCCTGTACCTCACATGGATCCAGAGATCTCCACATTCATTGCTCCAAAGATCTATTTCAAGTTGGCAGCACTAGGGGTGTGCCCCTTCTCAGGGGACAAGTCCTTTCTACTGCAGCTGGTGGCAGTTGAAGGATGGAACTGAGCATGTGCTTCCATTGCAGTGAGCAGGACAGAGAAATAAAAAAAAGAGCAAACAGCAGGTGGCGCTATACAGATAGATTTCAGTGAATAACTCACTGGCTATACCAAATTTTTAATTACATGCAATTACAAAAATATTCAGATCCAGATCCATGGTAGAATATTTTTGTAAGATAATCCCACTTTAACTCTGTAAGGCTGACGGAGATACCCAAGTACAAATAAAACAAAATTCTGTTCATGGTTGGCTACTGAATAAAAGTTACCTGTGTGACTTTCTCTCCTCGCATTTCTAGAACTTTCTTTAAACATAACCCTCCATCCTTTCTCTTACTCAATTGTTTCTCCAGCATATGACAAAGCTCCAATACGAGACCAAAGCCCCTTGAGGTGGAGGTGATTCATGAGTTGAAATCACGAGCAGGAGGCCATCATAATTCAGGAGGTGCAGGGGCTGAAGATGTGCAAGTATTTCAAGATAATTGAATTTGACCTATCATTCTCTACTTGCCATGGGGGATTTCTATTACTTCAATGGATCTCCAAGCAAGAAGTCAAATCAGATAAACATATTATTCCACAAAGAGAACTATTATTCCCACCTGCATGGAAATTAATAAGTGTGAGACTCGAGGGGTCGCTAAGTCAAGGCAGGATGAGGTCTTAATATGCATAAGAGGGGAGCGGGTAAACACGTACATAATAATGATCATACTGTCACAGCAGAATAAAGCGCTTGTGTCCAATCTTAAGCCTTGCAGGAACATAACCATCATACCTAACGGTGGATGCCTGGATCTTCAGATATTTTAATGTATACTCAGGGGAACCTTATTTATTTTCAAGTGTTTTTTATGCAAAATGGAGCATATTAAAAGGGATTGTCCTACAAAGGTTATGCACAGGATATTTAGCCCCTATAGCTGACTGTTGGATGTCCTACCACTGGGCCCCCAGCAATCACGAGAACGGGACTCTTAAGCCACCAGTTCCACCTTACTGCATGACCACAGTACAGAGGAGAATGGAGGAGCGGGCACACATGGACATACAGTGCCTTGAAAAATGTATTCATACCCCTTGTGTGAAAAGAAAATGATACATGGTTTTAAAAAATTTTAAATACAAACTTGAAAAGTGTGCCGTGCATTTGTATTTAGCCCTGGTACTCTGACAGCTCTAAACAAAAATCCAGTGTGACCAATTGCCTTGAGAAGTCACCTAATTAGTAAATAGACCACCTGTGTGTAATTTATTCTCAGTATAACTAGCTGTGTGAAGGCCTCAGAGGTTTGCTAAGGAACATCAGTGATCAAATAACATCATGAAAACCAAGGAACACAGCAGACAGGTCAGGGATAAAGTTGTGGAGAAGTGTAAAGCAGGATTAGGTTATAAAAAATATCCCAAGCTGTGAACATCTCACAGAGCACTGTTCAATCCATTATCCGAAAATGGAAGGAGTCTTGAACAACTGCAAACCTACCAAGACATGGCTCTCCACCTAAACTGATAGCCCAGACGAGGAGGCCCAGAAGAGAACAATAATTAGAGAAGCAGCCAAGTGGCCCATGGTCACTCTGGAGGAACTGCAGAAATCCACAGCTCAGGTGGGAGAATCTGGACCCTGCTTGAGGACAACTGTTTTGTAAGTCCCTGGTCGTTCTAACAGGTCTACTTTTATTAAGTTCACCCCTGTTTTCTGCTACTTTAATCCACAGGTATCACCTAGGTCAGGGGTACTCAACCGGACCGCGGCTGCCAGCTGTCCGGACCCCTTGCTTGCACCAGAGGCAATGAGCGCTTCCATCAATACAGAGGGAAGCGCTCATTGCTGGAGCGCAGGGAGCAGACCTCACTCACCGCTCAGCTCCCCGTGCTCCTCCCTCCTTCCACTGCTTCTGTGAATGGAGAAGCAGGAATACTTCTCCTGCTCCACCATTCACTCTGCGCAGATCGCGCTACCCGCAGATGTGGGCGGAGCCTGCAGACTGGAAATCTGCATAAGCTCCGCCCACATGGTGCTGCAGCTCGATGCAGTGAAGACAGGAGGACTGTGAGCTTCAGGAACGGGACAAGGTGAGTAGTGCTGTGTGTGTTTTTGTTTTGTTTTTTTAATACAGAGGGGACACAGAGGAAATTATAACTATTGAGGGGGCACAGAGGACTTTATACCTATGGAGGGGCACAGAGGACTTTACCTATGGAGGAGCACAGAGGACATTAGAACTATGGAGGGGCACAGTGGACTTTATACCTATGGAGGGGGCACATAGGATTTTATACCTATGGAGGGGGCACATAGGACTTTATAAGTATGGAGGGGCACAGAGGACTTTATACCTATGGAGGGGGCACAGAGGACTTTATACCTATGGAGGGGGCACAGAGGACTTTATACCTATGGAGGGGCACAGAGGACTTTATACCTATGGAGGGGGCACAGAGGACTTTATACCTATGGAGGGGGCACAGAGGACTTTATAACTATGGAGGGGGGCACATAGGACTTTATAACTATGGAGGGGGGCACATAGGACTTTATAACTATGGAGGGGGCACATAGGACTTTATAACTATGGAGGGGGCACATAGGACTTTATACCTATGGAGGGGGCACAGAGGACTTTATACCTATGGAGGGGCACATAGGACTTTATACCTATGGAGGAGGCACAGAGGACTTTATACCTATGGAGGGGGCACAGAGGGCTTTATACCTATGGAGGGGGCACAGAGGACTTTATAACTATGGAGGGGGCACAGAGGGCTTTATACCTATGGAGGGGGCACAGAGGACTTTATAACTATGGAGGGGGCACATAGGACTTTATACCTATGGAGGGGGCACAGAGGACTTTATACCTATGGAGGGGGCACATAGGACTTTATAACTATGGAGGGGGCACAGAGGACTTTATAACTATGGAGGGGCACAGAGGGCTTTATAGCTATGGAGGGGGCACAGAGGACTTTATACCTATGGAGGGGGCACAGAGGACTTTATACCTATGGGAGGGCACAGAGGACTTTATACCTATGGAGGGGGCACAGAGGACTTTATACCTATGGAGGGGGGCACATAGGACTTTATACCTATGGAGGGGGCACAGAGGACTTTATAACTATGGAGGGGCACAGAGGGCTTTATACCTATGGAGGGGGCACAGAGGACTTTATACCTATGGAGGGGGCACAGAGGACTTTATACCTATGGAGGGGGCACATAGGACTTTATACCTATGGAGGGGGCACAGAGGACTTTATACCTATGGAGGGGGCACAGAGGACTTTATACCTATGGAGGGGGCACAGAGGACTTTATACCTATGGAGGGGGCACAGAGGACTTTATACCTATGGAGGGGACACAGAGGACTTTATACCTATGGAGGGGGCACAGAGGACTTTATACCTATGGAGGGGGCACAGAGGACTTTATACCTATGGAGGGGGCACAGAGGGCATTTTTAATCTGGAGGGGCACAGAGGGCATTTTTACTCTGGAGGGGGCACAGAGGGCATTTTTACTCTGAAGGGTGCACAGAGGGCATTACTACTATGGAGGGGGCACAGAGGGCATTACTAATGTGAAGGAGGCACAATGGAATTTTTTATTCTGGAGGGGGCACAATGGGTATTGCAAATGTGAAAGGGGCAAAATGCACATTGATAATGTGAAGGGGGCACAGAGGGCATTATTCCTCTGAAGGGGGCACAGTGCACAGAGGGCATTACTACTATTAAGGCTACACGCCACTGGTGTTGTCCCTCCTTATATATTTTTTTGTTTTGCAGCTCGGACCTTCATCCTACAGCAGACTCAGGTAGGTGGACCTTCACCAAAAGTACTTGAGTACCCCTGACCTAGGTCCTTAGCTCCAAGTCCATCAAGCCTTGTTTCAGGCCCTGGTGAAGAACATAGCCTTAGTTCCTAGTAACTAGCGTTGATAAGGAAGACTGATAGCAGTTTTTGAGTTTACTTGCTGTGGTTCCAGAAGGTGACCTGAGTATTTCCTTACACATAACATAGGGACAAGACCCTTATGCTCACTGTGGCCAATATATCTTCAATATTTTAGGACTTATCAAACCAAAAAATAAGCATAAGGTTACGTATCAGTTTATTGTCCGCCTTCAGAAAGAACCCATGATGTATATTCACGGCGCAGCAGAGAGGAAGCAGACGGTAATGAAGTCCTTAGATGGAAAGATCTTCTCATTGAATACACAAGCTGCCTTGTGAAATATTTAACATTTGCATAGCTTTGAACATTTATCAGCCATGTGTATATTATTAAAACGCTTGTCAGGGCTCCACGCAACATCAATTTTAAATTAAACCCAAGTATCAAATGTAGTCTCTGAAAAGGGAAAGATAGTTCAGTCCGAAAGAGGAATTTTTCTTTTTTGCGAGTGACTGCATGTAAAGTTAGAACACAATCTTTACTGCTAAAGTTACTTCCCTAACTCCAGGATTTTTTTCTTTGCTGGTCCCAAGCAGTAGCGTGGCCACATGTGCCCAAACTCAGATGGCCATAAGCAGCAGTACAGCTACTACAGCTCACCCTCTAGTGACTATTAGTAGCAATGTGGTCATGCCTGCCCTCTGCTGGTCATTAGCAGTAGTGCAGCCACATCTACCTGCAGTGAGATGGCCATTAGCAGTAGTGCATGCCCTTTGGTGTCTATAACTGCAGTGGAACCATGACTGTTAGCATCAGTGCAATAAAAAATACCCGCCCTCTGCTGGCCATTAGTGGCAGTGTAATCAAGACTCCCCGCCCTCTGCTGGCCATTAGCGGCAGTGTGGCCCACACACATAAGGAACATCTACAGAGATCTACACACATTTACCATGCCTATGACCACGAGTGTAACTACCAAAGCGGCAGACCATGCGACTGCTATGGGGCCCAGGGCAAGAGGGGGCCCAGTCTTAGTTGGGATCATCTCCTCTACTGGGGGTGAAAACTTGGTCAGGACTCTACCCTTTTAGCAACTTTTAGCAAATGAGGCAGTGGAAAAAATGGCCCAAGGGTCATTGAAATGGGTTTAGACAGAAACCCTTCTGTCCTGTGTGGGGGGCCTGGTGTGATCCTTGCTATGGGGCCCCTACTTCTCTATGTACGCCAAGGCCTATGACCTAAATAGACACAGCCCTCCCCCCAACTCTGGAGCTGCAGATGCAGTCCTCTGTCTTTAGGCCTGTAGTTCACACACATCTAATGGTGATCCAGAATATCTTCATAAATAGGACATATTACCTCATGACTCTACTTGGTGACTGCACCTACAGCTAGAATCCCAGGTATCTTATGATCAAGGCTTAGTAATATTTTGGTGGAGATCCTGCATGTAGATTAGCAGCAAAGGTAAATCCAGCTCTGCTACATCTCTTACATCCCAGTCTGACTGCAAAATTTCATGAATTTTATTTTTTTATGATCTCCAGCTCCATCTCTTGGACATTGATGATACTTCTTGACTACTTTCCAGCAGATGACCTGGAGATAACCAGGATCCCATTTTGTTATGACGGTTTTGTTCCAGTTGCAATGACCTCCATCGTGTTCCTCTTCCAAGGATGACTATGTATGATCCCAGGCATGCAAGCTGTGATGCTGACGGTAACTGACTGACGCACGTACCACAATGTGAATTTCTAGCCAGTACCTTGAACCAGCATCCAGTAACCATGTGACGTGGCACAATTAACCATAATCCCCACTTCTACATTTTCTTTGGAGACGCAACGTACAGCACAGCAGCTTGCGCAGTCATCACCGGCCTTTCATTCTCGGCGTCTTTGCCGTCTCTGTGTGGGAGTTGACGCTCAGCTGAGTCAGTCCCATGAAAATTTTAGATTCCTATCTAGCACAGCTGGAGAACGCCACTTGCAATTTCCAAAGCTTTTTGAAAGTGCGGTCCTTCCAAACAAACGCTGCCTTCACCTCGTGTTTGCTGGAGCATTCATAAAGCCTATTCATAAAATAGCAGTGTGGGCAGAGAATCAAAGCTCGCAGAACAGCACATCGCCTAGAAACCAAAGACGTTCCATGTAATTGTCGAAAACTAAGGGGTTACGTCGATTTGTACGGTGGCAGAGGGCTGAAGGAACGAGGTTCTGCATATGTCCTCTACAGTCAAAGGGGTTTTCCGGGATCCAATGACCCAATTTAATTACAGTTGCGTGGATCAGCCTCCTGGTCACTTGAGGCTCCTCCTGCTTCCACCGGCGTCACGTCCTTTATCAGGTTTCCGGCCTGGGCTATGGACGGGATGACACTTCCTCTGTGGACAGGGACAGAACTATTGCTCTCTTTGGCGCATGCGCAAACTACTGAATCACTGCGCATGCGACAGGGAGAGTAGTAGTTCTGGCTCCTGTCCGCGGTGGATGGTACCTCCTGGCCGTATCCCAGGTGGACACATGCTAAAGGAAATAACATCATCGGAAGCAGGATTTTAAGAGGAACGCCACATGACCACGTTCCCAGAAGGCTGATCCACGGAACTTTGAGTATATTACAAAGTTTTAAGGGGTTCTAAAAGCATTTTGTTTAATTACGTATGGCGGTAAGATGGGGAGGAAAACTTTTGTACTCACCCTCACTCCCTCCGATGCCATAGTCTCCGCTGCCCTGGCGCTCCCTGCATGCTCTTCCACCCAAGTCCCGACCAGATGTGGTCATTCCCCCATATCAGCTGCCCTGGTGCCCCCTGCATACTCTTCCACCCAAGTCCCGACCAGATGTGGTCATTCCCCACCGATGCCACCATCTCAGCTGCCCTTGTGCCCCCTGCATGCTCTTCCGCCCAAGTCCCGACCAGATGTGGCCATTCCTACCAATGCCGCCATCTCCACTGTGCTGGCGCCTCCTGCATGCTCTTCCGCCCAAGTCCCGAATAGATGTGGCCATTTCCCCCAATGCCGCCATCTACGCTGTGCTGGCGACCCCCTGCATGCTCTTCCACCCGAGTCCTGACCAGATGTGGCCATTTCTCTCGATGCCACCATCTCTGCTGCCCTGGTGCCCCTTGCATGCTCTTCGACCCGAGTCCCGACCAGATGTGGCCATTCCCCCCAATGCCGCCATCTCCCCTGTGCTGGCGCCTCCTGCATGCTCTTCCACCCAAGTCGCGACCAGATGTGGCCATTTCTCTCGATGCCACCATCTCCGCTGCCCTGGTGCCCCTTGCATGCTCTTCCTACCTAGTCCTGACCGGATGTAGCCACTTCTTTTCCTGTTCAGCTGCATTGCAGTCAATGCAGCAAAACAGGAAAATAAAAGGCCACACTCAGTCGGGACTTGGGAAGGAGGACACGCAGGGCTAGCCAGGGAAGCGGAGGCGGTGGCATCAGAGGAGCAAGAGAAGGTAAGTGCTATGTAAAGGAGCTGCCTCCACAGGTTAGAACCATACGGTAATTAGACAAAATGCCCAGAGAACCCGTTTAAGGTTGCTTTATGGAACTCACTGGGTCCAGGGAAACCTTTTGAACAACTATTAAATGGGTATTCAATACCATATCCCATTCTGGGGTCTGACTATCGAAATCCCTGCCGATTAGCACAAACGGTAGAGGCCACGTCTGGTGCTGTAGTACCAATACTGTTCAAGTGACCAGGACTAATATGGTTGACAACCCTTGTGGTCCTTTAAAGTAGAGTCAGAAAGCATACTACTAATACATTGAATTCCATAACAACACAGTATGCAGTGAGCTCATAAGCTCCCTCTAGTGGTGGATGCAGATAGGCAGCATTTTATCAGTTAATTCTACATCAACGCAGGGGATTTAAAGCTGGGTGTCAGCAAAAACGAATAAGTTAATGCTACATATTAGGAAACAATCAGTACAGATTTGTAGCCCTATTTAGATTGTTATCCAGCTTTTATGTGTACGTTATTGAATTAATACATGATGAAATCCCCATGCTGACTGCTATTATGCATGCAGACCGTGCAGCTTACAAGATTATTATGCATGCTCATGATATCCCATGAAAGGCAACAAGAACATACACAACACGTCATCTGTCAATGTCTCTACCAGCAAAGCACAGCCCTCTCACCCAACCATCACCCCTCTCCTCCCTATAGGAAGCACGCCATGTTGCGCCATGTACTTAATTGGACGCGTGTGATGTGAACCTCCAATGAAGGTCAATGAAGGTCGGGCAGCAACAAGCGTCTCCGTCTATTAGAACAAAGCAGCTGGAGAGTTTGTTGACTAATGAGTTCTCATAATCAAAATGACTTTGAATTGTAATACGGGAGATCTACTTGTAAAAGTCACGTTCTGGCTCAGGTAGCGGCTCACGCTCATAGAAACCCTCTGCGGATCTCGGTTTTCATTGCTATGGATGAAAGCCAGAACCTACTGAAATACAGACCAGATCAAGAAGAAGAGAATAATGTGTCAGCGCCAATTTTCAATCAATTATATCCAAGGAACTAAAGGAAACATCAACACATGCATGGTGGAAAGACAACAGTTAAGGGGGTTTTCCAGTTTTCCAGGAATAACATATTGATGACCCATCCTTACGATCGGTGGGGGTCCCACTCCCAGTACCCCTGCGGATCAGGCACAGTAACCGGCTGCTGATCTCCAGGACAGGCACCTGAAATGCACAGCGCCATACAACGGGTAGTGGCCAGGAATGGTACTGCAGCGTTGCACCCATTAAAATGAATGGGAGCATCAAGCACTTACCCGTCCAGCGGTAATATGGCAGCAGCAGAGGCATCGCTCTGTTGCTATGGCAACTAGCCCCGCTGGCCCTGCTCTACCTTTTAGGGAGCTAGGACGCCAGACCAATCAGACTCCGTGCTTGTGTCATATGCTCCTGCTGGCCGCAGATGCCTGTGATTGGTTTTCTAAGCCTCAGTAGCTAGCTGTCCGTTTGATGCTCTTGATCACTGACCTTTGCCTGCTGTCTTTGACATTGCTTCTAATTACTAATTTGGATGTGAGTAGACCTCCTAGTATTTGACCCTGCTAGCTTGTGACCTCGAATTTGCTGATGTTTTCTCCTGGTTTCACTTTGCTGTGTATTTGCATATGATTTTGGATTCTGATCAGGTCCTGTCTGACTTTCACCTTTTCTGTCTCAATACTCTTTTCCCGTTTTGGTTTAGGCCCCTGCATTTAGATAAGAAGGGAATGTCGTCCAGTTGTGGGCCGTCATTTAGGATGGATCGTGCAAATATAGTAGGTAGGGACAGTGGTGTGGCTGGAGCACAGGCCTGCACTATTCCCTACCCTTTCATGGCAGGAAGCAGCGCTGCAGTACCCTTTACAGACAGGATAGGTCATCAACATTACAGTCCTGGAACACTGGAATGTGTCATGGGAAAATGACCTGTTGTTTAATTTTTACATAGCACCTATTTTCTTTAGAATTTTTTGTTATTTTTTTTTAAATTTCCATGTGAATATACATTTAAGAAAATACATTTTAAAAATCCTGCAGTTTCCATACTAAACCTAATAACATGTCAAAAATTCCTGTCCTCTCAGCAGTCATCTCATTTTTATCACAGGCAGGATTACAACAGCAGGTAACACTGATATAAAGATTTCACCATTCACAATGGGTGATGGCCACTGCTCGCCTCTTCCACCCTCCTGTACAATGACCTTTGCACAGGTCACAGAGCATGGCCACAATACTCTCCCATACAGCAGTTAACACGGTAAAACGTACAGTATATAAATATAGCACATTCACAATGGGTGATGGCCACGGTTTGCATCTTCCCCCTTCCTGTACAATGACCTCTGCACAGGTCACAGAGCATGCCCACAATACTCTCCCATAGAGAGCATGACTCCCCTCCACTCTATTGTGTCTATGGCCCATGGTGGCTGCCGTAAACAATCTCTCTAAATGCTGTTAACAATATCCCAGACAAGATGGCAGCCCTCATAATCATGTTCAGGAAACTGAATAAAAAAAATCTACAATCATAAAATCAAAACAGATTAGAAAAAAGAAAATGTATTACTATTTGGTTTTAACTGGCAGACAAAGTTAGGTGATACATTCCCTTTAAAGATATTGATATCAAACATATAAAGGTGTAAGGACTAGAACAAAATAATTTTACAAAATGCAATAAAAACCAATGAAATATGTAAAGGTATACTGTATGAACCAGCCACAACAATCCATTGTGTGCCAATTCTGGAATTCTATTCAACTAATGAGACTGACCCAGGGACATTCTCATTCCTGTACTTAGGTTCCTTGAGTATAGTAGAATGAGATGAGGCAAGGATGCAGAAAGTCTGGCTCAACCAATGGGAAGAATGAGAAATTTCTCTCTCTGAACTGGGTTGCGCTTATCTGTGGTCATTCTTACACAGATCCTGCAGAGTGAGAATGACCTGAGGACCAGAGTAAACTAACAGCCCAAGACTTGGGATCTATGGTCTAAAATTCTTTTTGGACTTTAATTAATTGCGAGGGGGGGGGGTCTGAATAGTGGTGTATGAGGCCTGAATTAACCCCTTCATGCACCGGGATCTAAATGTATGTCATGATGAGAGAGTATATACCATATACTCAGGTGGAATGACAATTTTGCAGTTTTTTTTCTTCTCCTAATTTTCACTCACACTTTTGTACCCACATAATTATATAATTATATCCAAAGTATAAGAACCTTGTGACAATCTGTCAGCACCATCGCTCCAGACGATAATAATAAGAAGTGCTGACCCAGCATCAAGTGCCCTCGTGTGTGACAATAAGACGGCAAGCTCAGCAGTCGGGGATATCATTTTGCATCCTGTAGAAACTCCATATAATACTCTGCTACACAGAAGAAGCAAAGAACAATGACACTGACCTCCAAATACCAGTGAAGCTGTACATGGTGCTGACGCAGCGCGGTAATGCCGGGGGATTCACACCGTCCAACTGTACAATAAGCGCTGGGAAGCCGTACAGGACCAGGTACTTCACATAAAAGAACAGGACCTGCGCCAAGGCGAGACCACCTGAGAGACAAAATATTATTAATATTACATATTTTTATTTTACTATATTTATTTTACGATTATATTTATATATACATATTTACATATCACCATCATATTCTGTATCGCTGTACTGGGTCCCTGTGCACTCACATCAGTCCCAGTCCTCACTGGAGTTTACAATCTACATTCCAAATTAAAGGGGTTTTCCAGGATTTTACTACTGATAACCTATACTCTGGATAGGTCATCAGTATCTGATCGGTGATAGTCCAACACCCGGTACCCCCGCCGATCAGCTGTTTTAGAAGGTACCGGCACTCCTGTGACCGCCGCTACCTCACCGCTCACCAAGCACAGCGCCATACATTGTATAGTGGCCGTGCTTAGTACCGCGCTCAGCCCTATTCACTTGAATGGGGCTGAGCCACTCCTAGGCCACGTGACTGATGAATGTGGTGCCACTGGCCTAGCAAAAGCTGAGAGAAGGCCGCAGAGCTCACAGGAGCACCGGTGCCTTCTCAAACAGCTGATCGGCGGGGGTCCCGGGTGTTGGACCCCGCCCCACCGATCAGATACTGATGACCTATCCTGAGGATAGGTGATCAGTAGTAAAATCCCAGAAAACCCCTTTAACCTATCGGTATGCTTTAAGTTTGTTGGTGGAAAGCTGTGAACCCAGAGGAGGAGATGCACCGGGGGAATAGGCTCCACCTTCGGTGCACTAAAGCCCTCATTTCCATAAAGAATTCTCAAGAACAGTGCAAGTTCTTTTCACAAGACAGACATAATTTTAATAAGCAGGATCGACCCTAGCAGACAGTATGTCTGGTTTGATAGGGGCGATCCGACCGACAGGATTTCTTTTAGAAATTATGAATGAATTGCTAGCAGTTTAGAAAGAAGGTCCAGCTGGGTGTTACCAGCTGGGGAGGGAATGTCGCTGGACAGTCTGGTATCCAATCAGTGTCAGACTATGCTGGGACCACCCCTCAAATGGTAATATCCAGCTGGACCGTCATTGAAAACTGCTAGCAATGAATCCTTTCGGGCAAAATATTCAGAGAAGTCACTGAAACGCATATATGTATCTACTCAGCCAAACCAAGCATGCAGGTGTATGAGGGAGTCGGGAGAGATTGTTGCTAGTATGGTCGTTTCCCCGTCAGCTATTCAAGGTATAAGGGGGCCTTTAGACATCTATTACCAGCGCCATGTTGTGCAGTGTCATAGTAACCTTAGTACTATGGGTACCGATGGTGCACATATAGATACCCCTGATTTTATAGACCGGCATACAAAGGTTGTTTCGCTTGAATTGCATGAAATCTGACAGAAAAATAATTTTAGCATGTTCCATCAGATGCCATATTACAATGTTCCACCTGCAGTGGCATTATATGGCGGCAAATGGGGATATCATGACCCGTGATACAGAACTACAGGCAGTCCCTGTGACGTGATGAGACAGAAGCAGAAGAGCAGCACAATAACTCGGTATACAGTATACATAACTCAATACTAAACATGTAATAGGCTCCCCCTAGTGGTGGTTATCAGTAGCCAGAATTTTATCATTGATCTCTCTAGGCAGGAGATCTGAAGCGCTGTCTCAGAAGTACGTACATGAATTTATCCCAATAGATTTACACATCACAACGCTTCAAGAAAGAGAGGAGTCGAGTCTGACGTGGATATCGGAACGGGCAAAGAACGACAATATATACACATGCACGGCCCGCATACATGTAGAGTGATACTATTTGCTTGACAATAGGCGTCGGTGGATCTTCCCCAAGGGAAATTACGCTTTTACCATCCGTGTACGCGGCACAATGAGGCTCATTTCAAGGAATGGAAAAGACATTCTAAACAGCATAATAAACTGCAAGACTGTGACTGCCGGGCGAGACGCTAACACAGCATTATGGAGGCAATCATCTGCCTGCCCAGGTAATATCTGTCTTCGGCAGCCACAATCTGCGCGGCACTCTCTGTGAAATGCCATTAGCTTGGCTGATTTGTGTTTTTCGCAGCGTATCAGATTCCGAACATTTTATTATTTTTTCATCATAATGAGGCAGGATAGGGAGAGGAAAAAAAAATCACAAACTGATGACTTGTTTTTCATTACCATTTAGATCGATACTCAGGATACATATTCATACAGCAAAAAATGGCTCCTTACAGTAGTCGCCCTCATGATTTCCATCAAATAGCAGGATATAAGGTGCAGTTAGAGGAGCGGCAGACCCCTTCTCCCTGCCTGCAGGCTCTGTGATTCTTCCATGGTCCATAAAAAAAGGTCTACAGTGATATAGTAAATTATAGATAGAGAAGGGGTATTCAGCTGCAGTTTCTCTCACTCTGTGCTGTGAGAGGGGAGTGGGAGCACAAGTGACATCTGATCTCCATGGGATGTGTACGTCCCAAACTGAGGAAAATGTTCTCTATTTTGCCCAAGTCAACTTCATAAATAGCATGAGGAATTTTCCAGTTCAGATACTGCCAGATTATTTCATTGTGCTCCTCCTATAAAACTTAAAAAATCCAGTAATTAAAAATATAAGATTATGTGTTATAGGGAGTCTTTCACCTGTTTTTCACCTATATAACTAACAGCAGTGCCCCACAGAAGATTGCAGACACATCCCAGACATACCTGTGTGTACTGTGTGTCTGTATTACATGTCACATCCCAGACATACCTGTGTGCACTGTGTGTGTATTACATGTCACATCCCAGACATACCTGTGTGCACTGTGTGTCTGTATTACATGTCACATCCCAGACATACCTGTGTGCACTTTGTGTCTGTATTACATGTCACATCCCAGACATACCTGTGTGCACTGTGTGTCTGTATTACATGTCACATCCCAGACATACCTGTGTGCACTGTGTGTGTATTACATGTCACATCCCAGACATACCTGTGTGCACTGTGTGTGTGTATTACATGTCACATCCCAGACATACCTGTGTGCACTGTGTGTCTGTATTACATGTCACATCCCAGACATACCTGCGTGCACTGTGTGTGTGTATTACATGTCACATCCCAGACATACTTGTGTGCACTGTGTGTGTGTGTATTACATGTCACAACCCAGACATACCTGTGTGCACTGTTGTGTGTATTACATGTCACATCCCAGACATACCTGTGTGCACTGTGTGTGTGTATTACATGTCACATCCCAGACATACCTGTGTGCACTGTGTGTGTATTACATGTCACATCCCAGACATACCTGTGTGCACTGTGTGTGTGTATTACATGTCACATCCCAGACATACCTGTGTGCACTGTGTGTATTACATGTCACATCCCAGACATACCTGTGTGCACTGTGTGTGTATTACATGTCAATATCCCAGACATACCTGTGTGCACTGTGTGTGTGTATTACATGTCACATCCCAGACATACCTGTGTGCACTGTGTGTGTGTATTACATGTCACATCCCAGACATACCTGTGTGCACTGTGTGTGTATTACATGTCACATCCCAGACATACCTGTGTGCACTGTGTGTGTGTATTACATGTCACATCCCAGACATACCTGTGTGCACTGTGTGTGTATTACATGTCACATCCAGACATACCTGTGTGCACTGTGTGTGTGTATTACATGTCACATCCCAGCATACCTGTGTGCCACTGTGTGTGTGTATTACATGTCACATCCCAGACATACCTGTGTGCACTGTGTGTGTGTATTACATGTCACATCCCAGACATACCTGTGTGCACTGTGTGTATTACATGTCACATCCCAGACATACCTGTGTGCACTGTGTGTGTATTACATGTCATATCCCAGACATACCTGGTGCACTGTGTGTGTGTATTACATGTCACATCCCAGACATACCTGTGTGCACTGTGTGTGTATTACATGTCACATCCAGACATACCTGTGTGCACTGTGTGTGTGTGTATTACATGTCACATCCCAGACATACCTGTGTGGCACTATGTGTGTGTATTACATGCCACATCCCAGAACATACCTGTGTGTACTGTGTGTGTATTACATGTCATATCCCAGACATACCTGCGTAACACTGTGTGTGTGTATTACATGTCACATCCCAGACATACCTGTGTGCACTGTTGTCTGTATTACATGTCACATCCCAGACATACCTGTGTGCACTGTGTGTGTATTACATGTCACATCCCAGACATACCTGTGTGCACTGTGTGTGTATTACATGTCACATCCCAGACATACCTGTGTGCACTGTGTGTCTGTATTACATGTCACATCCCAGACATACCTGCGTGCACTGTGTGTGTGTATTACATGTCACATCCCAGAATATACCTGTGTGCACTGTGTGTCTGTATTACATGTCACATCCCAGACATACCTGTGTGCACTGTGTGTCTGTATTACATGTCACATCCCAGACATACCTGTGTGCACTGTGTGTCTGTATTACATGTCACATCCCAGACATACCTGTGTGCACTGTGTGTGTGTATTACATGTCACATCCCAGACATACCTGTGTGCACTGTGTGTGTATTAACATGTCACATCCCAGACATACCTGTGTGCACTGTGTGTGTATTACATGTCACATCCCAGACATACCTGTGTGCACTGTGTGTGTATTACATGTCACATCCCAGACATACCTGTGTGCACTGTGTGTCTGTATTACATGTCATATCCCAGACATACCTGTGTGCACTGTGTCTGTATTACATGTCACATCCCAGACATACCTGTGTGCACTGTGTGTCTGTATTACATGTCACATCCCAGACATACCTGTGTGTACTGTGGTGTCTGTATTACATGTCACATCCCAGACATACCTGTGTGCACTGTGTGTGTATTACATGTCACATCCCAGACATACCTGTGTGCACTGTGTGTCTGTATTACATGTCACATCCCAGACATACCTGTGTGCACTGTGTGTGTGTATTACATGTCACATCCCAGACATACCTGTGTGCACTGTGTGTCTGTATTACATGTCACATCCCAGACATACCTGTGTGCACTGTGTGTCTGTATTACATGTCACATCCCAGACATACCTGTGTGACATGTCATATCCCAGACATACTGTGGCACTATGTGTGTGTATTACATGCCACATCCCAGACATACCTGTGTGTACTGTGTGTGTATTACATGTCATATCCCAGACATACCTGTGTGCACTGTGTATTACATGTCACATCCCAGACATACCTGTGTGCACTGTGTGTCTGTATTACATGTCACATCCAGACATACCTGTGTGCACTGTGAGTGTTTTAACATGTCACATCCCAGACATACCTGTGTGCACTGTGTGTCTGTATTACATGTCACATCCCAGACATACCTGTGTGTACTGTGTGTGTATTACATGTCATATCCCAGACATACCTGTGTGCACTATGTGTGTGTATTACATGCCACATCCCAGACATACCTGTGTGTACTGTGTGTGTATTACATGTCATATCCCAGACATACCTGTGTGCACTGTGTGTCTGTATTACATGTCACATCCCAGACATACCTGCGTACACTGTGTGTCTGTATTACATGTCACATCCCAGACATACCTGTGGTGCACTGTGTGTCTGTATTACATGTCACATCCCAGACATACCTGTGTGCACTGTGTGTGTATTACATGTCACATCCCAGACATACCTGTGTGCACTGTGTGTCTGTATTACATGTCACATCCCAGACATACCTGCGTGCACTGTGTGTGTGTATTACATGTCACATCCCAGATATACCTGTGTGCACTGTGTGTCTGTATTACATGTCACATCCCAGACATACCTGTGTGCACTGTGTGTCTGTATTACATGTCACATCCCAGACATACCTGTGTGCACTGTGTGTGTGTATTACATGTCACATCCCAGACATACCTGTGTGCACTGTGTGTGTGTATTACATGTCAACATCCCAGACATACCTGTGTGCACTGTGTGTGTATTACATGTCACATCCCGACATACCTGTGTGCACTGTGTGTGTATTACATGTCACATCCCAGACATACCTGTGTGCACTGTGTGTCTGTATTACATGTCACATCCCAGACATACCTGTGTGCACTGTGTGTGTATTACATGTCACATCCCAGACATACCTGTGTGCACTGTGTGTCTGTATTACATGTCACATCCCAGACATACCTGCGTGCACTGTGTGTGTGTATTACATGTCACATCCCAGATATACCTGTGTGCACTGTGTGATCTGTATTACACTGTCACATCCCAGACATACCTGTGTGCACTGTGTGTGTATTACATGTCACATCCCAGACATACCTGTGTGCACTGTATGTCTGTATTACATGTCACATCCCAGACATACCTTTGTGTACTGTGTATCTGTATTACATGTCACATCCCAGACATACCTGTGTGTACTGTGTGTCTGTATTACATGTCACATCCCAGACATACCTGTGTGCACTGTGTGTGTATTACATGTCACATCCCAGACATACCTGTGTGCACTGTATGTCTGTATTACATGTCACATCCCAGACATACCTGTGTGCACTGTGTGTGTGTATTACATGTCACATCCCAGACATACCTGTGTGCACTGTGTGTCTGTATTACATGTCACATCCCAGACATACCTGTGTGCACTGTGAGTGTTTTACATGTCACATCCCAGACATACCTGTGTGCACTGTGTGTCTGTATTACATGTCACATCCCAGACATACCTGTGTGTACTGTGTGTGTATTACATGTCATATCCCAGACATACCTGTGTGCACTATGTGTGTGTATTACATGCCACATCCCAGACATACCTGTGTGTACTGTGTGTGTATTACATGTCATATCCAGACATACCTGTGTGCCACTGTGTATTACATGTCACATCCCAGACATACCTGTGTGCGCTGTGTGTCTGTATTACATGTCACATCCCAGACATTACCTGTGTGCACTGTGAGTGTTTTACATGTCACATCCCAGACATACCTGTGTGCACTGTGTGTCTGTATTACATGTCACATCCCAGACATACCTGTGTGTACTGCGTTGTATTCATGTCTATTCCAGACATACCTGTGTGCACTGTGTGTGTGTATTACATGTCACATCCCAGACATACCTGTGTGCACTGTGTGTGTATTACATGTCACATCCCAGACATACCTGTGTGCACTGTGTGTCTGTATTACATGTCACATCCCAGACATACCTGTGTGCACTGTGTCTGTATTACATGTCACATCCCAGACATACCTGTGTGCACTGTGTGTGTGTATTACATGTCACATCCCAGACATACCTGTGTGCACTGTGTGTGTATTACATGTCACATCCCAGACATACCTGTGTGCACTGTGTGTCTGTATTACATGTCACATCCCAGACATACCTGTGTGCACTGTGTGTGTGTATTACATGTCACATCCCAGACATACCTGTGTGCACTGTGTGTGTCTGTATTACATGTCACATCCCAGACATACCTGTGTGCACTGTGTGTCTGTATTACATGTCACATCCCAGACATACCTGTGTGCACTGTGTGTGTATTACATGTCACATCCCAGACATACCTGTGTGTGCACTGTGTGTCTGTATTACATGTCACATCCCAGACATACCTGTGTGCACTGTGTGTGTGTATTACATGTCACATCCCAGACATACCTGTGTGCACTGTGTGTGTATTACATGTCACATCCCAGACATACCTGTGTGCACTGTGTGTCTGTATTACATGTCACATCCCAGACATACCTGTGTGCACTGTGTGTCTGTATTACATGTCACATCCCAGACATACCTGTGTGCACTGTGTGTCTGTATTACATGTCACATCCCAGACATACCTGTGTGCACTGTGTGTCTGTATTACATGTCACATCCCAGACATACCTGTGTGCACTGTGTGTCTGTATTACATGTCACATCCCAGACATACCTGTGTGCACTGTGTGTGTGTATTACATGTCACATCCCAGACATACCTGTGTGCACTGTGTGTGTGTATTACATGTCACATCCCAGACATACCTGTGTGCACTGTGTGTCTGTATTACATGTCACATCCCAGACATACCTGTGTGCACTGTGTGTGTATTACATGTCACATCCCAGACATACCTGTGTGCACTTGTGTCTGTATTACATGTCACATCCAGACATACCTGTGTGCACTGTGAGTGTTTTAACATGTCACATCCCAGACATACCTGTTTGTGCACTGTGTATCTGTATTACATCGTCACATCCCAGACATACCTGTGTGTACTGTGTGTGTATTACATGTCTATCCCAGACATATCCTGTGTGCACTATGTGTGTGTATTACATGCCACATCCCAGACATACCTGTGTGTCACTGTGTGTGTATTACATGTCACATCCCAGACATACCTGTGTGCACTGTGTGTCTGTATTACATGTCTCATCCCAGACATACCTGTTGTGCACTGTGTATCTGTATTACATGTCACATCCCAGACATACCTGTGTGCACTGTGTGTGTGTATTACATGTCACATCCCAGACATAACTGTGTGCACTGTGTGTGTGTATTACATGCCACATCCCAGACATACCTGTGTGCACTATGTTGGTATTACATGTCACATCCCAGACATACCTGTGTGCACTGTGTGTGTGTATTACATGTCACATCCCAGACATACCTGTGTGCACTGTGTGTGTGTATTACATGTCACATCCCAGACATACCTGTGTGCACTGTGTGTGTATTACATGTCACATCCCAGACATACCTGTGTGCACTGTGTGTCTGTATTACATGTCACATCCCAGACATACCTGTGTGCACTGTGTGTCTGTATTACATGTCACATCCCAGACATACCTGTGTGCACTGTGTGTGTGTATTACATGTCACATCCCAGACATACCTGTGTGCACTGTGTGTCTGTATTACATGTCACATCCCAGACATACCTGTGTGCACTGTGTGTGTATTACATGTCACATCCCAGACATACCTGTGTGCACTGTGTGTCTGTATTACATGTCACATCCCAGACATACCTGTGTGCACTGTGTGTCTGTATTACATGTCACATCCCAGACATACCTGTGTGCACTGTGTGTCTGTATTACATGTCACATCCCAGACATACCTGTGTGCACTGTGTGTGTGTATTACATGTCACATCCCAGACATACCTGTGTGCACTGTGTGTGTGTATTACATGTCACATCCCAGACATACCTGTGTGCACTGTGTGTCTGTATTACATGTCACATCCCAGACATACCTGTGTGCACTGTGTCTGTATTACATGTCACATCCCAGACATACCTGTGTGCACTGTGTGTCTGTATTACATGTCACATCCCAGACATACCTGTGTGCACTGTGTGTCTGTATTACATGTCACATCCCAGACATACCTGTGTGTGCACTGTGTGTCTGTATTACATGTCACATCCCAGACATACCTGTGTGCACTGTGTGTCTGTATTACATGTCACATCCCAGACATACCTGTGTGCACTGTGTGTGTGTATTACATGTCACATCCCAGACATACCTGTGTGCACTGTGTGTCTGTATTACATGTCACATCCCAGACATACCTGTGTGCACTGTGTGTCTGTATTACATGTCACATCCCAGACATACCTGTGTGCACTGTGTGTGTGTATTACATGTCACATCCCAGACATACCTGTGTGCACTGTGTGTGTGTATTACATGTCACATCCCAGACATACCTGTGTGCACTGTGTGTGTGTCTGTATTACATGTCACATCCCAGACATACCTGTGTGCACTGTGTGTGTATTACATGTCACATCCCAGACATACCTGTGTGCACTGTGTGTCTGTATTACATGTCACATCCCAGACATACCTGTGTGCACTGTGTGTCTGTATTACATGTCACATCCCAGACATACCTGTGTGCACTGTGTGTCTGTATTACATGTCACATCCCAGACATACCTGTGTGCACTGTGTGTGTGTATTACATGTCACATCCCAGACATACCTGTGTGCACTGTGTGTCTGTATTACATGTCACATCCCAGACATACCTGTGTGCACTGTGTGTGTATTACATGTCACATCCCAGACATACCTGTGTGCACTGTGTGTCTGTATTACATGTCACATCCCAGACATACCTGTGTGCACTGTGTGTGTCTGTATTACATGTCACATCCCAGACATACCTGTGTGCACTGTGTGTCTGTATTACATGTCACATCCCAGACATACCTGTGTGCACTGTGTTGTGTATTACATGTCACATCCCAGACATACCTGTGTGCACTGTGTGTCTGTATTACATGTCACATCCCAGACATACCTGTGTGCACTGTGTGTGTGTATTACATGTCACATCCCAGACATACCTGTGTGCACTGTGTGTCTGTATTACATGTCACATCCCAGACATACCTGTGTGCACTGTGTGTGTGTATTACATGTCACATCCCAGACATACCTGTGTGCACTGTGTGTCTGTATTACATGTCACATCCCAGATACCTGTGTGTGTGTGTATTACATGTCAATCCCAGACATACCTGTGTGCACTGTGTGTGTGTATTACATGTCACATCCCAGACATACCTGTGTGCACTGTGTGTGTGTATTACATGTCACATCCCAGACATACCTGTGTGCACTGTGTTGTATTACATGTCACATCCCAGACATACCTGTGTGCACTGATGTGTCTGTATTACATGTCACATCCCAGACATACCTGTGTGCACTGTGTGTGTATTACATGTCACATCCCAGACATACCTGTGTGCACTGTGTGTCTGTATTACATGTCACATCCCAGACATACCTGTGTGCACTGTGTGTGTATTACACATCCCAGACATACCTGTGTGCACTGTGTGTCTGTATTACATGTCACATCCCAGACATACCTGTGTGCACTGTGTGTGTATTACATGTCACATCCCAGACATACCTGTGTGCACTGTGTGTGTCTGTATTACATGTCACATCCCAGACATACCTGTGTGCACTGTGTCTGTATTACATGTCACATCCCAGACATACCTGTGTGCACTGTGTGTGTGTATTACATGTCACATCCCAGACATACCTGTGTGCACTGTGTGTGTGTGTATTACATGTCACATCCCAGACATACCTGTGTGCACTGTGTGTGTATTACATGTCACATCCCAGACATACCTGTGTGCACTGTGTGTGTGTGTATTACATGTCACATCCCAGACATACCTGTGTGCACTGTGTGTGTCTGTATTACATGTCACATCCCAGACATACCTGTGTGCACTGTGTGTGTGTGTATTACATGTCACATCCCAGACATACCTGTGTGCACTGTGTGTGTATTACATGTCACATCCCAGACATACCTGTGTGCACTGTGTGTCTGTATTACATGTCACATCCCAGACATACCTGTGTGCACTGTGTGTCTGTATTACATGTCACATCCCAGACATACCTGTGTGCACTGTGTGTGTATTACATGTCACATCCCAGACATACCTGTGTGCACTGTGTGTCTGTATTACATGTCACATCCCAGACATACCTGTGTGCACTGTGTGTCTGTATTACATGTCACATCCCAGACATACCTGTGTGCACTGTGTGTGTCTGTATTACATGTCACATCCCAGACATACCTGTGTGCACTGTGTGTCTGTATTACATGTCACATCCCAGACATACCTGTGTGCACTGTGTGTCTGTATTACATGTCACATCCCAGACATACCTGTGTGCACTGTGTGTGTGTGTATTACATGTCACATCCCAGACATACCTGTGTGCACTGTGTGTGTATTACATGTCACATCCCAGACATACCTGTGTGCACTGTGTGTCTGTATTACATGTCACATCCCAGACATACCTGTGTGCACTGTGTGTCTGTATTACATGTCACATGACATCCCAGACATACCTGTGTGCACTGTGTGTCTGTATTACATGTCACATCCCAGACATACCTGTGTGCACTGTGTGTCTGTATTACATGTCACATCCCAGACATACCTGTGTGCACTGTGTGTGTGTATTACATGTCACATCCCAGACATACCTGTGTGCACTGTGTGTGTGTATTACATGTCACATCCCAGACATACCTGTGTGCACTGTGTGTGTATTACATGTCACATCCCAGACATACCTGTGTGCACTGTGTGTGTATTACATGTCACATCCCAGGACATACCTGTGTGCACTGTGTGTGTGTATTACATGTGTCACATCCCAGACATACCTGTGTGCACTGTGTGTCTGTATTACATGTCACATCCCAGACATACCTGTGTGCACTGTGTGTGTATTACATGTCACATCCCAGACATACCTGTGTGCACTGTGTGTGTCTGTATTACATGTCACATCCCAGACATACCTGTGTGCACTGTGTGTGTATTACATGTCACATCCCAGACATACCTGTGTGCACTGTGTGTCTGTATTACATGTCACATCCCAGACATACCTGTGTGCACTGTGTGTGTGTCACATCCCAGACATACACTGTATTACATGTCACATCCCAGACATACCTGTGTGCACTGTGTCTGTATTACATGTCACATCCCAGACATACCTGTGTGCACTGTGTGTGTGTATTACATGTCACAT